>JAUTXW010003458.1:0-579187 GCA_030620095.1 Kuschelorhynchus macadamiae
ACGAATGTTTATAGAGCGTTTAGTTTGCCCAACATATTTTAGATCGCAGTCATTACAGCTAATTTCATAAGATGCCACTCCTCTCCCTCAAGTCGACTTTGTCTTTAGGGTTTCCAAGGAGATTTTTCAAACTATTCTCCGTTTTGTAGGCTACTCTAAAACCTACGTTTTTAAATACTTTTTCTAGACCTCTCGTATATCTGGGATCATATGGGATTACTATGAATTTATTGGAAGCCTCAGGTATTTGGAGAGTAGTGGCATCTTTTAACATTTTCTTAGGCTTATGTCTATTTACTAGTTTATGTACAAAATTATCATTATATCCATTACTTTTAGCTATATTTTTTAATCCGATTCATTTCATTGTTAAAACGTTCTTTACTTATAGAAAATTGACTAACCTGTGAGTTAAGAAATGGAATGCTGCCATTTTGTGTTGACGGCAATGAAATGAGTCGGATGTTATATATCTATCAGTATTAGTAAATTTCCTATAAATATCAAATTCTAATTTATCGTTATTTCTAATAACTAACGTGTCGAGAAAAGGTAATTGCCCATTGTTCTCCTTTTCGTACGTAAAATTAATGGAAGGATATTTATTGTTTAATGTTTCTAAGAAAGTGTCCAAATTTTCTGTTTTAGTATCAAAAATAGCAAATATATCGTCTACCTATCTATACCACACCCTTGGGAAGTACTTGAGTTCTTTTTTGAATTGGGTTTCTAATCTGCCCATAAACAAATTTGCAAGGAACGGAGATAAGCAATTGCCCATCGCAGTTCCCTCTAGTTGTTTATAATATTTATTGTACTGAAAAAATTTTGATTCATACATAATTTTGCGAGAAGTAAATACTCATCAATAATTTTTTTCTTCAAATTATTGATTTCAAGTAGTTCCTTTAGGTACTCTAAAGCTAGTGGTATGGGTACACTAGGAAACAATGAGCTTACATCAAAAGATATTAAAATTTCACCTTCTTTTAAGTGAACATTCTTAATTTTATCTAAGAATTCTAACGAGTTAGTAACCTCAAAGTTATCATACGAGATATTTAATTTGCCGAATTCTTCTACTAACCATTTTGAAATATTGTACGTTGGTGATCCAACAGCTAAAACAATAGGTCTCATGGACTTCCCTGGTTTATGAATTTTGGGAAGGCAATACAGTTCAGATAACTGTGGGTTACTATGTGTTAATTTGAATTTTAGTTTATCGGACACAAGGTTTTTACACTGTTTTAAAGTACTTTTTACTTCTGTTATCATTTTTGATAACGGGTTTTTCTCAAATAAATCATAAGGACCAGTTTGAATCAAATTGTCTACTTAATAAATAAATAATCTGTTTTGTCTAGTATAACAACCTTATTTCCTTTGTCAGCTTTTAAATAAAAACATTCCTTTTTTCTTCAGTCCCTGGATAACTTCAGTGTTTTTACGAGAAACATATTTTGACTTGTTGTTAACAACGTTTTTTGAGATTTGATTTCTGCAAGCCTCTCTAATGAATCCCTTAGTTGACTCTGGCACGTATTGAATGGAACTTTCGATATTCCCTATAATAGTTGCTAAACTATTTTTTACTGGAGGCTCTTCAAAATTCAAACCATTATTCAAAAGGGCGATTTCTCTATTATCAAAAGACTGAGAAGAAAGATTTTCTACAATGTTCTCGACTTCCGAAGAAATTTGTTTTTGTGGTTTCAACTTTCTCAGTTTGTTTTTAAGTGAACACGTTTTCTTCAAAAATTTGGCATCGATAACTACGAACATTTTTCTTTGGAAATCTAACCACTGTTCAAATTCTAAATTACTAAGCTTATAAGTGAGTTTTTGTTTCAGCTGTTGGATCACCAACGTACAATATTTCAAAATGGTTAGTAGAAGAATTCGGCAAATTAAATATCTCGTATGATAACTTTGAGGTTACTAACTCGTTAGAATTCTTAGATAAAATTAAGAATGTTCACTTAAAAGAAGGTGAAATTTTAATATCTTTTGATGTAAGCTCATTGTTTCCTAGTGTACCCATACCACTAGCTTTAGAGTACCTAAAGGAACTACTTGAAATCAATAATTTGAAGAAAGAAATTATTGATGAGTATTTACTTCTCACAAAATTATGTATGAATCAAAATTTTTTTCAGTACAACAATAAATATTATAAACAACTAGAGGGAACTGCGATGGGCAATTGCTTATCTCCGTTCCTTGCAAATTTGTTTATGGGCAGATTAGAAACCCAATTCAAAAAAGAACTCAACTACTTCCCAAGGGTGTGGTATAGATACGTAGACGATATATTTGCTATTTTTGATACTAAAACAGAAAATTTGGACACTTTCTTAGAAACATTAAACAATAAATATCCTTCCATTAATTTTACGTACGAAAAGGAGAACAATGGGCAATTACCTTTTCTCGACACGTTAGTTATTAGAAATAACGATAAATTAGAATTTGATATTTATAGGAAATTTAATAATACTGATAGTTATATAACATCCGACTCATTTCATTGCCGTCAACACAAAATGGCAGCATTCCATTTCTTAACTCACAGGTTAGTCAATTTTCTACTAAGTAAAGAACGTTTTAACAATGAAATGAATCGGATTAAAAATATAGCTAAAAGTAATGGATATAATGATAATTTTGTACATAAACTAGTAAATAGACATAAGCATAAGAAAATGTTAAAAGATGCCACTACTCTCCAAATACCTGAGGCTTCCAATAAATTCATAGTAATCCCATATGATCCCAGATATACGAGAGGTCTAGAAAAAGTATTTAAAAACGTAGGTTTTAGAGTAGCCTACAAAAGGGAGAATAGTTTGAAAAATCTCCTTGGAAACCCCAAAGACAAAGTCGACTTGAGGGAGAGGAGTGGCATCTATGAAATTAGCTGTAATGACTGCGATCTAAAATATGTTGGGCAAACTAAACGCTCCATAAACATTCGTTTTAAAGAACACATGGCACATTTAAGATACGGAAGAACAGAAAAGTCAAGCGTTGCCCAACATGCTTTGGAAAACAATCACAGAATAGGAATAAATAATCTTAAGTTGATTAAAAATGTATCTAATAATAGATTATTGGATGCATTTGAGAGTATAGAAATAGTTAAATGTGGTAAGAAAGCACTAAATAAAGACAGAGGGCCTATTCCCTATAGTCCCCTCTATTATTTACTTGACAACGGTGCAGTCGGGTGCAACCAAGTGTGACCACATTTAGGTATAAATAGTCTCGGTTAGGATAAGTTACTTTAGTTTATATCATCTGCTGATGATGCTAACTTGGTTAGCGAAACGCGCGCCCAGAACGTAACAAGTTGTGGTGTAGTGTGGTTAGAACTCTTGTATTTTGATCTATCTTCCACCACAGGTTCCAGTGTTAGGACCTAGAAATATCTAATTTAAACAAGCGTTTTTCTCAAAACTAGTACAAGTTTTTTTTGTTTTTATTGTATGTAAGTCTAGATACATATATTACTAATATTATAACTAAATTTAATTGTTTAAATTTTAAAGACCCTTGACGAAGGAATAAAAATATTTCGAAAGCTTGGTCAAATAAAAATAAAACATTAATAAAGACATTTCCTGGCCGAATTCCCGTGATTTTCTTAAGTATGTATATATATATATATATATATATATATATATATATATATATATATATATATATATATATATATATATATATATATATATATATATATATATATATATATATATAGTTAACTAGGGAGACAAATTGTCTTTTTGAAAGGAAGCAAATTATCGGCCATAATGGCTTTGAGAATAAGCCTTATTAAAAAAGAATAACTAACCCGTTGACCAGTCTGTTGTGTTCTAGGAAAATGATCGTACACGCAAGCCAAAAGATATCAAGATCTGTCAAGCCAACGAAGCACATATACATGCAGTAAATTTCATGAGCAGGAAATGAAGATATTATTTCAATCTAATTTAAAGCTGTAAATAGCCTGGCTATTAAGAAAATAATATATATATATATATATATATATATATATATATATATATATATATATATATATATATATATATATATATATATATATATATATATATATATATATATATATATATATATATATATATATATATATATATATATATATATATATATATATATATATATATATATATATATATATATGTATATATATATATATATTTATATATATATATATATATATATTTATATATTTATTTATTTTCTTAATGGCCAGGCTATTTACAGCTTTAAATTAGGTTGAAATATATCTATATTTCCTGCTCATTAAATTTATATATATATGTGCTTCATTATTGACAGATCATGATATATTTTGGCTTATATGTACATATCATTTTCCTAGAACACAATAATAGTACCGGGTTAGTTATTCTTTTCTAATAAGGCTTATTCTCAAAGCCGTTAGTGCCAAAAATTTGCTTCCTTTTAAAAAGACAATTTATCCTTAACTTGGAGCGGAAAATATGGGATTTTCAAATAATTATTTAACACTGGTTATTTAGCTTTTTATACGGTATATAGACATAAGATTGTATTATATAAAATTGCTGGTTTTTTACTTTCAACGATCTTTATATTATTGTTATGTTCCATATTGATTTTTACAAGCCTATTGCTACTTCTTGACTTTTCAGACGAGAATATTTTCCTGCACATAAAAAAGGTAGACGATTTAGAACGTACTACTTAAAAATTAAATTGATTTTAATAAACATTGCTGAAAAAACTGCCAAAATGTAAATCTTGTATAATATAAGACGTATGGTATAATTTTTGCAGTAATATGTACATATTAACAACAATTAAATTTAAAACAAACAACAATTAGCTTATCGTAGTATGCTTATTATATATATATATATATATATATATATATATATATATATATATATATGTATATATATATATATATATATATATATATATATATATATATATATATATATATATATATTTATTTATTTTCTTAATGGCCAGGCTATTTACAGCTTTAAATTAGGTTGAAATAGTATCTATATTTCCTGCTCATTAAATTTACTGCATATATATGTGCTTCATTGGCTTGACAGATCATGATATATTTTGGCTTGCGTGTACGATCATTTTCCTACTACAACAAAATGGTCACCGGGTTAATTATTCTTTTCTAATAAGGCTTATTCTCAAAGCCGTTAGTGCCAAAAATTTGCTTCCTTTTAAAAAGACAATTTGTCTCCTTAACTTGGAGCGGAAAATATGGGATTTTCAAATAATTATTTAACACTGGTTATTTAGCTTTTTATACGGTATATAGACATAAGATTGTATTATATAAAATTGCTGGTTTTTTACTTTCAACGATCTTTATATTATTGTTATGTTCCATATTGATTTTTACAAGCCTATTGCTACTTCTTGACTTTTCAGACGAGAATATTTTCCTGCACATAAAAAAGGTAGACGATTTAGAACGTACTACTTAAAAATTAAATTGATTTTAATAAACATTGCTGAAAAAACTGCCAAAATGTAAATCTTGTGCGCTAATATAAGACGTATGGTATAATTTTTGCAGTAATATGTACATATTAACAACAATTAAATTTAAAACAAACAACAATTAGCTTATCGTAGTATGCTTATTGTTAATGCATTTTTGACATAATACGGTCTAAAAAACTCTTGAAACAATAAATTTACAAAAATATTAGACTGGCCGTGATTCAAAATACGCAGACTTAACGGTATGTTCTTGCGCAAGCAGCCGCTAGTGTGTACGTTATGTGGGAGTATTGATTAATATTTGACTAAGTTCCAATATTACATGCCACTTGGAATGAAATCACGTGATTGTATGTGAAGGAGATATATATATATATATAACTAAAAATGGAACGCGGTAGAGCTGTCAGCGCTTTCAGATGACGTTGGTAGACCTTTTAGTCATATATATATATATATATATATATATATATATATATATATATATACATATCACCAAAAAATGCCCAAGAACTTAAAATTCATAATGCTATACCACCCCGAATATACGGACTACCTAAATTACATAAAACAGGCGTCCCACTAAGACCCATTGTTTTATGTACCCAATCGCCATTTGCAAAATTATTTAAATTTTTAAAAAACATCCTAAATAAAGTAGTAAATAATAATAAATATTACATAAAAGACTCGTGGCATTTTAAAAGTAAAGTGAAAAATATTATCCTACCAGAAAACCACATTTTAATCTCTCTAGACGTTGTATCATTAAACACAAATATTCCAGTAGACTAAGCTCTGAAAATAGTTGAAAAACAATGGATCCTTATAAAACAATACACAGACATGTGTATTGTTTTTATAATTAATGAATTTTTAGAAGCTGTCAAACTCACTCTAAGGTCTACCTATTTTTTATTTAACGATAAATATTACAAACAAATTGAGGGGTGTGCAATGGGGGCTTGAATATCAAGTGTAATAGCCCAACTTGTACTTGAAGAGCTAGAGAAATCAGTGATAAACAATCTTGACTTTGACCTACCTTTTTTATCGATACGTTGATGACTGCTTGCTAGCAATACCAAAAGGAAAGTCCGATTATATTCTTAATGAATTCAATAATTATCACAACAAGTTACAATTTACTATTGAAATCGAAGCAGAACAGCAAATAATTTTGTTGGATCTAACACTTTACCACGCGAGAGACAACAAGATAAAAACAGCATGGTACACAAAAAGCACCTGGTCCGGTAGATATCTACATTTTAGTTCTTAGCACCCCCTGTCACAAAAAAAATCTGTCATAAATGGCCTGGCAAATAGAGCCTTACAATTATCTGACCCCGAATACCGCAAAACTGCAATTAAATAAACAAAACATGCATAAACTCTATAACCAAACAAATGCACAACAAAAAAATAGCACAAGTCGTAATACAGTAAAATACTTAACTTTACCATATGTTCCTAATTTATCTGAAAAAATTAAAAACGTAGTAAAAGCAGAAAACATAACAGTAAGTCACAAGGGTATTAATCTACTTTATAAAAATTTTAGTAACTTAAAGACTATATAAGGCTATACCAAAGGAAAAAAAGAGCAACATTGTTTTACGAAATACCGTGCAATGACTGCAATAAAGTATATATCGGGCAAACCAGCCAATATTTAAAAAATCGCATTAACAGTCACAAATACCATAAAAGAAATAAAACAGCACTCACAAATCATATGACCGAAAACAACCATAAATTTAACTATAATAATGTTAAAATACTTATTACCGAAACTAAAATAAAGAAAAGGGAATTTTACGAAATGATCTACATACAAAAAAATTCTAACGCGATTAATGCAAAAACAGACACGAAAAATTTACACAAAATATATCATACACTGTTAAAATGATTACTCCCTCAATAAATGGTATGTACATAGGTAATAAAAAAAATATATATATATTAAAAAAAAAAATCTTTTAAAAAATCCATAATTATATATCTATTATTAAATCCATACATAATTATATATCTATTCTCAAAAATAAATATCACATAAAAAAACCATCCTGGTAATTTCTAAAACATATCAATTTTTAACTCTGCCTCGTAAAATATCAATCTGTATTTCAAATATGTGCGGATTGCTATAAAATATTTATAAAACAAAAAACCACAATTATTTTGCATACTGTATCGAGTACGTTTAATGACATGTAAAGGTGAACGTCTTGTCTTGTCTCCCAATGTGTTACCGTTGTCTTGATCTGTGATTTTTAATAAAATGAATTTTAATACTATATGTGTGTAATGTCTGTGTCGTGACTAAATGGATTACTATGACCGAAACACAGAGATTTCCTCAAGATTCTTTTTACTATTTATGTAAGTCCTAGCAATAAGTTAAAATTTAAAACTCTTTCTGACCGGCTTATCTCTTGTAGATTTTGAAAAAGGCCTGATCGTACGGCCTAAACGTCAATAATAAAGATTTGTGCTACTTCATTAATGTAGCTATTTTTTAAACTAAAGGACCATATCCCAAGAATACACAATTTAACCATATATATATATATATATATATATATATATATATATATATATATATATATATATATATATATATATATATATATATATATATATATATATATATATATATATATATATATATATATATATATATATATATATATATATATATATATATATATATATATATATATATATATATATATATATATATATATATATATATATATATATATATATATATATATATATATATATATATATATATATATATATATATATATATATATATATATATATATATATATATATATATATATATATATATATATATATATATATATATATATATATATATATATATATATATATATATATATATATATATATATATATATATATATATATATATATATATATATATATATATATATATATATATATTTAATGTATATATATAATATACTGTATATATATATATATATATATATATATATATATATATATATATATATATTTTATATATATATATACTTTATATATATATATATATATATATATATATATATATATATATATATATATATATATATATATATATATATATATATATATATATATATATATATATATATATATATATATATATATATATATATACATATATATATATATATATATATATATATATATATATATATATATATATATATATTAGTTTCTATATACATATACCGGGTGATGAATGAAACTACTACCCAAGGCGCCATTTGACAACGGTGAGATAAAAATATGGAATTTGGTGTGTTGATAGGGTTGAATATTGTGAACATTTGTAACATAACAACAACTGAATATCGTCTCCAGTTTCCCCGGAAATGACCGCAACTTTGTTATTTTAAATGGAGCACCCTGTATATTTTATGTTTTTTAAACTCTCTTAACAGTTCTAAACAACTTTTGTATAACATAACTTATGTCTAAAATGTCTAGTTTTCCAAATAAAGCCACTTAAAAATGTATTTGTAATTTTTGAAAAACCGAGTAGGCCAGGATAAAAATAATCACGGTTACAATACAATTACTCTTTATTCAAGCCTTCTGCCAACAAAATGTCAAAAAAAAATGTTGTGAGTTAAAAAAAAAATGTATTTTTCGCAAATCGATTTTTCAAGTTTTGATCAGACCCTGTACCATATCGAGTCAACTGACTGGAACAAAACCTTTACTACCCAATCCTACTTTTTTATCCTTTATCACTATATGGCAAATTCAACTTCCATAGATCGCTGCACTTATCTAATTATATCACCGGCAAAGTTGGCAATGGATTCAAAATAATCTACTGTTCAATGGAATTTTCTTTTAATTCATATAAATTTTAAAAAAGAAACGAATATGATAAGGTGAAAACAAATGAACTTTATTATACCTGGAGATGATTAATATTAACTAATAATAAAAGAAATAGAAAAAAGAACGTACTTAATCATAATTAAGATTTTTAAAAACACGACCTTCTTGTTCAATACAGGTCTCATATTTTTTAACAATTTTCCGTAATACATTTTTTTTTGAGTTATACTAATATTACTAATTTCATTAATAATTTGATTTCTTAAATGTCCAGATTTTCAGGTTGAGTTAAATAGACTTTTTCAGACAGACCATTTTGTTAAAAGTAGATGTTGGAAATTTCTGCAAGAGGTAAATTGTCCAAAATATCGGTAACTGTTTTTTCTACAAAGTTCAAATAAGTTTGTGCTGTAGGGGGCACATTAAAAAATATTGGGCCCACAATTCTCGTTCCTGAAACACCTAGCCACACATTAACACCAAACCGTTCTTGGAAAGATTCTTCTCTAAATAAATGTTGATTTTCATTTGCTCAATATCTTACATTGTTCCTGTTGAACATTCCCAGATTCGTGAAGCGAGACTAATCCGAAAATAATATTAATCAATTGAACTTATTATTATGGTTAGAATTTTCCATAAACTATCGGCAATACTCAACTCTGCCAAGCCCACAAGTGATAAAAGTTACTTGCCATAATTCAATTGTTTTTAAAAACCATAAACCTCTGTCAAGGCTAATATGATTATTTTAATTTCAGCAAAACTTTGTTTATAGTTAGTTATCATTAACTTAACTTTCATAAACAACTGCAAAATTGAAAATTAGTTACCCAATTTTTATTATGTTAATATTTATCCAAAGCGAAAAACAGTCAGTTGACCTGTTATGGTCAGAGTCTGATCAAAACTTAAAAAATCGACTTGCGAAAATTCTTAAGTAAATTGATTGGAAAATGTGGGCGAAGCGGCGCTTCACCTACGTCCCCTGGCGAGCCGCCACTGACATAATCGAAAGCAATTCTTGTTGTAGCCTGTTGTGCACCTGCAGCAATTATATATTTTTGCTATATTACATATATCTTTTCCGGCCAAGAACCTTCGATAAAGATGTGTAAAAGCGCATTTAATATCGATTTTAGTATCTAATTTAATATATACAGTGTATATCAGCCAAATGGAATAAATTCGATAATAAATAAATGGGGGCGTGTTTGAAAAAACGCTTGGACCCGTCGATTGGTATTTTTAGTTGCTCATTTTCTCCAATAAAAACTTTTTATACAGGGTGTGTCCTGTAACAGTGGTCAATGCCAACTTTCTTATTTCAAATGCAACACCCCGGATATTATTTAATTTTTGGATTCTTTAGGAGATTCTAAACATATTTTATGTTCAATGTCCTATACCTATCTTCAACTATTTCGGCAATATTAAAGTGTTTTCAAATTTATTGCAAAAATTACGATTAAAAAAATAAAATTATTTATTTCTTCATAATGTATAAACAAAAGTAAAAAGTTAATTTAGGAACTGTTGAATATGCTCGCCTCGAACGTCTTGGCAAATTCCTAATCTTAAATAGAAATTTCTTCTAACGTTATTTAGCATCTCAGGCGTGACCGATCAATCGCAAGCGTTATTCGTCTTCTTAAGTCAGCTAAGTCGAGGGGTTTAGTTTTGTATACAACATTTTTAATATGTCCCCATAAGAAAAAGTCTAATGGCGTCAGATCAGGGGATCGCGCTGGCCATTCTATCGATCCTCGTGTCCCTATCCACCGATTTGGAAATATTCCGTTGAGGTACTGCCGGACATTAATTTGGTAATGGGGCGGTGCTCCATCTTGCTGAAACCATATCATATTCGCTGGAACTTGTGGGTTTGCTGGATCCGGATACAAATTTGTCAAAGTTGGCACGACATTATTTTGGAGCAGTGCTAAATAATTATCGCCATTCAAATTGCCGTCAATAAAAAAGGGGCCTATGATATGATCCCTAACAATTCCTGCCCAAACATTAACCTTTTCAGGATATTGAGTATGTTCTTCGCTGATCCAGTGAGGATTTTCCCTAGACCAATAGCGGCAATTTTGACGATTTACATGACCATGAAGTGTAAAGGTCCGAAAACAAAACATGTTCTAATTGAATAACATTGTTATCTAACATAGCCATCATTTGTTCACAAAAATAAGTTCTCCTATCATAATCGTCTTCCATGAGCTCCTGAGTTGGTATCACTTTATAGGGTTGCATTTTATTTTCTTTTAATGTTCGAATAATCGACGAATGGCTAATATCGAACATTGCGGCGGCTTGTCGACTAGAAATATGTGGGTTTTCCTCAAACTCAAGCATAATATCCAATTTAGTATCATCATTTATTGAATTGGAAACTGCTTTTCTATTTTACTAATTGTCCCTTGGGATATATGCGGCAAATTTGATAATTTTTCATGAAATAAGCGAGCAACTTCCACTTGTGTTCGTGTGTTTTCTCCATAACCAATCATTTGTAGAATTGTCATTTTATGCATTTCTGTTAAATGAACCATTTTTCTGATATTAGGTATTAGTTAACGAAATTCAAAAGACTATGACACTGACACTGACAACTACTGTCTTGCAAAGAGAAAGGCCAGGCATTTTACACAAAAGTAAACAAAACTTAAAAGTAAACAAAACTGGCTCTTTTTGTTCCATATCAATAAAAAGGAACGCTAAAATGGTTTTTGCTTACATTCTTAATATGAAGACCTAAATGGTAAATAAGTATTGAGTGTGTTGTAGCGAATTTTTGTAATCAAATAAATAGTTCAGTAACCAGAGCCACTTTCATGAATAATAATAAATTCGAAATAAATAAAATAAAAATAAATTTGAAAACACTTAATATTGCCGAAATAGTTGAAGATAGGTATAGGACATTGAACATAAAATATGTTTAGAATCTCGTAAAGAATCCAAAAATTAAATAATATCCGGGGTGTTGCATTTGAAATAAGAAAACTGGCATTGACCACTGTTACAGGACACACCCTGTATAAAAAGTTTTTATTGGAGAAAATGAGCAACTAAAAATACCAATCGACGGGTCCAAGCGTTTTTCCGAACACGCCCCCATTTATTTATTATCGAATTTATTCCATTTGGCTGATGGACACTGTATATATATATATATATATATATATATATATATATATATATATATATATATATATATATATATATATATATATATATATATATATATATATATATATAAATATATAAAAGGTCTTTTTATTATTAAGTCAACCACCAATTTTGAAAAAAAAAACAATTTTAAGTTTGATTTTCTGACACGTGGTTTCGTGTTGCACTTTTTTCCACCAAGTGCAACAATTAATTGACGTTGCCATAGTTTTGAATATTTGACATTTTGGAACGTGCTTTTTAGGTATTCTAAAAGTTTTCGAAAGTATCACTTAATCGAAATAGCTGGTTCGTTAGAAGATAAATTCGAAGCAGTTATCATTTTTAGCGAGGTTAACCGGATTTATCACGCTGCAGTTCGCATCTTCGGTGAACGCTTTCCGGACGACCAATGTGCAGGAATTACTTCCACAATTAATTGTCAATGTTTTAAGTAGTAGGAACGGTAAAAGTTGCCTCAAGATCTCGGAAGCCCAAAATTAGCGAAAACGTGATATTTCAGGTCGTAGCTGAAATGGTCGTAAATCCTAGACAATATACGAAGCAAGAAGCTGAGACATGCAATATTTCGCGTTCGTACGTTAAAAACATTTTAAAATCCAATAAATTTGATCTTTATAAAATGAGAATTGTCCACGAATTAACGGAAGATGACCCTGACAGGCAACTAGAGTTTTGTGAGGTTATGACAGGAATAATCAAATCAAATCCATCAAATCCCAAGTATCTGCGCTATATTTATTTTAGTGATGAGAGTACCTTTTTCGTGAATGGAAAAGTCAACACTCAAAATTGTAGATATTGGAGTGATGAAAACGCCCATGTATTTCGCGAAGGACATTTTCTTAAAAAAGTAAAAGTTTATGCGGGTACTTTGCGTGATCGTATCATAGGTGACGGTGCCCCGCCACCAAGAATGATTTTGTATAAGAATATAGTTTACGTGTTCAATAAACCTCAATTTTCTTTATAATAAAAGAACCCGAAATGTAAATTATATTTATCATAGACGTACAATGATTGAACGAAATCCAGTTTTTTTTGTGTGTAAAAATATTTAATAAGCTACCTAATTTTGTCAAACAATCGAAGACTTGTTAAGGTTAAAATTATTCTCATTGTTTTGGACATATTATTTGAAGGACTATTTGGATATATAGTATAGTTTAAAAATTTCTTTACAGTTTCACTTTCATAAGGGAGCTAGAACGAATTACGTTATTTTTTATATACTATAGGTCATTGAAAATTCAACACCTTGATTTTTTCATCGTTGTGAAAGGAGAAATCAATTATTAAAAAAAAAAGAGAATGTCAACAAAGAATGGGACTACAAGTGCATTACAAATGGTGTGCTTTATTTGAAATATTGCTGTGGTTTCATTAATTGAAGTGTCAAGAATATGATGTAAACATAAGTTATGTCAGTTATGAACTTTACAGTCATAGAAATTGCACGTATAATAGTATATTACATAAAAAATGTTCAAGGTGGTAATTCTGAGACGAGGAGGTATTTATGCCGAGATATTAGCCGAGTGTGGAAATTCTTCGAGTTTAAAAATTATAACTTTGATACGAGAAATATACACTATTTTTTCTACCAACACTCAAAATTTCGAGTAGAATTATTATATTTTATATTTTGTATGTTTCAACACTAGTGTTGAGAAGATTGTTTCAACGCTAATGTTGACAAAATTGTCACCCATTACGTCAGCTGTGACACTGACACAAGATGTTGTGTTGCATTTTTCAACAAACGTGTTGTCTCCCAATCTAAAGTAAATGGAACAAAATTTTTCAAAATTCCTTAAAACCCTGTAAGTGTAACCAGTTATAGACTTTCTGTTTTTTTTAACCACTCTGATTTCTCCCTTAGAAAGGAAGATATATTGATCTATAGCACATTACGTTTGTATTGCGCCTTATGGGAAAAACCAAGGTGTGTTTTTCATCTACATACAAAATATATATGGCAAAAAATAGGTATTAAAAAGAAAGGACACTCGAAAAAGGAGACTAAAATTAGACAAATGTAGCTATAAGCAATCAATTTAAAGGGGTAACATGCGTTATCACCGGAGATTTTAATATGCTGACACATTATATCCTACAAAATCAATGGTGCTCCTCCAATATATATTGATATATATATATATATATATATATATATATATATATATATATATATATATATATATATATATATATATATATATATATATATATATATATATATATATATATATATATATATATATATATATATATATATATATACAGTGTGACTCATTTAAAAGCGGAACACCCTCATATTTTAGGAATTAACTACCAGGTTTGTTTCAAATTTTGGTGAAGTGTATGGATTTAAAATATGATTATTTTGACACATTCAACTTTGACATCGCTTATTGGCGTGTGAGGCTAGACGGGGGAAAATGCTACGATTTTTAAGAAAAAGATTTTTTTTAACGAAATTTTGATTCTCGTTTCTTACTCAGCATCATCAAGAATCCCGTTATACCAAATTTCAACAAAAAAATGATTAGCTTTGTTCAAGTTAAATATGTCAAAATAGTCATATTTTAAATCCACACACAACACCAAAATTTGAAACTAACCTGGTAGTTAATTCCTGAGTTATTAGGGTGTTCCGCTTTTAAATGGGTCACACTATGTATATAAGCGGACAGTTTTTTTGTTTTTGATTTCTAGCTTTGTGCCATTATGCAAAATAAACGAAAAATTTGTTAACTGCTGAACTAATTAAAAAATTCATAGTGAATTCAAAGATCATTATGTGTTAGGACCGAAAAGAAAATTTGATAAATTGACGATGCTGTCTATTCAAATAAAAAATGAAACTTCTTATACCAAATTTATTGAGAAACTTAAGCTAAGCTTAAGTATCTGTGCTTAGTTTAAGCCACATTATTATTGTATAAATAGCTATTTATAAACCAAGCTCTGGTACCAATGCTACGAATGCTTTGTTTAGGAATTCATTGATTTAGTTAGACCTGTATTAGCTTCATATTATTGTAAAAATTTTGTAACTGATTGCTTAATAAATCTTGTTTAAAAATAATATTATGTTAGGTTGAGTCGCAGCAGTTTTTAAGTTAATTGAGATTAAAAAAAGGTTATTAAAGACTGCAAGATAATTACAATATTAAAATTTCCCAGAGAAGGCCGCTATATATTTTGTTTAGACTTTTGGTGTCTGTCTTTAAATTTACGCTATGTTGTTTTTTGAATGTATATCATCTCATAAAATTCTCGCTTTTTGGTGTTAGTTTGGGTTCTGAGGATTTTTGTTTTGTAATAATCCAAAGTGTGTTTAAATTTAGTTATATGCTTTTGCAAGGCCGTTTTATTATTCTTGTCATATTTATGTCCATTTATTCGATTTTTTAAGTATTGGCTAGTTTGTCCAATAAATACCCCATCGCAGCCCTGGCAAGGTATTTCATTGATTACGTGAGAGACGTGACTTTTTTTGACTTTGGGTATAGCTGATTTTAGTTTACTGAAATTGTTTTTTAAGTCATTACCCTTGTGGCTAATTATGATTTTTGTCATTTTTAAAGACTTTTTTAGGGTTTTCTGACAGACCTGGTACATAAGGTAATGCAGATATTTATGTGAGTTATAAAATGCATTTATTTTTTTTTTGAAAAAAAGTTTACTAAATGGGTAGGATACTTGTCCATTGTTTTTTTCAAGTGCTTATTTTGCTTTTTTGATAGATTCCTTTCTGAAATCAGGATCAGAAAGTTTGATGTTAAGCCTATGACAACTGATTTTTTTTGGCTTATAGGGTGTTGGGAATTAAATTTTAAGTATTTGTCAGAGTGAGCGTCAAGTTATATGTTTTAAGTTTTAAACATTATTTTATGAAATGAGCGACGGTCCACAAATGTTCGCTTGGTAGGAGTTTTGTAGAAATATTAATGTAAGTTATAGAAACGACAATTTTTATTCTTATGACTGTAGTTATTATTTTCTGTCAATTCTAGTTGTTATAATGATTTTTGAAAGAGGCTAATACCAGATGCCAAAACGTCCAAAAAAATAAATTTTGATGATATCCACAACTTAACCCAAATTTATTTTTGATGAACTAGACCGAATCCCAAGAAAAAACTCAAACAATACAGAAAAATTTAAAGTCTACGAAAGTAAGGAAAAATTGAAAAATAAATCTACGGAGAAGACACAGTCATTAGACTCAAGTTACTGTTTAACATTGAATTAAAAATTGCAAAACTAAAGAATCGAAGAATATTTCTGTTAAGATGTAAAGATAAATGTGTAATACCAATATTTTTAAATATTAACGTTAGACACGTCAATTTTGAATGTAAATTTTTACAACGAAAATTTGAAAAAACTATTTTAAATAAATTTAAGTTTGATACAATGAAACTAAGAAAAAATAAACAACTTTAACAAAATTTATAAAAAATTAGATTAACGAATTTTTAGGCAAAAAAATTAAAAAATATTTAAGAAAATTAAACAAAAAATGTAATTAAAACAGATGGTTTATTAGAAAAACAAACAACTAGAAATAAACCTGACATACCTATGGACGACTGGACTGAAAATTTAACCGACATATAAATACCAGAGAAGGTTTTAGAAACTCTTAGTTTAGGCTCAAATTTTACTGTTCCTTTTGAAACCGATCAACTTCCAATACCGGAGATAATAACCAATATTGGAATATTCCATATCGAGTTTTACGATGGAAGCAAAACACGAAATTAGATTTAAGTGCTGCAGTGCTTAAAAAACCCAAAAAAAATACTAGCTAACAAAAAAACTAAAACTTTCTTAAAACTCAGACTTAAAAATTTTAAAATTAGATAAATCAATTAAAACTAATATAATGCATCCCTCTGACTATAAGAAAAAAATTAATGATTTATTGTCCGATAACACAACTTATTAAGAAATGAAGAATGACCCAACCAACATTTGTCAAAAGACGAACAATAACCTCATTAAACGGTGGGAAGATAAAGTATTTATGTCTCCTAACACTGCAAAGGAATTAAAAATACAAAATTCCATTCCACATAGAATCTATAGTTTACCTCAATTACAGAAACAAGGACCCATAATATCTTGCACACAGTCCTCTTTTGAAAGACTGTTAAAATATCTAAAAATGTCATCTAAAAAAATCAGTTTTATATTAAGGACTCATGGGATTTTAAATATATAATAAAAACTATAGCATTTCCAGATAATTATGTTCTTATCTCTTCAGATGTAACGTCATTGTACACAAATGTATCCATTGATTTGGTACAAGAGGTAATAAAAAGACAGTGGAATTATTTCAAATCATACATCGATATACCACCTCATGAATGTTTAGAGGGAGTAAAGTTGACTTTAAATTCTACATATTTCTTATATAATAACAAATTTTGCAGACAAATAGAAAGATGCGTAATGGGCAATGGGTTGATCTATTTCAAGAGTTGTTGCCCAACTTGTGCTTGAAAACTTAGAAACAATAATAATTAAAAAACTAAACTTGCCCCCCCCCCTTCTTCTATAGATACGTGGACGTTTGTCTTCTTGCAATCCCAGAAGACAAAATAACCTAAATACTTAATATTTTAATAGTTATCACCTATAACCTAATTTTACAATAGAAATAGAGAAAAACAACAAAATTACCTTCCTGAACATGACAGTTTATCATCAAGAAAATCAGATCGAAATCGCATGGTTGAAAACCTTGAAAAAGTCTTTAAAAATGAAAAAATAATGGTTAGTCACAAGGGTCATACCTTTTCTGAAGCGAGTTTAGTATCAGACGCGATGTAATGCGGTTTGTTATGTTTTTCAATATATCCGTCTCGTAGCTTTTTTACAAGCAAGAGATAAGATAATCACAAGTGGAAAGTAAACAAGCAATAGGCGAATAAAATACTCTAAAAACTAAAAACTTGACAAATTAGTGCAAATGCATTTTCAGTAACACTTCTAGCTCGACATAAGCGATAATTAAAAATGTGTTTCTGCAAATTACATTTGGCGTCATTTCTGCAATAGGGTTTCATCATAAGAAATTATCCAAACCAAATACTTCATCGCCTACAATAACATATGGGATGATTATGTCACTACACAGGACAAAAACTTTTCCCCTGGGATATTGTACTGCTTAACAGAAATCTTTCTACTTAATACCGATTTTTTTAATACTCCAATAAATTATAATTTGCACTCAAAAGCGCTAAAGGGACAATAGATAAATGTTGCTTATAATTAAAAAATATAGATTGAATATAGTTAGGGCACTTAATGTGGACATGGGACATGCTTTCTGTCATTCATCATCTCTTTCCTGATTAGTGGTAATGCAATGACTATTATTTTCAATGTAAAAAAAAGGAGCGGGTGCAGCAGCAACTAAAGCACCAAAATAGCACTTTTTTAGGACCGCTACAAAATTCTAAGAGCCAAATAGAAACTGAAAAATTATCTGTAACTAATCCAACGTCAACTTTTGGAAATCATGTAAAATAACGAGCGGACATGAAATTAGTTATATTTAAACATACTCGTATATACAAACATACATATACACACATTCATTAGTACTAATAATAATATTAATAATGCAAATCTACTTACCATAAGGTTTGTTCAGCATTGATAGATTTTTGTAAAGTACAAGCTTTCAGATGAGCAGCCACGAAATTTAAAACCATATCAAACTGTTCATAGTTAAGCCTACAATATTGTCTTACCAACTCTTCATCTCGCTTTAAATATCTTCTTGTAATATATTGAAATATCTTTTGACAGCCTTAGCTTTTTGCTTTTTTGTTAATAGCGCGAGTAATAATAGGTCATCATCACCTTCTTCATCAATAATTAGTTTCTACCTTTTAATAGAACTGGACAGATAACGTAATTATTGACTTGATAAATGTATATATATATATATATATATATATATATATATATATATATATATATATATATATATATATATATATATATATATATATATATATATATATATATATATATATATATATATATATATATATATATATATATATATATATATATATATATATATATATAGGGTGTCAACGATATCGTTTTACACGATGCCATTCATTTGCTTTTTAGGTTAGGATATTTATATTTGGGTTAACGAAATATGGTATTAAGACACATATTTTTCATGAAAAAACAATTGAATATTACTGCCAGTTTTTCCGATATCAGAACCAAGTTAAGAATTTCAAATGGAACCCTGTATATTATTTTACATAGTTTGATAGAGCTTAGAATTATCTTTTCAATGACATTTCACAAGTTATATTTTTTTTTCAAAATGGCGGACCAGGAAGCGCTTTTTCAAAATTCAATAAGGCGGTCGTTTCCCGATACCGATGAAATTTTGTTTAACAAATTATTAAAATATTAAACAAAATGAGGTTTTCAATGGATTTTAATCAAATTTAAAATCAAATTTTTAATTTATCACAAAATGGGATAAGTTTAATTTTTTCTCTAAAATGTGAACTTTTTCTTAAATTTTCTCAAAGATTTTAAATAGAAAGTTGTATTTATTAAATATTAGTATTAAAGTATATCTTATTAGCTACACGAAACCGTATAACAAGCCGTATTTTTGCTTTTTGTTTCAGAAAAAATTGACAAAACCTTGCCGATACACATTTTTCCTAATACATAACATGAAACAAACACACACATATTATTAATCAGAAAATCCTGGAATATTTTTTATTGTTTATTGATAAGTAATTTTGTATTATTTTGACATTTTGTGACTGTTGTCTTATTTTAGGAAAGTGAGAAAAAATCACAAGTAGTATTAATTTTATTTTACCAGTAGATGCAGATGCGGTGCAGTAACATGAAAGATGACTTAACTAAGATAAGTAGGTCTTGGAAACAATGGCATAGGGATGCCATTATAATTTTCATTAGATTTAACCAGAAACGTTTTTGCTTTTTGTTTGAGAAAAAATTGACGAAACTCTGCCGATATACATTTTTCGTAATACATAACATGAAACACACACACCCACACACACATATTATTAATCAGTAAATTTCGGAATATTTTTTATTGATAAGCAATTTTGTATTATTTTGACATTTTATGATTTTTGCTGTCTTATTTTAGGAAATCGAGAAAAATTCACAAGTAGTATTAATTTTATTTTACCGGTAGGCTTTCGGTTTTTCCGGAAATACCTAGACCTAAGTCAAGAAGTTTAAAAAGAACCCTGTATATTTTTTCACACAGTTTGATAGAACTTAGAATTCCCTTTACATTGACATATCACAAGTTGATTTTTTTTCGAAATGGAGGACCAGGAAGCTTTTGTTCAAAATTCAATATGGCGGCCATTTTCTAACACCGAAGATATTTTTGAATTATAGGTAGAAATAATAAACAAATATGGGGGTTTTTATTGGGTTTAATGCTAATTTAAAATCAAACTTTCACAATTAATACAAAAGTCACTCAATTAAATGTTCTATGCGCTGTCCGCCTTGTTCTTGGCATAGTGTAACTCTCTCAACATTTTCCGCGAGCAGGTTTCGTAAATGCTGTTCTGAGATACTCTCAACGGCTCGTCCTATTCTATTTTCTAACATTTCCAACGATATTACAGGAGTTGCATACACTTTTTCTTTCAGATGACCCCATATAGAAAAATCAAGCGGGGTTAGGTCAGGCGACCTCGCTGGCCATCGAATTGGTCCATTGGTTCCCAACCAGTTCTCACCAAATCGTTCATTCAAGTAATTTGCAACAATTCTATAATTATGAGCAGGGGCGCCATCTTGTTGGTAAACTAAATCATCATTTTGCTGCAAATTATTTATAAAATGTTTAATTTCATTTTCGAGAAAGTCCAAATACATCTCGCCAGTTAAAGGCTGATGGAATAATATTGGACCAATAACGCTTAGTCCTACAACGCCTAACCAAACATTAACTCCAAAACGTTCCTGGAAGGCACCTTCTCTTACTAATCTTTGATTTTCCTTTGCCCAATAACGAAAATTATTTGTATTAAACATCCCTAGATTAGTAAACCTTGATTCGTCCGAAAAAATAATCTTATGATGAAACACAGGACTTATTCCATAATTATCTAAAAACCAATTGCAATAAATAAGTCGTCTTTGGAAGTCATTTTCAAATAGGTGGTGGTGAATTTGATACTTAAACGATTTAAACCCGTGTTTCTTTAAAATTTTTCTGGCGCTTTCATGGGACGTATTGCACTGTTTGCCTAATTCACGAAGGGAAGCTGTACGGTCATACTCGATGTACGCTAAAACGTTTGTTTCCACTTCTTCGCTTACTACGAAACCATCATTGCCATTAGCATGGACACCACCATTATTTTCATTTTTTAAATGTTGTACTAGCCAAGGATAATATGCATGTGAAGGAGCGTCACGATTCGGAAAGCGTTCCTGGTATAATCTCTCTGTGTCCCTTGAATTTTTGCGACATTCGCCATAAATAAGGAGCATGTCAATTTGATGTTCTCTTGAATAAACCATAATATTTATTTTTAAAACTAACTAGAACCACTTCTCAGTGTAAAAATGTAACGAAAGTTATCAGATATGTCGATACAAAACAGTACTTTTGACGTTTCTGGTTAAATCTAATGAAAATTATAATGGCATACCTATGCAATTGTTTCCAAGGCCTACTTATCTTAGTTAAGTCATCTTTCATGTTACTGCACCGTATCTACCGGTAAAATAAAATTAATACTACTTGTGATTTTTTCTCGCTTTCCTAAAATAAGACAACAGTCATAAAATGTCAAAATAATACAAAATTACTTATCAATAAACAATAAAAAATATTCCAGGATTTTCTGATTAATAATATGTGTGTGTTTGTTTCATGTTATGTATTAGGAAAAATGTACATCGGCAAGGTTTTGTCAATTTTTTCTGAAACAAAAAGCAAAAATACGGCTTGTTATGCGGTTTCGTGTAGCTAATAAGATATACTTTAATACTAATATTTAATAAATACAACTTTCTATTTAAAATCTTTGAGAAAATTTAAGAAAAAGTTCACATTTTAGAGAAAAAATTAAACTTATCCCATTTTGTGATAAATTAAAAATTTGATTTTAAATTTGATTAAAATCCATTGAAAACCCGATTTTGTTTAATATTTTAATAATTTGTTAAACAAAAATTTCATCGGTATCGGGAAACGACCGCCATATTGAATTTTGAAAAAGCGCTTCCTGGTCCGCCATTTTGAAAAAAAATATAACGTGTGATATGTCATTGAAAAGGTAATTCTAAGCTCTATCAAACTATCTAAAATAATATACAGGGTTCCATTTGAAATTCTTAACTTGGTTCTGATATCGGAAAAACGGGCAGTAATATTCAATTGTTTTTTCATGAAAAATATGTGTCTTAATACCATATTTCGTTAACCCAAATAAAAAAATCCTAACCTAAAAAGCAATTGAATGGCATCGTGTAAAACGATATCGTTGACACCCGGTATATATATAATGTGTTTATTTTTACTCCTTCACGGATGGAAAAATACAATGTGTTTTCATTCCGGGTGTACATCCGTTCACTACTGTCGTTCTGAAAAGAACAGTTTTGCTGACGTTTCGCCAAAATCACATTTGGCATTTTCGAAGCTTTCTTTCTCGCGTCCGAATAGAGACTGAAGAAAGCTTCGAAAATGCCAAATGTGATTTTGACGAAACGTCAGCAAAACTGTTCTTTTCAGAACGACAGTAGTGCACGGATGTACACCCGGAATGAACACACATATATATATATATATATATATATATATATATATATATATATATATATATATATATATATATATATATATATATATATATATATATATATATATATATATATATATATATATATATATATATATATATATATATATATATATATATATATATATATATATATATATATATATATATATATATATATATATATATATATATATATATATATATATATATATATATATATATATATATATATATATAATATATATATATATATATATATATATATATATATATATATATATATATATATATATATATATATATATATACATATATATATATGTGTGTATAATAGGTAATAAATATTACTAATTAATATATTTTTATATCAAACTTAATGTGCTTTGTTTTAAATTGTATGTATATCTAGGTTGTTTAAATATGCCATGTAATTCTACTTTTAATTGGATATATTGATAAGTGTATCTAAAACTAAGATCAATTGAAATATTTTTCTTTGTTGCAGATCAATAGACGAGTAAAAATATTATAGAATGGTGCAAAGAACAATTTTTCGAAAAGTCTTTCAACACAAAGTTATTTTAATTTTGATTTACGATGGGCAAGTCTGGTGAAATAAAAATAAACAAAAATTGCGTTGACGAAATTTGAAATTACGCAAGTGATTGTAAAATTTTCCATTTCTCATCGACGAAATTTAAAAATTGCGGCGAATTATATCAAAATGGCATGCTTTAAATATTTTCTGAGATGTGATATTTTTTCAAAGGTTTGAACCTACAATTTGCAATATCACCGTCAGAATTTTTTCATGGCCAAATTCTAACATTTTTATAGAATACGGATCCTAATGTAATTCCCGATTTAAGTGCGGTTTTGAGGTTGAAATAGTTTTTTAAAATGCTCTCTTGTCTTGCAGCAAAACAGAACTTTGAAATATTGTGCGGTGCATGTAATAGGCTTTCGGTATACCGTGGTTCTGAACATTTTGCAGATAGTTTAACAAGGACGTCAAGTAAAGGCAATGATTTTCTATTTCTCCATTATAAATTTAATACGTTTAAATCATTTGCAAATTCTGCCATATGATCAGTTTTCCCTGTCATCCATACACCTAAGCCAAGTGCAAGTTACATCAGTGATGTCTTCTTAACACCTACTTACAAGTAAAAGTATAGTCTATGGCACGATTAAACCGAAATGATATCGAGTCAGATTATTTTAAATTTTATTTAATAAACATAACCCAATTTAAAAACCGCATTTCAAAAGGTAGAAAAATGACAAGGGAAATCCCTATTTATTATCACCCTCTTAATGGAAAAATCTGTCTACATAAACAAGTGTTTCAAACCCCACATTTTCTATAAAACATTACGGAATTTATTATGCCTTACCTATTACATCTTCTGGGGACTACTTCACATATTTGATACTAATAGAGACAGTGTAAATAAACCATAATTATTATTATTATCTTTGGGTTAAAATACCATCAAATTATTCCCGACATACAACTTAAGGAAAATAAGTTATGAATTGTAAATCAACTATAAATTGCTGACGAGACCTCAAGGTTTATTCCAAATTCCATCAAGCCCGTTAAGACATTTGCATAAATGTTTAAATTGGTGTAAAACTGTTGCGTAATTTTAAAGCTATAATTTGCAATGCAGGGGTCAGAAAAGAGCAAATCGGCGGGTAAGGAGGAAACTAAATGTTTGTGTAGGTATGGCCAATGTTGTATATTGCTAATTTGATAAAAATATGCCATAGTATTGTCGCAAAAATGCTATATCATTATTATATATTGTTATTTAATGATTCATCGTACGGTATGCATTTCTGTTTATTTAGTTAGGCAAACTTAGGCCTACATTCGAAGGGGATTTAAGGCCCAAAATCATAAGTGAAACTAGAACCCACATGAAAATTTAAAAAATAAGAATGGAATTACATGCATATATCTTTGGAAAATCATTTCAATATATTTATACATCGTATATATGGTATAAACAAATATTCAAAAGTTAAAATTTGGCAAACTAGCTAATAATGCAATATGTTTCATATAAATGAGACTATCAGAAGTCGGTGAATTTTAAACGTCCAGTTTAAACCATATCAAGCAAAACTACCTATAAACCCAAAGTACATATCTTTTAAAAATAAGATATTAATAATGATAAAAAGCTTAATTATTTACTGAAAATCTAAACTGAAGAATTTGGGTTAGCTCACGATAGCACAGCAACGTTATGTATTTTAAGGCGACAGCTGTCTCTACCTTCTTGATTGCTCGCTTCCTTTTTAGTCTCATTATAAACCAAAATTGCCTTGAGAACAACCGATTACACCCTCTTTTGAACTGTTTTTATATGGATATTACCTGGAAATAATTTTGTATATAAATATTTTTGTTCCAATATAGGTAGATTTTACTTTCAACAGTTAACATAATTTTCCTGGTTTATTTACGATTTTAATTTCGAAGTATTGAATAGGAATTTACTAAGCTAGAGAGACATTTTATTTTTATTGTGTGTTTATTTATTAACTTCACGTGAATTTCAAAATTACCATATATACAATTATTTCAAAATAAAATTAATTAGTTCTAGATGTTGAAAATTTCATAATAGATGCAACCGAATATAATAATATTTTCTGAAATATTCAAACAACTTTATTAAAATGTTGTCTTTATTTGGACGTCAGACTTAAAATTATAATATTAAAATTATTTTTAGGAATACAACAGCAACAACCTCTGAGAAGGTGATGTGATGTGAAGAAGCCGGTAAACAAAAATAAAAATAATATATTTAATTTTTTTCTTGAGCGATAACAACTTATCAAAAGAGGATGTGAAGGAACATTCAGTGAAAGTGAGGATCGCAGGCACGTGAAAGAATCTGTTCAAAATTTAAAAATATTTATGCGGTAACAATATTATATGGCTATACACCGGGATATCGTTTATTAATCTTAAATAAGTAAAAAAAAAACAAATGAATGTTAAAAGATCCCTACTAAGCCCTAGTTTTAAAAGATATATTGTAAAATAACTTTTTACACTACCTTTATCGGGATGCGATAAAAAACTACTAGGTTCACAAATGAAGAACTAAATGTTATCCTAAAACGATTTTTGAAAAATGGGTGACCGCAAAAATTGTAATTATTTACACTGTATGAAAGAAGGTCCTATACTAAAAAAATATCTACACACCTAACTTCAATTGTTTTCGTTCGACTTATTGAAATTTGAATATTGACAATTTAATACTTTGAGAAACGGTGAAATTTAAGGATTTTCCTATATCACTTTAATGTGGTCTAATGAAATTGGGGACATTTTTCTCATTGAAAAGAGCTTTATTTGGTGTACTTTGGGTCATGTTAGTTAAGTCATTGAAATTAATATTAATAAATATCTTCAACTGCAACTGTTTAAATTTATATATTTAACAGTGACCCTCATTTTGGCATGACCTATCACACACCCTGTATGAATTGTCCCTAAAACCGACCAACTAACAAAAAAGCTCTCAACCGTTATAAGCTATCATGGATCAAATGTACGCTAATACATCCCAGTTGCAATGCGGTTTGATGAAAGAAAGAAAAAAATAATATCGCGCTTAGAGCCTTTGAGTTCATTAAAAATGCTTTCATTATTTTTTATTAATTTTGGTACAATCTTAGCCAATCTATCAAACCCAAGAGGTCTCCCACTTAATTGACAATTATATTATATGATATAAAATGCTCATTAATTGGTACCGGATTGATTTAGAAAATTATAAAGGAGCGATTTTTGAAAGTTTTATAAAAAATATAACTTTCAATGCAGATTTAAAAAGAATAATATCAATATCTTTATTCATGCTCTTACCGAATAATCCTATTATTAATAAGGATATCATTTCAAATTTATTGTTCTATAAATATATATATATATATATATATATATATATATATATATATATATATATATATATATATATTGGCATTTTCGAAGCTTTCTTTTTCGCGTCTCGGATTTTCAATGATCAATACAATATTTTGTGATAAGTGACTGACTGGTTTTTAAAATTTTTTATTATATTATCTATTTCTATTAAGGAATATTATTTAGGAAATGCAACAAAAGTGTCTCAGGTTCTTTTCGACATACTTAAAAAAATGCTTGTTGGCTACTTTTGAAACACCTTGGTCTCTTGACATTTTAAAGCACTTTAATCACTTTCAATGAATCAATGAATCACAGGTATTTAATTAATTATTAATTATCCAATTACAATAACTAGAAAATATCAGTAATATGGATATAAATAATAGATACCGATCATCACGAAAGTTCAGAGAAAATCTCCATCAGAAAATCACTGTTGCTGCTTTTAATGATTTTTATATTTTTAAAAAATCAGTAATTTGCCTTTACCCGAAACTTCCCTCGTTAGGAATGCCTTTTATTAGGAATAGTAATCCAATAGTAAACCACACATAGGTATTTGGTGACAGATATACATATATCCCATTTAATTTTTAAATATTAAGTCAATTAAATAAGAATTATTTTACGATAAACATTTTATTTGGTCTCCATTTTGTTCCACCATTTTGGATTCGTACCACAACTTTACTAGTTTACTCTATATCACACTTATGCTTGCTCACAATTTTAAATTAATCGAATAAGTAGTTTTTGAGGATGATTTTTTTAATTAGTTGTTTAGGCTCTCATCTTGGAATCATACCAAAATGTTATCAGTTCATTTCTATATAACACTTTTCGTGCAAAGCAAGAGGTAATTTTGATAATCAGTTTTTATAATTTTGCTTAAATTTCACTAGGTCGCCATTTTGTTCCGCTTTATTGGATATTTACCAAAATGTTACCAGGTCATCCCCATAAGACCTTTAATTCTTAACCAACATTTTTAGTCAATCGAGTAAGTAATTGCTATGCCGCAAACTGACAAACAAACATACCGACGCAATTGAGAAAACATGTTTTTGGGCAAAAATTAGAAGGTACTTAAACTTTGGAATAGGATTTTTTCACGATTACAATATTTTATATGGCCAACATTTTGTTCAGCTAATTTGAATTCGTATTACAATTTTATCAGTTTTAAGCCATTTTGTTTCGACATCATGGATTCTTAAAAGTTGATTTCTAAATAATGCTTGATTTTTTTGCAAAATTTCAGGTAAATTTGGCTAAGTAGTTTTTTAATAATATTTTTTTAACATATCTCTAGGCCGCCATTTTGTTCTACCATATTGGACTTTTACCAAAATCTCATCTCCCTATAACCCTTCATTTTTGATCAAAATTTGAAGTCGATCGGATAAGTAATTTTTGAGCTATGCCGCGTACAGACAGATTTTTTTACGATTACAATACTTGTCTTTTACCAGGAAAGTAAAAGTATTTCAATTATACTCAGAAATAGTCTGTAAATGTGTTAATTATTCTTCTCGTTATTCTAAATGTATTGTTAATTATTTTAGATTAATTTAACTTTATCTTACCCATGTTTTGTTAGGTGGCTTTCCCGAATCAATACTCGGAAATATTCATCAAGTAGACCGGCGTTAGTTCTAAACACATAGCATAATTAATTAACCCTATTCCCTCAGTCTCCAGTGCCAATTCTAGACCTTACTGGCAAATTAACATAGTCGGTTGAGCTGCTTTCGCTTTTACACTTACCATTAATTGGGAATACAATTACCATTCATATTAATTATGGAAATTGAATAGATAGTGCTACTCGACTCTAAATGATGTTTTTGGGATATTAAAAAGATAGAAAAGAGATTATCTTTTCTCTTTTAATTATTTAAACTAAAAAGTCTCTCACTATTTCCTTTTTTTTGCTATTTCCAAGAGAATTTAAGTTTTAATTTTTTTTTTATTTAAACTTGGCATAAATTATAAGTAATCTTCTTGCAAAAAAGTTAACGATGTTTAAGCAAAAATCGTCAATTCTTTAAAACATATGTATCTTTCAACAATTAATATTTCTAATAGTAAAATACAAAATATAACTGTTAAGAAGACCTCGGTTCACAAAAATATTATTGTTTGAGGCTTTTTCTAGTTTGGTTTTAAATATGTATCTATGTGTCTTTACATGTCTTATAATTAACCAGGTCAAGTATCATGTAATATGAAAAAACATAATGAAGAGCAATGTTGCAACCCAATACATGTGGTGGGTGTGTATGAACGTATGTATTTGCTGATTCCCGTTTTGCACGTATTTGTGTAAAATCGCTTTGTTGGAAAGTATTATTATCATTGATCTAAGATAGAGTTGTCAGAAACAGAGAATAAATCGGGGCAAAAACTAAACACTAAAAAAACGAGCTCAAAATAGAAAATAAAAATGTAATTGAAGTAAAAACTATATTAACCACACCACTGCTTTATTTTTTCGGTGAAGTTTTTGGTTTGGGATTCAGAGTATTCTAAAAACAATATGATTTGTAACCAACTCATATATTTGGCTGCTGCTAGGGTGTAAAAACCTTGAATAAAAAGTAGAATTTGGGTACAATTGCAAAGTGAAAAGGCTTTTTCTTTAAAAACAAACAGACTGTCTCAAATTCAGGACATTAGGCGTCCTGATAACCTTTTATCAGGAGCTTAAAGATACTTCGGGTCCAATTCAGGTAGGTTGGAAACCGTAAGATTACTCGTAAAAAACAAAAAATATTAAAGATACTGAAAACAAACGCCATTTGCCAACATAAGGGATTGTTTTAACCAGCGACGGATCCAGGAGTGGACATCAGGGGCAAGTACCCCACGCACGTTACATTTAGTTAAGCCCGTTTGTTTATCTTTGGTAAGCCACCCTCACTAATAAACATTACACGTTTGTCCACATCAGTTTGATATTATTTAAAAAGCAGATTGAGTTAGCAGAAACACTATTAATTTGATTATTAAAGAGTAAACAAATGTTGTCAATGATCCTAAAAAATAAGACGCGTTAATAAGCATACTATTATAATATTTTCGTACTATTTTGTAGACGACTGAAAATGACAGAAGGCACCAAACTATCGATTCCTATTATATATTTTCAGCTTCTGCGAAAGTAAATCAACACCAGCAATGAGAGCACTTTAGAATAAAAACTGTAGAATATGGAAAAAGAGGTATTATATTTTTCTGAGCATTCAGAAGGAACTTCCCTCGTTATGCGTCTTTCGTTTTATTAGGAATAATGAAGTGTGACCCAATATAGATCAGTACAGAGTCATTTAGTAAACACATCAAAAATTTTTATTGGGCGCAATTTTATTCCATCATATTGGATTCCTACCAATATTTTACCAATTTCTACCTATGCCACACTATTTTTGGGAATAATTTCAAATTATTTAATATCTAGTTTTTACATTGACACACACATCCATTTTGTTACGTCATTATTGAATTCGTACCAGTTTATCCCTACATAAAATTTAATTTTTCTGCAAAACAACTAAATAAGATTTTTTGAGTAGATTTAAAAAAAATATATATATTCGTACCATATATATATATATATATATATATATATATATATACTTTATTATCTCCATTTTGTTTTGCTATATTATATTCATACTAAAATGTCACCCTTTCATTCTTATGTAACACTTGATTTTTGTGCAAAATTTGAGGAAATCGGATAAGTACATTTTTCTAGTAATATTTTTTTAACGTTACACTAGGGTGCCCTCTTCTTCCGGCATATTGGAAAATCATATTAAACATAGTTGAGAAAATGTTGGTGAATGAGTTTTGATGAAACGACATACCAAGCACATGTAGAACAAAAAACATCATTCCTATGTAACACTTGATTTTTGTGCAAAATTTGAGGAAATTGGATAATTACATTTTTCTAGTAATATTTTTTTAACGTTACACTAGGGTGCCCTCTTCTTCCGCCATATTGGAAAATCATATCAAACATAATTGAGAAAATGTTGGTCAATGAGTTTTGATGAAACGACATACCAAGCACATGTAGAACAAATTGCACTGGTTAGGTATAAGATTTTTATTAGCGACTGTATGGCAGTTTACCAGTCCGTTCCTTACAGTCCTTCAAATGAATATTTAAAAATTCCTATTAATGCAGATATGAGGCCTATAGAATCAAAACCCGCTAACTCCAAAGCAAATTTTTACAGGGCACAAGAAATACGTAAAAGTCAGTTAGTTTTTGACAAACAGTCGTAAGTGTTATTTAAGCAATAAAATTCCATTGTATCTAAAAAAATCCAGCATTAGTTAAATAGTAGCGCAATTTGATTGCGAACATTGGATATAACGGATTTTGATTACTAATAAAATAAATATATCGGATACTGATTTTAATCTTAAATGAAAACAAATTTTCTTGCAAAAAAATATTTTGTTACAAAATGAATTCCGATTTAAGAAAACTTTTTTTTGTAGAAAACATAAATAATTCTTATCCTTTAACATAGTGAAAAAAATAGAGTTTAATTTATTTGTCAAACAACGATTCTAATTCTTCAACTGGCTTATTCGGTTTTCCAGTCGAAGAACGGGAACTTTTATCGTGCATTTTAAAAACAGTTCTGTATTGTTCTACTTGTTCAATGTACTGTTGAAGATTAATCACGATTTCTTTTTTTCGAAGTCCTTTCTCAATATTCCCAAAAACTCTGTCAGGTGGAATAAGACTATGTCCGAGAATAGGAAAATTTATTACAATAATCGTTATGTTTGGTGGGGCATTGGAATACAGCCATTTGCAAACATCCTCACCGTGGTGGTATTTTTATTTTGACCACCGCAGCCATTTGCATTTAGTTTTGCCTTCGAAATGTGTGTTATTTAGACGGTGAAATACAGCATTTGCGATTTAATTGGAGCTTTTTGGGTATATTGTTTCATTTCAACAATAGCAAAATACATTATATTGTCCTAAGGCTGACTTAGAACTTCCAACACTACCGCGAAAATGTAAAGTTATACTGTTTTGAAAAATATACATGTTGATCGAGATTTTTTTGAGAATCGAAGGACATTGTAACTATACCAGGATTTTTTCTTAACATTGCAAAAAATGCGTTGCCTTTTAGTGTGTGAATATTTTTTCTGCTATAAGCGTTGCCTTCTTCGAAGCACCTTCCTTAGCTAATTTATTTTTCATTAACTCGAATGGATGTTGAACATACATCAGTTTTTAGCGATCCAAAACGATCCAAATGTTGTATTTTTTATACAAAACTCTCGACGAAAAAATGACTCTTGCATTTTCCAATGTTGAACGTTGATATAGTTTTCTTATATTAAGTTCTGGAGAGAGATACAAACGGCAAGTGTTTTTATTCTTGCAATAATGCGATTTTTCTCATATCTGAGATTCCAGATTGTTTGCCTATGACATTCATTTCGCTGACTTTTATGATCCCCGCCCCGTTTTTCTTTTGTCATTTGGCTCGAATCCTCTTTTTAGCACACCATACACTCTGTCTTTTTTAACGTTCAAAATGATTGCACGAAATATGCTGCTATTGGTCGAAATGGAGTTAGCGGGATTTGATTGTTAGTTATATATATATATATATATATATATATATATATTTTTACCCACGATGAAAATAATGTTACTGTAAGGCAACACATAATACAAAATTGTTACATCTCATTATAATTACTAGGTTTTGAAACTAAACGTAATGTTTGAATGGAATTTTAGACGGTATTACGGGTTTAGAAAGATAAAACCGGCAGAAATAGATCCCTTGCAAAATTCTGCATATAAAAACTAGATTTTGATAAAAAGTGGATTTATCGGGTTTCTATAGGTTCTATAGGCCTCATGTAAACTAACAGGGAATACCTTAGCGCATTATTTATATAGCATCTAGACGACGAGTCTGAATTAAAACTATTTTTTGAGTTTTTCGCCTTATAAAATCTGAAAATAAAAAAAAATATTTACCTTATAAAATCAATAGATAGTCTTAAATTCTGGGTCCACTATGAAGGTACCCGAGGAACGAAACTGAAAAATGTTTGTCTTCTGGACGTTTCGGGGAAAAGTCTTCAGCAAACCTACAAATAAAAAACTAAAAGCAGAATATTTCTTATGTTTAGTATCAGTAGGTTTGCTGAAGACGAGGGTAGACTTTCCCCCGAAACGTCCAGAAAACAAACATTTTTCAGTGTCGTTCCTCGGGTACCTTCATAGTGGACCCAAAACTTAAGACTATCTATTGGTTTTATAAGGTAAATATTTTTTTTATTTTCATATTTTATAAGGCGGAAAACCCAAAAAATAGTTTTAAACCATGAATCCACCACTACTTTTAAACCATGAATCCACCACTACAATTTCGTAATTATTTACTGAGTCTGAATCTTAAACATTGTGTCGAAATTAAATGAAACCGTCACGCTATTAAAATAACTCATTTGGGTGTCGCTCGGCCATTATATTCAGATTTTTCGATCGCGGTTCGTAAAAGAGCAACCTACTACAAAAAGTCGCCATTATCTGTATCTGGCAATTATCATTCGTGATAATAATTTTAAATTGCCTTGCCATTGAATTTAAATTGGTGAAATATACAGTACTTATCGATACTTGTTACTTGAGTGCTACATCATAATGTTTATACATATACACAATAAATAATCGACAGATATCAAAATATTCGAAAAATATGAAAACATGCAACATCGAAAGCAGCGAGCTAATGTGCTTAAAAACTTCTTTTCTGATTTGATTCATTTTGTAGTAGGTAAGTATGAGGAGAAAAATTAAACGCTGTTCTCTTAATTTACTACTATTAAATTAACCTTTTATAGAAATGCCTAACAAAGTTATGAAAATACTCTTTAAATATTGGGTAAGTTATGTATTTGTAAATGATCTGGTAAACACCTCTTTCTATTACATATTTTATTTTCAAAAGAAAAAACCTCTTCACGGTACCAAGTATGCAACCAGGCAAACACATAATAAACATGTTTCAAATATACGGCTTTCGAATATTCGAAGGATACGGCAGTACAAAATTAATTTTGGCGTTTTGCTAAAGATGTGGAAAAACTTCTTATCGGCAGTGTTGCCTTTGGCGGGTATTTTACCCGAAAAGCGGGTATTTTGACTTAGCAGCGGGTAAAATTATTCAGGGAGGGTAAAATCGGGTATTTTGAATTTAATGCTTTTTCTCGGACTTTGAACTTATTTTCTTAATAATAAAAATGACAAAAGAGGAACACATGAAAAAAAAAGTAAAACAAATTAACTGAGTTGTTTGTTCTCTTCTTTTTGCTTGCTGGCGCTAGCTTCTAGGTGTCATGATGTTTACTTATGACATATGACGCGTAAGTATCGGGTAATTTAATTTCCTAAAAATTAGATGTGGTTTGGGTTTTTATAAATTGTTTGTGGTGTTTTGTACCTAATATTGGCTTAAAGTTATATTTTGTGGAATATATTAATTGGGTGGTTCTGTTTTAGGATAGTATTTTGCATGAATTTGGTGTGGTGGTGTGGAATATGAATAGGTGGTTAATCAGGGTGAAAGCAGTACAAAAATCCCCATTAGAAAAATCTTCAGTATCATGTGATACTGAGCCGGGGGTAATTATTTAATGGGCGAATTTTGCCTACAACTTTGTTCATGCCTAATTTATTTTATTTTCACAGGAAATCAGTGAACAGTAATATTTCCACAACAAAAACACAACTGTCTGCTGATACACAAGTAGAAAATGAAAGTGATGATGATAAATCTGACTTGGTAAAGATTTTTTAGGTTTTTTATTTTTTTTTATTAAATAAATTTTACATTATAGGTAACAGTTATTAGTGACAACACATAAGACACAATTTCTATAGCATTAGTAAGAAATTATTGATTAATGTTTTTTATTTACTTGTCTTTATGTATAATTTCTACAGGATCAAGATGATATTGATATGGTTACGGCAACACTAGATGAGCATCCAGATCCAGTTCCCATCAAAAGACCCAGACCTTTAAATCTTAAAAAAAAAGTCAGATAAAACCAAAAAAAAATTCAACAAATTCTGCCAGTCTTGGTTGAAAATGGAGGAGTTTGAAGCTTGGTTAACAAAATCAAAACATGAAAAAGCAGGTCATGAACTTGCTTTTTGCAAACTATGTCATTGTGACATAACGGCACATAAAACCGAATTGCTGCGCCACAAGAAGTCGGAAAAACATAATATTAATGAACGTCAAGCAGTAACCAATCATAAAGTAAATCTTAAGACTTTTTTTTCTGAAAATGATTCAGTTAAAAGGGCTGAAATTAAATTAGCATCATTTTTAGCGAGTAATAATCTATCTTTTGTTTTGATGGATACATTAAGTCCTTTATGTTCAAATCTATTTCCAGACTCCAAAATAGCATCTAAACTGGCGATTCGAAGAACAAAATCGACAATGATAGTAAAACATTGCTTAGGAGAGATTTTCCAGAAAAATCTTGTTGATATCCTTCGAGTTCCAGGAACTTTTTTCTCAATAATAATGGATGAAACAACTGACACTTCCACAAAAAAACAGTGTGCTTTTACTGTTATATATTTTTGTAAAAAAAGTCAAAAAGTTATAACTTCGTTTTTTGATATGAAAGAAATTAATGGCTCAACTGCCAATGACTTGTATGGTTGCTTAAAAGCTGTTATTACTGAGAAAAAAATACCCTTTAATAATTTGGTTGGCTTCTCGTCTGATACGTCCAATATAATGTTTGGAGATAATCATTCTGTTTATGCTCTTTTAAAACAAGACCTACCCCAAATTGTATGCATAAAATGCTCTTACCATCTTATTCATCTTGCAGCATCAAAAGCATGTTTATCATTACCTCGGTCTGTTGAAGATACTTTAAGGAATATTGGAGCACACTTTAGTAGAAGTCCTGCTCGACAGGAAAAACTTAAAGAAATTCAAATATTTTTTAAAGAGGACATACATAAAATTTTGCTGCCTGCAGCTACAAGATGGCTGTCATTAAATCAGTGCATTGATCGTGTTCTTGAACAATTTGAATGTTTGATTGCTTACTTTCGGGTGGAAAGTTTGTCTGATCCATCCCGTACAACCGAGGATATTTTAAATGTTCTTATTAACCCATTAACAAAATTATATCTGAAATTTATGAGTTATGTTTTAGGACTTCTGACAGATTTTAACAGGCTATTTCAGTCTGACAGTCCATTGTTATATAAACTTAAGTCTGAAACGGAATCACTTTTAAAGACTATTTCATTAAATTTTTTAAAAAGGGAATTTGTTCTTAATGCAAATGTTTTTAATTTAAATCACAAAAATCCACGCTTTTTCTGTAATTTAGAAGACATTTATCTGGGTGTTGCCGCAAGTGAGACCCTTCAAGAGTCTAAAAAGATGCTTCCAAAGGAAGAAATTTCAAATTTCTTTAAAAACTGCTTAAGTTTTTATATAGAACTAAGCAATCAAATAAAAAAAGTTTTGTTTTTTCTGATCCAGTTTTTGAAGTTATTGAGATTCTAGATCCAATAATAGTCCAATCATTTAAAATTAAATCCCTTACTTCTGTTACTAACAAATTTCCTATTTTGAAACAATATTTAAACTGTCAGAAACTTGATAATGAATGGAGAGAACATGCTGTAATGGACCACAAGTCCTATAAATTAGATCTCTTAAAATCAGCAGAGGAATACTGGCATGATGTAACCAATTTAAAAAATATGACTGGAATAAAACTTTTTCCAAATTTGGAAGTTTTAATACAATTTCTTTTAATCTTGCCTTTTTCTAATGCTTCTTGTGAGCGCATCTTTAGTGAATTGAACAATATTAAGACGGATAAGCGTAACAATCTTGTTTCATCAACAATCACAGCTCTTTTACATACCAAACATGGTTTAAAACAGGTTGGTGGGGTAATTAAATTTGAGCCAACGCAAGAAATGTTAGCTAATGTAACATCAAGAAAATCAAAAGATTCTGAAACAAATGTACCATAATCTTTATTTAATATATTAATAATTATGTTTAATTAAAACTGTTGTTTTCTTTATTAGCCCTAATTAATCATGCCTGTATTCAGTGACTTTAAAAAGTCGCTGTAGTTTATCAAATCGTTAACAACTATTCTAAACCCACATTTTTTAAAAATCCATTTTAATACATAAATCATATTATAATCATTTATAATGAATAAATCAAAAATTATTTTGCTCTAAACGCCTCAATAGCCTAAACTAGAAAGCCAGGAACCTAATAGCGAATTCTATTGGGAAAAAAGTGCGGAACTAGCGTATCTGTATCCTTGTTTATTGAGAAATGTTAAAGTAGGATACCAATGCACTGAGTTTGCACTTTTTTACCAGTTAAATACGCTATAAAGCTAACAGGTGTGTTTTTACATCTGAAATAGTTAAAATTTTAAATATTTCACTCTGTCAGTGTCACTGCATCAAAAACAACACAAATACATAACCCCATTTAATCTGGCTCATTGTCACAGTTTCCCTGGCTTTCTAGTTTAGGTGGTGTTGATTCTACCCATAAAAATGCCATTAAATTCATGGTCAAAGGGCGGGTAAAATCGGGTATTACGGTTAACTTCACTCGGGTATTCAAATATTTTCGTGTGGCAACACTGCTTATCGGACACTATTATTTTTACAACAGATACCTGTTTTACGTTTTGTAAGCTATTAAAATAGAATTCCTTGATGGGCTGTATAATTGGTAATTGTTTTAGACAATTTTTATGCACCAGAAATTATAAGTACAAAATTCGTAATAATAATATAAATATGAACTTTTTTTATGAAACGGGACATTATGGACAGTTTAGTAAAAGTACAGTACTGTATATAATATGTCATACTATCTTATTTTTTGTATATCGATTATTAGGTATCCAAAATCCGATACAAAATATTGAATACTTTATCAAAGTTGCACATCACCTAATCTAACCTAACTCCTGTCTAAAATTCACCTTTGTTTTAGTTCTCAATACATAAAATAGAAGATTTAAAAACTGGAAAATTGGACATGAATTGCACTAGTATATTAAACTTATTACAATGAAGAACATTTTCTATGAAAATACTGAAGATCAATATGGTCAATTCCTGATTCAATATATAATCATAATGAATGCTGTGTAACTTTCACAAATTAGTTTTCTTTAAATAGATCACCCCATTTATTATGATATATTTAAGTTCAATGATTAATTGTATAATTTTTTTTTATAAAATTGGTCTAGAACTACAACATATAAAAAATTTTGCGAATTTCACTGAAACTGGTTTTCCATAAGGTTTATGATCCTTTAAGGTATCTCCTGCCAATTCCTCTAAGCTTTGTTCAGCATGATTTTTAAAATATCATTAGAACTAGAATATCACTGCTTCTTGAGGATTTACCTTTAATGTGTAACAAAAACTGAAATATGTTTATTTTGGAATTGACCCCTGCCTCCCCCCGAAATGAATTTCGGTTTGGGCTATTTAATTGTGTTTTAGCACAAGCAATAAATAATAATGCATGAGTACAATATTATGTCAGTCAGCTAAGCTAACAATTAAGTTTATTATTGCTTTAAAATTTATAGGTTTTTGAAATAATAGTTTGTCACCTTTTAAGCAAAATAATAGTAACAGGTATAATAAAAATAGTAATAGTGAAGTTTGTGGTAATACAACTTTGTTGAGATAATTTTTATACTTTGCAGGTGATTTTTAGAAAAGCAATTTTTCATATATTACATTCTGTGTTCCTATTTTTAGGTATTTCAAGCCAAGTCAAGTCCTTTGGTCCCTTGTAAAAAAATGGCACCACCTTATATATCATCAGAAATCAGCAGCACTGGAAACTATATTTCAGCTTGTAATAACTTAAACAATGCATTGTTTTAAATTATAATATTTTTTTATTTAGTAGTCCTAGTCTCGCAAAGGCTCATTAGTTACATGCCCAAAACAGATCTAAGAACTGATTATATTTTAACTGGGGTGCGATTTTAGAGATAACGATAGCTAAGTTAACGTTCGCTAAATCACGTGATTTAGCGAAACAGCAAATAGGTGTTTAGAAGTAGCAATCATTACATAAATGGAAAATTACATGCATATTTTGACATCGGGTAGGCCATGTTTTGCACTCCGATTGGACAGTTAATTTACTCTTAACCTTAAAATTATTTTGCTGACGTTGACGAAAACAGACGAAATACAAAAGTTCACTAGTTTCTATTTAAGGCATACACATATTTTATTCTGAAAATAATGACAAGGTGATGATGAATCAAGCAGCTGTAGCTTTTAGGGCTGTCTGAAAAACCACAATACTCATATTATACTACACTTGAGCACGTTTAAAAAAGAAGATAAAGCTGCATTGCTAGTATGAGTTGGTGAACGAATAATTATTGTACCTAATACCTTTCTACAATCCAGAAGATTAACAAATAACTGGGAATTTCAAGAAACCTCTAAATTTAAATGTTTACAATTGAGTGCAGTGAAAAATGATGTAAATTTTAGTGGATTTTATTTCACATATTCTACTTCTTCAGAACTAGGCTTTTGATGTTAATGACCGAATTTCACAAAGCGGAATATAAGCGGAATTATGCCCTTAAAGGGGGGTATTGAGATATTTTAGAAACATTCGAAATTATGGAAATCAATAATAAACACTGGCAGGTATTTGGAGCTACCTATTTCAAGGTAGTACATTTTAAATAAACAAAGAACTCAAGTTATCTTCATTATTATCTAAAAAAATAATGTGTACTCTCAACAGTAATAAATGTATTGTCAGATATTACAGTGGACTAGTTTTAGGTGTATTAGCAAAAATCTTGTTTTATTTCTTTTGAATTAAATATGTTTTAAATGTAGTACTTTAATATCTACGACATATGTTATCAATATTTATCTACTGAATTGTTAAGTAATCAAAATATATTTTTGCTATAACTCTTTACTATATATATATATATATATATATATATATATATATATATATATATATATATATATATATATATATATATATATATATATATATATATATATATATATATATATATATATATATATATTATCATCTGTTTAGGATTTCAATTTCAGATGGGTCCTATTCTGTGTTAAAACAAATTTTTTAAATTTGTAGCAAGTTTTGTTACATTCTTATAAAACTATCGTTAAGTATAAAAATAAATTTAAAATTAATACTGAACTATTTATTAGGTTTTAAAAAAAATATTTTAAATGTAGACTTTTATTGAAGAACCTAAGGAACCACCTACTTTTAGACCAGTTTATGTAAGATTATCTTTATTACAGCATAGATGTTTAAATAAAAGTTGTATGTGGTCAACAGAGCTACAATTTTGTTTTGATACATACATACAAAGGGAAAGGGCTCCAAAAAACAGGAAGGGGAAGTAAAAGTATAAAGTATCTGTCACTTAATATTTTCACTATTTTCCATCTTAACTATATTAACAAACAAATTTGTAGGGAAAATCATCTGATAGATTTGAAAAAAAAACAGTACATTAACCATGACACGGCAAACAAATTTAATAAATAGATTTCATATTCGAGGCAGTTTTGTAAATAAAATCATTACTTTTTAGTGGTACTTTAATTTATAATAAGTTACCAATACATTTACGAAGTATGAAAACTCTAAAATTAAAAAAAGAAAAAATAATATTAACTGGATTAATTTTTTTTTTGTTCTTTGATTATTACTTGTTTTATTATTTAGTATTATCCATAATTTTTTCATTGTTATATTATTGTTCTTATTCCCTGTAGTAAGCTAATGCAGATACAGTTGGCAGTGTTGAGAATAAAAAATATACAGTAATTTTGAAAAGGCAACATAAAATATATTTTTTTTTCATTGAGGGCCCTCTATAATCTTTAATCGCAAAACAGTTTAAAGTTTAAGAAGTGCTCTATTTGTAACTGATATTTTTGAAATTTGTTTGTCCTCAAAAAACCATTTCTAGATAACCATGAATTTCAATTTTAATAACTATATAAATTAATAATAAATAAAACAAATTACTACCCATTTATATATCATAGGTATTTTAGAAAATTCGAAATGCAGTTTTTCGGAAAAGTATCTTCTAGTTTTTCTTAGGTGTAAAAAATATACAGAGTTGTTTGTTACCATACATCTGATAAACAAAAATATTATTTTTTTATAATTATTTTGGTTACAATAAAAATATTGAAATTACTGCATTAAATTTTAGACATATATCTAGAATAATTATTTTGGACAAACAAATCAAAATTGACCCTTTGGAAATCATAGTTCCACTTTCATCTCTTAACTTTTGGAAACATGCTTAATGATTATTTAACTTAGTGGAGAAATCATCAATGTCCAACACCCTATATCTCTCATTATATCTAGTCAAAATGTCCGAAAATAATTAATTTTCCAGTTTTAAGTGTAGTCACAAATCTTTCAAAATATAAATGAAATAGTTATTATTTTTGATTATCTTATAAGTAAGTCAAAAATACTAATTTGATGTATCAGTTTCTTTAAAGCTCTTAAAAAAAGTTATTTATTTACTAAATAAAAAAAATATTATATATACTATATAAGTCTTACCAAAAATTTCCACAGCCCAATTAAAAAAAAAACTTGAATAAGAGTCATTCATTTTAATTAATGCGTTATGAATCACAGATTTTGTCATTGCTTCAAATTCCACGATAGATATTCTGAAAATTACTTTACCGTTAAGTTGGATCTTACAAAATGTCTCTTAATATTCACAAAAAGCTTCTGATACTGTAAATAGCACTAAACGCTATAACTGTATTAAGGAGGAACTGCACGCAATATTACGGATCAGTTGCAAGCCTTCCGCCGCTGCAATATTGTGTTAAAACTATAAGTGATTAGCTTCAAAGTGATTTTAATAGGGAAATATGTATAGTTGGGCGCTAAATGCGATTTTTTATGAAAAATTCGAATTTAGAATGAAAAAATTAGTGACAAAGTTGTCCATTTTCGATCATTTTTAGACGCAGATACCGACCCATATAATTTTTTTTTCACAAAATGGCTGTTTAGAAGGTTCCGCCCTACACTGATCCTTTGTCTACATAACTGCAAAATTTGAGATGTTAAGTCGCACTCGTGTCTTTGTATTTCTGCAGCGCGTTGTTATGTTTTAATATTTTTATTACTCGCCGAATGCCACCACTGTTATGATTTAATAATTTTAGTATTTTGTATTAGCACTGGTAGTAAATGTAAACACTTCAACTTGTTTCAAATCTCTCTATTATCTTCTGTACAAGAGGGACACTTCTTACTTCTAACAAATCTTTACTCTTACTGTGTCTACTGACTTAATTCTACTGACAATATAGTACTGACATAATGACTGACCTGCTCTATACTGACTACCTAGAACTTATTTTTATATGAATTCCCTAATTTGAGATGCAGTGGCGTATCTGTAAAATTGATTAAAAAAGGTGTCTATAAAAGTAATTTGGGGAGTATTTGCTACGCCACTGCTTACTGTACTACAATGATTTCTTTTAATGTTTTTATAGCTGAACCTTCCCAAGCTTTATCGACATAGTGTAAATGAGTTTATGATAGGTTTTTTCGGGTATAATAATATTTGGGGCGGAAGAACGTGCATAAAATAGAATTTGAAGTAGAATTTAAAATACATATTGTTTACTTAGAATTTCCCTTGCAATAAACGGCCATTAAAGCAGCTTTTGTCGGAAGGTTCCGCCGAAATATAATGTATGTCTAAATATTGCATTTACGTGTCAAACTATCTCTAGACTAATGAATATATAATACTTAAGACTATTCACAAATAAAATGACTATAAAATAATGGGGTCACAACACCTCCCCCCTAAATGAGAGATTTTATAATAATGAAATTGTTAGAAAATTTCGTTCCTGAGTTAAAATATAAATTATGATACAAAATATACATCCTTGTAATTGATACTAATATTAAAAAAAGTATTATGTTCGAAATGATTTTATAAAATTTGCTATGAACTATGTTCTTATTCTATATATAACTTATATAATATTGGAAACTGTTTTTTTTTTTTTTATAATAATTAGGCATTCTAAATCTACTTAGATTCTACTAAAGAAATTTATTACTTATAATAAAACATAATATTATTACTTATCTAATTGATCGTCTTGAGGACGTGTGACCAATAGCTCTGCGAGGCGTGTATGATATACCTGGTTGATCGTCCTCAGGGTGATCATCATTATTAATTCTATTAGAAGTTTCACTAGTATACTGACCTATATATCTATTACTTCTCGGGGATGGTTCAATGGTTTGATTTACCCTTACGCAAATATTTGGTATTATTCCACAACAGGAAGTTTTTCTTATACATTTTGAATATATTTTGTAAACAATAAATAATAATACAACAACAGATACAATGTAAGCTAAAACAGAACCAGAAATATTATATGTTGACAAAAAATTATTTTTTTCAAGATTTTCTGTTAGCTTTTCTATGTCGTCTAGTTTATGGCTAGCGATGTTCAGTTCAGGAATGTGCTTTGAAAGAGTCTTATAATTTTCGTTTATTAAAATTTCTGTCAGGTTAATGTTATTATTTTTTATTTTTTCACAACAGTCCTCACTAATTTCTAATGGCGGAACAAACTCACTAAATATTTTCGACTGAAAGGCATTACCGTGAGGCACGAGCATCGTTGAAACACTATACGCTTTACACTGTTTTCCTATGGTGACACTGCCGCAATTTTTTAAAATAACGTCTACTGGTTTATTCTGATTAATACATGAAATGGTTAATGATTCAGGGCAAGGCACTGCAAACAGCCAAGTATTAGTTGTAAGTAACTGAATAAAGATACCTCTATTAGATATTAATATATGTTTTTCGCATACTTCTGGAATTTTATTTGTTACTTGAAGTAACTTCATTTCACAGTTTTCCACTAAATGAGCCAATGAAACTGGTTTTTGTTGCTGACAAATCATTTTATCATCCGTTATTTTTATAAATTTATTATATTCGAGATATAGTGATACTGAGTAGTATTATTCTGAAATAGGAGAAAACATAAAATTTAAAAATACTATCTACATACATTTATATTTTAAATTATTTTTATATTTCATTTTCTATAATGGCAACAAAATCATCATATGTGTATTGAGTTTTCATAGGTTGAATAATTGAAGTAGGTAAATTAGGGGTATGGCCAAATAAAAGTTCAAAAGGTGAAAAGTGGGTTGCAGTATGCGGAGTTGTATTATAAGTAAATGTTGCAAATGGAATCCAGCTATCCCAGTCTTCCTGACTATCTTAGATAAAATGTCTTAAATACTCCTCTAAGACTCTATGAGAACGTTCTAAAGCTCCGTTGGATTCTGGATGATAACTAGTAGTTTGAACCTTTTTTATTTTTAAAAGTTTGCAAGTATTTTTAAAGATTTCACTTAAAAAATTTGAACCTTGATCGGTAATTAGAGTTTCAGGTAGTCCATATAGACAAATTATTTTCGTTACGAAGTAATAAGCTGCTGTTGAGGCTTCTTGATTTTTTATACGGACATTAATATTATACTTTGTCAGGTCATCTTGGAAGGTAAGAATATATTTGTTACCTGCTTCCGTTTCAGGTAAGGGACCAACAATATCGAGAAAACATCTTTCAAAAGGTTTAGTCGCGGTTGATGTTATGACCATTGGCATTTTTGTTTTTCGCGATAATTTGTTTTTTTGACAAGATTCACATTTTTTTATAAATCTTTTTACGTCTTTTTTCATGCCTCTCCAGGTATAAAATTAGGATAATTTTTTATGTGTACGGGCAATTCCTTGATGATCGCCTAAAGGAGAGTTGTGGAATTCTTCTAATAAGGTTTCCTTTTCAGATTCAGAGGGTTTTATTAAATTATTATTGTAAACTGTTATATCTACATTAGAGTTTTTAAAAATATATCTTATCATGGGATAAATAATTTCCCATTTTACTAACGGGTTGTAATGATATTTAATAAATGACAATTTAAGTTTTTTGTTACTTACAAGATTTTTTAACTTTAGTAGACAAGACCATATATTTTCATAATTTGTGTCATTTAACATATTTTCATTATCATTGAGTAAAAATATATTACAGTCGTTGTTTTGGTAAGGAGAGACGGAAGGTATTTTTAAATCGGTTTGAACGTTGTATGATGCAAGAAATTGTTTAATCTGATTATTTTGTTCCAAAATATTAAATTGCTCTTTGTTAAAAAATTTGGGAAAAAATAATATTATAGGATCTGAATTATTTATCTGAAATAAATTAGCGTTGTTTTCTTTTAATTTTGTGTTAATAACAATATGTGTTTGCAGATAATTTAAAAATTTTTGATAATCTGTTATCATGTCAGCGTTTACCGTTTTAATCATTCTACTTAAGGCATCAGCATTTGTATTTAACTTTCCGGCCTTATAAATAATTTCGAAATTGTATTCTTCCAATTTTAACCTAAATCTTGTAAGACGTCACCCAGGGTCTTTTATGTTAAATACATAAAGTAAAGGTTTATGATCCGTAACTATCTTAAAATTTGTTCCAAAAATATATGGTCGAAAATGTCTAACTGCCCAAACAATTGCCGCTAATTCTTTCTCTGTCGTTGAGTAGTTTTGTTCGGCTTTATTAAGAGTTCTACTAGCATAAGCTATAGGTCGATCATTATTAACTTTTCCTTGTGATAAAATTGCACCAATCGCATAATTACTTGCGTCGGTAGTTATAATGAATTCTTTTGAAAAATCTGGGTACTGTAGTACAGGAGGAGAAGTAATGTTATTTTTAAGCGTTTGAAATGAAATATCACAAGCATGGTCCCATTTAAATTCCGTATCTTTCTTGAGCAATTTGGTAAGAGGTTTTGAAATTTTCGCAAAATCCTTTATAAATTTTCGATAATATCCGACAAGCCCTAAAAATGATTTTACCTCTTTTTGATTTACTGGTTGAGGAAACTGTAAAACACATTCTACTTTTGAAGGATCAGGTTTGATGCCATAATCTGTTATAATGTGACCTAGATACAAACATTCTTTTCTTAAAAATTCACATTTTAATGGTTGAAGCTTTAAATTATGCTCCCGAAACCGTTCAAATACCTTAATTAACCTTTCATTATGTTCTTTTAAATTATTAGCATAAATTACAACATCATCTAAATAAATAAAACATTTTATGCCACTAAGACCGCTTAAGACCGCATTCATTAACCTCTGAAAGGTTGCCGGAGCTCCTTTTAGGCCAAAAGGCATCCTATTGTAAACAAAATGCCCCGTAGAAGTACTAAAAGCTGTCTTATTTTTATCATTTTCGTCCATTTGAACCTGATGAAATCCATTGGCTAAATCTAAAGTTGTAAAATAATGCGATTTTCCTAATTGGTCTAAAATATCTGTAATATTAGGTAATGAAAATGCATCTCCTGCAGTTATTTCATTAATTTTTCTAAAATCTACGACCACGCGAAATTTAGTTAAACCTGATGAATCAGTTTTTTTAGGAACTACTAATAAGGGACTATTCCAAGGACTGTAAGACGGAGAAATTATTCCATCCTTTAACATTGCATCGGTTTGTTCTTTTATAACCTCCTGATGTTGAAAAGGTAATCTATAGGGTTTAATATTAATAAGTCCCTTAGTAGGGTCTGTAGAAATTTTATGTTTTATTGTGTTTGTACAAGAGAGTTTATCACCTTCTAAATAAAAAATATCGATAAAATTTTCACAAATTTCTAGAAGTGAGTTAGTTTCCTCGACATTCAATCCTTCTAAGTTGAGAGAATGTTTCAATTTTTCTAAACGTTCAAAGTAATTTATATTCGTGTTATTTTTAATATTATTATTATTATGACTAAGCTCTATAATGTCAAATTCACCTTTAGTGATAGGTTGTACGTTAACTCTGGGTAACGCAATTGTTAAGGGTTCATTAGATATATTTAAAATACTAATTAAACATTTATGATTATGTACTTTGGTCAAAGAAGAACCTATATAGAGATTTTCAGCAAGTTGTTTCGATTTTACGATACCTTCAGTACCTGAAACGTTAGCCAAAGCATAAGTTATCATTTCACATCTTGGGGGTATAGTCGTTAAAGTCTCTGAAGGCAAAATCTTAAAGCAATTGTCCTCAAAATAAACAGTTTCTTCTTCATAATTAATTTTAGTTTTATATTTTTGCAAAAAATCGCGGCCTAAAATTCCGTCATTTTTTCTAGGAATGCTATCTGGTACGATATGAAAAGGATGAATTAATATTTTATTATCTTTTAATTGGATTGTTACATTATATAGACCTTTCGTAAAAACCGGTTCTTTACTTATACCTTTTAGTTCAATAATACAGTTTTGATCTAGCTTTGAATAGTCTTGTAAAATCGACTCCTTTAATAAACAAACATCAGCCCCTGTATCTAACAAAATTTGCAATTCTAACTTTTTAGTGCCCAATGAAGTTATTTCAATTATATCTAACTGTTTACAATTATTAGAGAATAATACTGACTTAGGAGACATATTATTTGAATTATTACGAGTTGGTTTGATTTTAATATGTTCTAGTGGATTCTTATTATTTGAACAGCTACTGTTTATACTGATTGAACTTTTTACGAAGCGCTTGGCGGGCTGTTCACAACCAAGGCTTCGTTGTCGTTTCCCGAAAATTCTTGGATGTAGTTGGTTGTGGAGGAGAAATACTAAGATTGTGTTTGAGGCTACTGGGGGGTAGAGACGTTATAGTTTGTATTTGATGAGAATTATTGACAGGTTCATTATTATAGTTAGGACGGTATCGTCGCTGTTGTTGAGGTATCTCTGAAAGCATTTGAGGTCTGTTTGAACTACGGGGATTGGTATAATTTTGACGATAATTGTTCCCATTATAATTATTGTTAAAATTTCGTGAATTTGTATTTTGATTGTAATTATGATTATCGTTTCCCCTGTAAGAAAAATTACTTCTAGCATTAATAGGTTGTTCCCCGTTATAATTTTGCCCATTTGAAGAATTTGCGTTAAAATGTTGTTGTGGACTGAAGCTTTGATAATTAGGATTATTAAAATTATTTCTTCCCATATTTTGTTCATATTGTATAAGTTGCCTACATTGAGAAGTTATATGATTATTTTTATGACAGAACATACACAAAAGTTTAGAATTTTGGTTATTAAAATTTCTATTTCCCTGACCCACAAAACCTACATTTTTAAAATTTGAATTTTTTGCTCTGTTTTCGAGTTCCATTTCGATTGCTAATGATAATGCCCTGTCTAAATCTGTTGTGTTTTCAGCAATTACTCGAATTTGTATTTTTTCATCATTTAGCCCTTGTCTAAACGTGTTTACTAAAATTGACTCTAAATTTTCTATTAATACCTTAGCAGAATTAAGTTCATAATTTAAATGACAAGTTTCTTTATATTTATTATGCAGGTATCTTAATCTATCTCCATATTCTGTAACGGTTTCCCTAAAGTTTTGTTTTATATTCATTATTTGAGTTAAAAAATGAGAAGGCGGTCTTTTATCCGTAAACTGTTCTAAAAGAAAATCTCTAATTTCGTCCCAATTTAAAAATTCTTTATATTGTGTCACCTCTTGAGCTTTACCTTTTAATTTAGTACCAAAAATTAATTTAGCTAATTTATTTTTTTCATTTTCTTTCACAATATGCATTACTGCGTCACAGTTTTTTAGAAAAAATTGAAGAGAATTTCCATCGCCGTGGCCGTCAAATGAATTTATTAAATTTAATACATCAATTGCATCTTTTCCTTCAGCCATTTTTTTGTTTGTTAAAATTATAAAGATTAAATACTAATTTTGGGTAAAAATTTAAATATAGATAAGTTTTAGATTAGAATTAGTCGATTATTCAATTACTTTTTCAACACACAACGTATTTGCAGTACCTTTCACAAAATAAATATATCTATATAATTTCAAAAATGCATAACATATATATAAAAAAAAACAAATAGTGTCACCACAACAGGAAAATAAAAGAAAAAAACTTACAGCTTCATCCTTAGTTAGCTGGAACGTAAGGCGAATTTCCTCGTTTTCTTTCTTCTTCTCGAAACTTGTTGCGTACTGGGCGCTCCTCCAAGTCTGTTGAAACTTCCTGTCTTTGGTATACCGATGTGGTTTAACTGGTGTGATTCCTGCTGCGTTCTAGGCGCTCCTTCAGAAAACACGGGGTAGTATATCCCACCGCTGCCACCAATGTTATGTTTTAATATTTTTATTACTCGCGGAATGCCACCACTGTTATGATTTAATAATTTTAGTATTTTGTATTAGCACTGGTAGTAAATGTAAACACTTCAACTTGTTTCAAATCTCTCTATTATCTTCTGTACAAGAGGGACACTTCTTACTTCTAACAAATCTTTACTCTTACTGTGTCTACTGACTTAATTCTACTGACAATATAGTACTGACATAATGACTGACCTGCTCTATACTGACTACCTAGAACTTATTTTTATATGAATTCCCTAATTTGAGATGCAGTGGCGTATCTGTAAAATTGATTAAAAAAGGTGTCTATAAAAGTAATTTGGGGAGTATTTGCTACGCCACTGCTTACTGTACTACAATGGTTTCTTTTAATGTTTTTATAGCTGAACCTTCCCAAGCTTTATCGACATAGTGTAAATGAGTTTATGATAGGTTTTTTCGGGTATAATAATATTTGGGACGGAAGAACGTGCATAAAATAGAATTTGAAATAGAATTTAAAATACATATTGTTTACTTAGAATTTCCCTTGCAATAAACGACCATTAAAGCAGCTTTTGTCGGAAGGTTCCGCCGAAATATAATGTATGTCTAAATATTGCATTTACGTGTCAAACTATCTCTAGACTAATGAATATATAATACTTAAGACTATTCACAAATAAAATGACTATAAAATAATGGGGTCATAACAGCGTGAACCGTGTTGAGCTGATTTTTAACCGAAATGTAGTTTAAGTTGCCTATAGACAGCATAATTTTTCAAGTTGTGACGTGAAGGAAACGTCTCGAAGTAAGTTATTATGATACACTGAAAAAACTGTGACCAAAAATATATAAATATATTTAAAAGTAATGTACAAGTGACTTAGTAAAATAAAAGAAAATTTCTGTTAATTAAATATAAAAATATAGAGAAAATATAAAAATGTTGCAAAATGTAGAACAGGTGGAATGTTATGATAAAAAAATATGTTTTCACTACGTCTTTTAAATTATGGAAATAAATATAATTCCACTAATTCGTTGATCGATTTGACCTAGACACAAGCATCAAATCTATTTTTAGAATTATAAGAAAATCAATATCCCGAACCGGCTGCAAGGAAGGAGTGCGATCCGGTACTCAGTCGAAATATTAACGTTAGTTCAAAAGACACTTGTTTGAACGTCTCATCTAAAATTTTAAGTTTTATTTGTTTGTGGCGTACATTCTTCATTAAAGTTTCGTTTACGAATCGGAGTGCTTTATTAACGAATTAATGTAAAGATATTTTACAGTAAAATTTAACCCAAATTAAAAATATGTCGGATTTAATTCAATCTGAATATAACTGAATTGGTACCGACTTCAAAAAAGGAAGTATTGTAATCGTGAAATAATCATCCTTCGGGATTTATTCAGATCTTCACGTTTCAGGGTCCCTAGATGCCATAACATTCCGTTGGTCTGTCTAGCTGTCTGTTCGCAGCATAGCTAAAAAACTACTTATCCGATTAACATGGTGAGAGCCTGGTAATTTTTGGTAAATATCCAATATGGCCAAACAAAATGGCGGTCTAGTGAAATATTAAAAAAAATATTATTAAAAAACTACTTATCCAATTTACTTCAAATTTTGCACAAAGATCAAATATTATGTTAGAATCAACTGGTAACATTTTGGACAAATCCAAGATGGCGGAACAAAATGGCAGCTGAATAGATAATTGTGGTGTAGGGATCAACTAGTGAAAATGTGGTACTAATTGAAGATGGCCGAACAAAATGGCGGCCAAATAAAATGTTTGTAATCGTGAAAAATTCACCATTTCAGGTTTTACATATCTTCACGTTTTTACTTTTTTCAAGATTACACTTAGTGATATATTGACCGATTTGAATAATTTTTTTCAGGAGAGTACCATGGTGGTCGTATAGTAAGCACTGAAAAAAATGGCGGCATAGCGCCATTTTGAATCCCTTTCCGCGGTATCTTAAAATTGCTTTATTATATTGACTTAAAATTTAGTGCATGAAAGGGGGAGTAGTGAATCACTTAGTAATGATATTTCTGGTATCATAAATTTAAATGTTTTTAAGAATAAAGTTATTTGCTATGTAACTGTATTCTTGGCACAAAAAGTTTATGTGGAGAGGGTAATCTAAAAATATCAATTTTCATATAGTTTTCGTGGTTTTCAGGGACACAAAGTGCAATTTTACTGTTTTAATTTTTAACAGTTGGGATTGCTGATTTTCTATGCATGTCAAGATATCGTTTATCAATAATATTAGTTAATGTGATTTTAAGTACACCGATTACTTCGGGGATATTGTGGCCAACATAGATGATTTTTCAAAGAAGTTTTTAGTGTGGTACCGGGGTTATTTCATAGAAAATATATTAAAAAAAGTAAAAATGGAGTAATGACGCCACTTTAAATTATTTTTTGCCAGAGAGTTTTCGCACAAACTTTTAAATGCTTTAATATATATTGAAATTTGGAGCATGAAACTGTAATTAATTAAAAATGTAATTTTGACATAGCTGGAGGTAGAGCCCTGATCTAATGGGAGGCAATAATTCTCCTGGTCAGGTTATTTCGCTAGTTAATTACAAATCTTAATGAATGTCAATAATATTAGATAAGTTTATTCTAGACATAAAACTTTTCCTATGTCATAACTGAGGTGCGTGGTGGAGGACGAGTAGAAATTAAAAAAATATATGTTATGAAGTATCATGTTTCGTATTTTTCGTAGTTTTTAAGAAAATGAACTTTACTTCTACTAATCATATTAATTTGTGGCAACGTAAATTTGTATGTATTTTCTATAACTACGTATAGACTGCACTTTTTATATATATATATATATATATATATATATATATATATATATATATATATATATATCATTAGTTAACGTGATTCTGGTAACATTTTAAGTTCATTGGACCCCAGTACCTAGGTTTAGGCCTCAGGAACCTTGAGCCTGACATTTACAATAGAACCTTTTTTTAAATGAAGGATTAAAAAATTACAGAAAAAATAAAACCGATTAAAAAAACACTGAAAAGTAAAAAATAATTCTTAATTCAATCTTGGAAATTTAACTTCATGAAGTCGGCGTCAAACTAATAGAAACTGTAAATTTTGATGGTAACATTAAACACTAATTAGGTTTTAGTTGGAGTCAAATTTCTGTGATGGAATAAAATATAATTTTTTGACTTCTCAGTATTTTTGAAGTAGTTTTATTTTTTACAGTTATAGACTACTACGCGGGTGAGCTTTGGATTCATTAGAAACATTTTTTTTTCTAAACTAGCAAAATGCTAAACAAAAGATTAATTTATTATGTTGTGTAAAAAAATATAAAAAAATTAAACTGACCTAAAAAATATTTTAGTCCATCTTAAAAATTTGACTTTTTGAAGTCGGCGTCAAACTTAAATTCTTCATTACTGCACAACAAGACATATATGTATGCGTGTCTTGAATCTAGTACCATGAGTATAATGTCTATTTGCTGTTTTTATTAATTTGACTCCGATTTCAAAAAGTTTTTATAGAAAATCAGCAATATACATTGTCAAAAAATAAAATTATTAACGAGGTTTCTTTCAAAGCCTAGACATCTACTAAGGAAAAAAAAAAGAAGTTTGATATGTTATTTTTGCATAATGTATCTTGTTTACAGGACTACCCTGTATAATGGACAAAACATTATTTTGCATATACAAAAATTGACGTGTTTCGTCATTTTTTGACACACACACAATTTTTCAATGTCAGAACATTAAACCCTTCATTCATACTTTTTAATTTGACTGTTGCGTTCTCATGTTATATGTTTTTTTATTTTTATTTCCCTAAAAATATCGAAAATCTATGTCCGTGATACACAAAATGTAATCCCCGCGAGACACTAACCTAGACTACTTTTGGTTCAAATTTTAAGCGAACCGGTTTGACCGTTCTCAAATTATTGTTGGTTGGCGCAAATTTCGTTTACATATACACATACGCACACAATCTAACAGATATCATAAAATTTTGTTCTAAAAATATATTTTTCGTATTCTAGGGACTCTAAAACGTCAATTAAACCCAACTTATATTTTTTAGAAACAAATTTTGCGACTTCAATACTTAATCTATATAGCGTACATAGTGTGTTAATAATATAATATATTAGCTGATAGGGCAATAAAAATAACTCCTTTTTATTCGCTTAAGAGTGGAATTTTAAAAAATTCTGAAATTTATATTTGGATTATTATTTTTAAAAGCCATTGACGAAATTATCGTCGTTAAATATTTTTTAGGTAAAGAGATATTGTAAATAATATATAGACATATTTCACCCTTATAAGGCATAAATTTTGAAAAACCCGTAAGAAACTATATAACATAATATATAAGGTAAAGCATAATCGAAAAATGAGGGAGGTCTCAAATTGCAATGATTTCAATTTCACCCTGTATCTGAGAATCGAAGAGGGCTATGAAAAAGTTGTTTATGGCGTCTTTCATTTTACAAAAAAGTAAAACCGCAATTCTCTCTCATCACTTATAAGGGCATTACGCCATAAAACCATCGAAAACCGGTAACCCTGATGTACATTATCTAATATTCTACCATAATATAATACTAATTAAGTTCTTGCTTTAGTATATTTATTTTTGGTTTACTTCCAGGCGTAACTTTCGGTTAGAATATTTACGTGGTATGGCGTGATTATAAAAATCGGTAAATTTCCTTTACCCCTAACTTTGCTCGTTATAAATCTTTCCTTTTATTAGGAATAATGAAGTGTAGCCCAATTTAGTTCCACACATAGTTATTTATTAACACATATATACTGTCTTTTGAAATATTTCTATTGTTCCACCATATTGGATGGGTACCAAACAGTTTCTAGCTGTGCCACCCTTGATTTTTGAGCAAAATCTCAAATAAATTGAATAGGTACTTTTTACACTGCTTTTTTTTAAGACCGCAATTTTGTCCCATCTTTTTGAATTCGATCAGTTTATCCCTATATTACATTTAATTTTTGTGCAAAACTTGAAGCCAGTTAAATATGTTTATTAAATATTTTATTTGCCCGCCATTTTGTTCCGCCATCTTGAATTTGTACCACAATTTTACCAGTTTGTCTAAATCACATTTAATGCTTGCATAAAGTTTGAATTCAATCTAATAGGTAATTTTAACAATTTTAACTGTTTACTCTATATCACACTTAATTCTCGCACAAAATTGGAAATCAATCCAATAAGTAGTTTTTCCAGGCTGATATTTTTAATATTTTATTAGTCCGCCATTTTGTTTAGTCAGTTATTTTTTAGTAACAATTTTTTTAACGCTCGGCTGCCATTTTCTTCCTGCATACCATACCAAAAGTCATCTCCATTGACCCTTAATTTTTGACCAACATTTGTCAAGAAGTTAATCGGGTGAGTAATTTTTTAGCTATGCTTCGAATAGACAGACAGACCGACGGAATGAAGAAAATATGTTTTACGGCCTCTAGGTGAAGAGTGCAATGCAAATTTTGGAGGGTAATTCTTTCACGATTACAATACCTCTCTTTTATGAAGGAAGTAAAAATTACAAAAACACTTATAAATTTTATTATAAATTCGCAAATCGTAAATAGAAAACCAAACGAAAATCGAACGAAGGAATAACGAATAACGATCCGCACATCGAAATCAAAACTGATAAATTCACTGGCGGATTTAGAGGGGTCAAAAGGGGGACCGCATACAATGTTATGTATAAACGAAAGCACTGCATCAGTTGAAAATAGTAATTTGCCCCCTCCCCCTGAACGAGATCTATAGATCCTCCATTTATCTATTTCACATGCTCAATTAACAAGAAATTTGCCACAGAAAAAAAATTACCTGTTTTTGGTGTTTTTTTGTGCGCTGAAACCAAATATATTTTTAGAATTTTTCTATCACCCACAGTTTTTATGTTCCAGTATAAAATATAATACAGGTAGTATATTAAATTATAATACAGGTAGCAGCTCAATATAGTGCACAAATACTTAATTTTGCAGTACACTACCTGTTTTTATTATATATTTAGCATAATAAAGTTCAGATAAGAGAACATTTTATTATACAGGTAATATAATATAGTCTATGCCGCCGCTGCTGCCGACGACACGTAGCCATTTTATACACCTATGACGGTCAATCAGTCCAACGGCTTAGTCGTTGGTTAGACTTTACCAAGCGCGTTTATCGTGTCTCGTGTGCAATCCGGAATTTAGAACTATTCAGTTGTGTTTTATTTTTGGTGTATACCAAAATACCGTGTTTTCACAAAATGCCTAGAAATTGTGTAAATCACCCAAACAGTTTCTGCTATATCTGCGGTGAGTTAACGTTTAAATTCCAAAAACGTTCATTTACACCTCTGATTAAAAAATGCTACGAACAGTACTTTGGCTGTAAAATAGGAGATCAAGATATACCTTGGGCCCCCCATATTTGTTGTGTTACTTGTGTTAAAACTCTCAGAGACCTGGGCAAAAGGAACTCGTCATATGGCATTTGCTATTCCTATGGTTTGGCGAGAACCTAAAGATCATAGCTCGGATTGTTATTTCTGTTTAACAAATATAACTGGAATAACATTAAAATCCAAACACACTGTCAAGTATCCAAACTTACCATCGGCAATAAGACCAGTACCTCACAGTGATCAGCTACCTGTACCGCAGCCTCCGGAGCATATGATCCTGAGTGATGATGAGTCGGAAGATGTTTTAGAAGTAAACAGGGCAGAAACAAATTTGCAATCTGATCCGCTATTTGACCCAGGTCATTTTTCAAATAAGCCACATTTGTTAAGTCAAGGGGATCTGAACGATCTTGTACGAGTTTTAAACTTGTCTAAGAAGCAAGCCGAACTTTTAGGTTCTAGGTTAAAGAATTGGAATCTCCTTCAGAAGGAAACTAAAGTTTCGTTTTATCGTAGTCGTCACCAGCAATTCAGTGACTTCTTTTCCATTGAAGATGGGATAGTGTTCTGTCATGATGTTATATCTGTAATGCGGGAACTTGAGCATGAATATAAAACAGATGAGTGGCGATTGTTCATCGATTCGTCCAAAGTCAGCTTGAAGGCGGTTCTACTGCACAATGGAAACAGGTTTCCGTCCGTTCCTTTGGCTCATGCTACCAATATGAAGGAATCATATGACAACATGAAGCTTCTGTTGGACAAAATTAATTATAAAGACTTTAAGTGGGCCATATGTGGTGATTTGAAAGTTGTAGCGCTTCTACTTGGGATGCAACTTGGTTACACAAAGTATTGTTGTTTTCTTTTTGAGTGGGACAGCAGAGACAAGAAAAACCATTACACAAAGAAAGTATGGCCAGAAAGAACATCTTTGATTCCAGGGAATAAGAACATTGTAAATCCTCCCCTTGTAGATCCTAGGAAAATTTTACTACCCCCTTTGCATATTAAGCTTGGCTTAATGAAAAATTTCGTTAAAGGTATTGATAGAGAGGGTAATGGATTCGCGTACCTAAGAAATAAGTTTCCTAAAATCAGCGAAGAAAAAATCAAAGAGGGTATATTTGTAGGCCCCCAAATCAGAGAACTGCTTAAGGATGACAAATTTATTTCAGAACTCAATGCATTTGAAAAAAAAGCATGGCTATCGTTTACCAGGATTTGCACCGATTTTTTGGGAAATTACAAATCAGGAAATTGTAAATGATCTTTTAAATTGCTATCAAAAAATGGGATGTAACATGAGTTTAAAAATCCATTTTTTGCACTCACACTTGGATTTTTTTCCGAAAAATCTTGGGGCAGTCAGTGACGAGCATGGAGAAAGATTCCATCAGGATATCTCTACTATGGAAAAGCGTTACCAGGGGAAGTGGAGTCCCAGTATGTTGGCAGACTATTGCTGGACACTCAAGAGGGATATATCTGAAGCCAAATACAAGCGAAAATGCCACATAACTACATTTTGAGGACAATTTTTTATTGTACAACTGACGTTCTTGTATGCTTATTTATGAAAAAAAAAAAAAAATATATATATATATATATATATATATATATATATATATATATATTAAGGCCTTGTCACTATAAAACTATGCGTGATGGAAAAAATCTGAAAACATATTTGAATTGAGCGTAAAAAGTTTTATATAGTGTACCTTATTTAGTTCGTGTGGCAAGAAAAAAGTTTAATTTTGTTAACCAGTGTTATCATAATAAAATTCAACAATCAAAAAAAAGTTTTCACTTTATACAAATTAAAATAATTTCGCCCCCCTCCCACGACATCATCCTACGGACAGCCATAAGCAAGTAAATTCCTAAATATTATCCGAGGCGCCGCCGCTCAAATAATAATTGTAATTTATTCTGTTAGTCCCAGTTTCTTTCAGTGTTATATTTGTATTTTCCAACACGTCAGTACTTTTTCATATTACTTTGAACGTGACTTGACCTTGTCGCTGATATTTCGTTTGCTGTGTGCAGTTCAGCCTTAAATGACAGAAGACAAAATTGTGAAAGAATCTTTCTGCATTAGTTAAATAATTAAATAAATGACAAAACATAAATCTATTAAATCGATAGACAATAAAGTCTGGAATATGCTAAGAATACATGGTTATATTTGGTTACAATTCACTTCTTATTTACTCTGGTCATTCAAAGAAAATGAGCATTTCAATTTTTTCTTATCCTTACAAGTACTAGAGGTAGCTTCAGTGAAAAATTCGCCTGGTTACAAAACATCAAGAAATAAACACTTTTTAAAAAAGGTAAAAACGAGCAAGCTTCTTTATTTTAATCGTAAATAGCACTGTCTTCCAATATATGTAATTATTTACTTCAAAAACGGAAGTAACTGAAACAAGGAAGTAAAGTGTGCCGAAAAAAGTAATGGCCTTAAGATGGTGTAAGTCTGGACCAGAGTTGTTTATAGTCAGTCAGACGGGGCAGATTTTAAAAGCAAAAACAATTTCTATCTCTAGTTTAAATAAACATATTTGACTTTGGCTTCATACACAAGATTTAAAAAACATAAGCCAAAGAACTAAAACTCATAAATAGATTATAAAAAGTGCGGTTTTATAATATTACACTCGGTTAAAATGCCATATTGGTAAGTATTATCTGTCAAAATATCAAAACCTCGTATACATGCTTATACATGGAGTATATTGTAAATAAATAACATACGCTAAATCGGATAATAGTGTCGTTTGCAGTGAAATAAATGATTATATAAATCAAATTAATTTATTTTAATTTTTTATAATTTAATTTAATTGCATGTCCAAGGTTTTACGTGAAATATTTGTGTAAATTACCAAACCTGAACTTGTTTAACTTCAACTTTATGTTAAGCTGTTAGATAAAGTAAACTTGATGATCATCTTACGGTATCCAAAATTATCTGGAACCGGATGACACGAATTTTTTTCCCAAATATAGTTTGAAAACGTTAGTTTATGAGAAATTTTCGTTAAACAATATTTCTTTAGTTTCTTCAAGATTTCATTGAAAAATGAAAAAAAAAAACAGTGGTTCGCTTTGACAGAGTATCTCGGTATCTTAATATTACAATACAACGCTTATGTTGAATAAATTGATTCTTGAAGTTAAACACAGTTTGATTATTTTGACAAAAATCATGAGACTATTAAGGTAAGGTTTTTAGAAGTATAATTTTTTGACAAACAAATATCTATAATTAATAACTAAAACTTAATTTTTATTAAATATTTAACTTTAAAGTTAAATATTTTTATTCAGTTGCGCAACACTGTCTTGTCACTCTAAACGCAACAAATAATCTGAACACATTTAAAAATTATAATTTTTAACAATATTTAGAGTGAAAAAAATTAAACATCATCCCATTTTACCATTTATGAGATGCATGTTTACTTACTAAAAACATTGCATTAATGTTAATTTATTATAACTAGAATAAATAGGAGAATTAGATCAGTCTTTGGAACGTCAAATATTTCTCCCGCAACTGATGCGATAATGTATAGGACCAGGAAAATAGAATACGAATGATCATGAACAAACCAGCACACGAGAAATTTGTGGCAGAATCCGCAGATAATGTTGCGTTTCTGTGCTGGGTGATGCAGATGGAATCCGCAGATCCTACATTTTTTATGTATGCCCATGTTACCTAAATGTCTTTATTTGTAGTGAAAGATCTAGCACCAGATGAGTATTCCTGTTTGAATTTATATTTGCAGCGTCGTTATTGATTTTCCGTTTTGATTTGTTCTTGGTGGTTAAATTATTGGTTGCTTTAATTATTTGTTTTGGTAACTGTTCTTCCATTATTTTGAAGATATCATTTAGACGCAGACAGTCAAATGCTTTGGTAAGTTCAATAAAGCATAAATAGAATGGTGTCTCATATTCAGTGGGTTTTTCCGTGATTTGATTAAAAATAAATTTGACATAGGCGGTTCAGCTGTTGTTGTGGAATCCTTACTGCTCTTTAAAAATGGTATATCTTTTAGTTATCTTGTTGCTGATTGTGCGGTAATTTGTCTGGTTCTTTTTGTATATAGGTTTTGTAATGATCATTTTCCATTTATCCGGAATGATACAGTTATTAAGAATTTTCTGAAGTAACTTGGTAATATTTTCCTCTAGGTCGGATCTACTATATTTGATCAGCTCGTTATTTTATCTCTTGTGGGTTCGTTGCATTCGTGATGTTCTTCCCCTGGGTGTTGCTCTTGATCTGTTTGTTCATTAACTTCAGTACCGTTATTTCAAATAGTTGATTTATTCTTCATTATTTTATTATTATATTTACAGTATTTTATTCATTTACTGGTTGTTTTAGCATTTTTAAAACCTTTCGTTGTGTACAACAATAACTTTTTCTGGCGCCCATATATTAAGGATGCATAATCGATCAACCACTTGCTAACACCAAGATGTTAGCCAGAACTAAAACGTGACAGAGTACCAACGAGGTCAACACTGATATGTCGCCAGGGATCTAGAAATAGCAATTGAGCATTCAGCAAAGAGCTTAAGATTTTTGCTTGGCTACATCTCTATGCATATATAATCAGGACGCTCGTAATGACTTTTATCACAACGGAACGCTGTGCCTTCGGTAAAACTTCATATCTTCATGCTCCAGAGAGGGTACTTGGCTGGTTTTTTTTCAAGTCCACCCAGATCGTAGTCTGATGCATTCACTGAACGCTAAAATGTACAAGAAGTCTGGACCATGCAAAACGAGAATTTTATAAATTGATTTCGTACTGTAGTAGAATCTTCTTCACATTTAATGTCATTCTTGCAGAAAAGGGCAGATACAGAAGGGATAACGGGTGAAAAATTCGGTATAAAGCGACGCCACTAGAAGATCACGCCAGTTATTATATTCTAGATATTTAAGATCTGATTTAGAAATTGACACTTTCTTTATTCGGTGTAAGTTCCACGCTCTAGATTTTTCCAATATCATCGCCTAGATCCGCAATATTTTTATCCAATTAGTCACTGCCACAGAGCAGGGGCATTAGTGAATTCGAAGGAAAACTTTTACAGCAGTTAAGGGCCTGTTTGGAATTGGAATTTGCCAATATGTTGATCTTATATCCAGGGTTGTCAAAAAAACGTAGCTTATTAAGTGTGGATATAACGTATAGTAAGGGTCATGCGTCCTAAATAGTAGTTTAATAAGAATTCGTTAATCTATACAAAATATTCAATCATGTGACTTCCTTCTGATGACAATAAGAGATGACCATGATATATCGTCAGCCAACATCTGTTCTAGCTACCTAGTCACTTATTTCTGGACAGCTAGCGATATTACGTAGCACTGCTTTGGTTTCAAGTTCGACCAAGATCGTATATCTTAACTTATTCCTCATATCAGAAAAGTAACGGTAATCAATGAATAAGTTTGTCTCTGATTAGATGAAAGGGTATCCACAAATCGGATCGCAGTAACCTAGGGAATACCATCAAACATGGAGCGAACTTCCTTACACTGGGTAATTCGGAAGAATTTTCTTATCTTACCAATTATAAATTTCTAAGATAAGATAAGGGACTCGGTCATGAAGCTGAATTCAGATATAAGCTGTGCCGATACCTTTGCAAGTTTGACCATTGGTGACTCTAATATCTGATTTACAATGGGTTTAAGAAATTTCAACCATCGTCCTAAAGGCCTCCCTCCTAAAGTTAATGTTAACTTTACTTAAGGAGCACTTCAACGCCGTTCGCGTGTACTAATGTATAAACTAAGAATATCTGAATATTTACGCAGTTGCGTTTTTTTTATAAATTGAAGGCAGGTTTGACTTTAGCATTTTCTTTCTCACATTTCTAAAAAATCTTTTTACAGAACAGATTACACCATCTAAACTAGTGTCCTGTTTCTCGGCAAATCCAGCAGATGGGTCTGACAGATTACTAAACTTCGTTGAGAATTGAAGGATCATGAAATGACGTAACATGTCGTATTGGTTTGTGATATGCACGCGCTGATTCCAGAAAGCCATGGATGTTAGTTTATGATGGGCGAATCTTTGAATTCCAACTAATATTTCATCTATGGCTTTTGAAAAAGACTAGGTCTTGCATATATATATATATATATATATATATATATATATATATATATATATATATATTTATATATATATATAAGCAATAATATTTAAACAAGCATAAGAAATTATTTTAAAATTTTGAAATTATTTCTTTTATATTATTTAATGTTTCTCTCTTATATCGGCGCATATGAGTCCCGATAGGATGAAAGTATTTGTACAACTACTATGTGTCTATAAAAACTTAAGGTAAATGACATAATTTCTCATGCTTGTTTAATTATTGCTTATATTATGTATCGAAACATAGACAGAACTATACATGTTAAGGTATGTAATTTTATTAAATATTTGCTTTAATTAATTTAAAGTTAAATATTTTTATTCATGCGAAAAAGCCAAAAAAGATTTTTGTTTGTCAATAAACGCAACAAATAATCTGAACACATTTAAAAGTACAACGTATATATATACGAATTGCCATATATAGCAGGACCATTTCCATTAGTAAGTCAGGGAATCGCTTTGTACTAGTAGCGATGGATTACTTCAGCAAATGGCCAGAAGTCTATGCAATACCCAATCAAGAAGTCATCAGTGTGACCGACGTACTTTATCAAGAATGGATTTGCCGATATGGAATACCAAGGAATACCAGGAACTTTGAATCCAACGAGTTCAAAAGCCTGTGCGGTCTCTTAGGCATACACAAGACAAGAACAACACCTCTTCATCCACAGTCAGATGGAATGGTTGAAAGATTTAACAGAACTTTGGAGAACTAACTGAAAATCCAAGTAAATGAACAACAAAGTGATTGGAATAAATGCATTCAACCATTTTTAATAGCCTATCGTTCATGAATCAACTGGAAAAACACCTGCCAGTATAATGTTTAGATCCGATTTACAACTTCCAGTCGACCTTCTGACTGGACGTCCTGCTCACAATAAGAGAACTACTACGGCTTATGCAAGCCAGGTTAGTAAGCGCCTCATTGAAATACGTGAAGAGGTCCGGTAGAAACTATAAATAGAAAGCGATGGAATGAAGGCACGTTCTGATCTGAGAGCCAATCACAATAGATTTGGTGAAAAAGTTTGTTTATACAATACAATCCAAAGAGAAGGAAAGGTCGCTCGCCAAAACTACATAAGCCCTGGGAGGGCCCGTACCTTGTGGTGACCCGGCTGAATGATCTAGTGTACCGGATTCATAAGAGCCCTCATGCAAAAATGAAAGTGGTGCACCTCCATCGACTAGCGCGGTACCAAGATATAGCTGATGTCTGATCGGGACGATCACCTCTAGGAGGAGGGCAATGTTACGAATTTAGTCTTAGTTATAGGTTTGTAAAGTTTTAGATGAATTTATTTATTATTTGTTATTTTATTGAAGTAGACTTACCTTAGTTTTTATTCATGTAACCATTATGATAGTGTCAAAAACTGTTCTTGAATGATCTATTAGGCTTAGTTCTCTTCACCCTCCTCACCTAACCTATTTAGAATATTCTAGAATTTTCTAGATCATTCTATCCTTTTCTAAAAGCTATATCAAGGCAACATTTTGTTTCATTGTAATTGAGATTTAGAACTGTAAACAAGCTAACAGTGACAAGTTGAAAGTTACGTTAGTTACGATTGTGGTTAGTTAAATATTAATTATATTATTTACTTTCTTTTTTTTAATAAGCTAAAATATTAATTCCTAGACAAATGCCGTTTGTTAGGCCCTCCAAATAGAACAAAATTTCAGTTATATAATCAGGCCCGGATACAGAGGAGTGGCAATTGGTGCGAGCAATTGACCCTCTCCCTCTTGAGCCACTCCCTTTACGCAAGTCTAGTATAATTGTAATATATCGGTTACTCTATTGATAACTCATCACGCAATATGTGAAAAGTTAAAAAAAGGCAGATAGGTGAAATCACACAAAAATTGTCCCCCACCTTGAACAAAAGCTTGTATACGCGTGTATATCATGAGGGACCGAGTTTGATTCTGGAACACAGGCCCCCGACTTCGTTAATATGTCACTGTATTTTTTAAAACACAAATTCTATCTTTTTGTCTGAACAATGGGGCAATCCGCAAACAAGAACAAACTTTGGAGGTTAGAGAGCACACATTTTTTGCGACTTAATACCTCTATCGACAAAATTGAGATTTATGAATTTTAACCACATTTCTATTTAATTATATTTGTTCTTGCATAACTACTGCTACTAAGCAGCTGATGTGTGACCGACTTATGAAATTTTAAATAAATTTCCTAAATAGTCAAAATATTTTCCATTTAAAATTTAATTAATGTTTTATGTCGGTCGAACAAATAAATTGTATGGTAATTTGAAATTGTAGTGAATTATATTTATCTCGAAATATCTATGACTTTTGCTAAAATATTTGTTTTTTTGTTTGATTTTACTAAAACCTATGGCTTATTATTACGCTTAGTTATTACAGAATTCTACGTATTCGCATAGTTTTAATATAATGATACAAAATTAACGCTTAAAATAATTATGGCATTCTGCACGAAACCTTTCATCACGCAAAAATAATTTACAACACAGTATATATCCCATACACAAACGGTTTTATTTAATTGTGGATATTAATTAATTTGTGTAGCAATCCATAAAATCCTTTGTGTGTGGTATTAGACATTTAAAAAGTAAAGCTTGACTTTATCTTAAAATCTTTGCTTTATCTTAAAATTATATAAAATCATCGATTTTGCCTTTGGGATACTTTTATTATCTCGATCGTGATTCTCAAACTATACTTCACTCTATTCTCTTTATTAAGCTAATTAAATATAATTTTAACTAACGAATTTACTTTTGAGGAACTAACCCTTAAAATATAAGTGGCGAACGCAACGGTTTAATCTCGGTTTCTTCGTTTAAGTAATATAAAAGAGAAAACAATTAACTGAAATAAATTCTATAACCTGTAAAGTAGTCATAATTTTTAAAAACTGTTTTAGCCGTCAGATAAATTTATTTGCTTCTGGATCTTTTGGTATGTTCAACCGGGTAGAAGCATTAATGAAATATGTATATATTGATATATATATATATATATATATATATATATATATATATATATATATATATATATATATATATATATATATATATATATATATATATATATATATATATATATATATATATATATATATATATATATATATATATATAAATATATATACACAAATATATATATATATATATATATATATATATATATATATATATATATATATATATATATATATATATATATATAAATATATATACATACAAGCTTTTGTTCAAGGTGGGGGACAATTTTTGTGTGATTTCACCTATCTGCCTTTTTTTAACTTTTCACATATTGCGTGATGAGTTATCGATAGAGTAACCGATATATTACAATTATACTAGACTTGCGTAAAGGGAGTGGCTCAAGAGGGAGAGGGTCAATTGCTCGCACCAATTGCCACTCCTCTGTATCCGGGCCTGATTATATAACTGAAATTTTGTTCTATTTGGAGGGCCTAACAAACGGCATTTGTCTAGGAATTAATATTTTAGCTTATTAAAAAAAAAGAAAGTAAATAATATAATTAATATTTAACTAACCACAATCGTAACTAACGTAACTTTCAACTTGTCACTGTTAGCTTGTTTACAGTTCTAAATCTCAATTACAATGAAACAAAATGTTGCCTTGATATAGCTTTTAGAAAAGGATAGAATGATCTAGAAAATTCTAGAATATTCTAAATAGGTTAGGTGAGGAGGGTGAAGAGAACTAAGCCTAATAGATCATTCAAGAACAGTTTTTGACACTATCATAATGGTTACATGAATAAAAACTAAGGTAAGTCTACTTCAATAAAATAACAAATAATAAATAAATTCATCTAAAACTTTACAAACCTATAACTAAGACTAAATTCGTAACATTGCCCTCCTCCTAGAGGTGATCGTCCCGATCAGACATCAGCTATATCTTGGTACCGCGCTAGTCAATGGAGGTGCACCACTTTCATTTTTGCATGAGGGCTCTTATGAATCCGGTACACTAGATCATTCAGCCGGGTCACCACAAGGTACGGGCCCTCCCAGGGCTTATGTAGTTTTGGCGAGCGACCTTTCCTTCTCTTTGGATTGGATTGTATAAACAAACTTTTTCACCAAATCTATTGTGATTGGCTCTCAGATCAGAACGTGCCTTCATTCCATCGCTTTCTATTTATAGTTTCTACCGGACCTCTTCACGTATTTCAATGAGGCGCTTACTAACCTGGCTTGCATAAGCCGTAGTAGTTCTCTTATTGTGAGCAGGACGTCCAGTCAGAAGGTCGACTGGAAGTTGTAAATCGGATCTAAACATTATACTGGCAGGTGTTTTTCCAGTTGATTCATGAACGATAGGCTATTAAAAATGGTTGAATGCATTTATTCCAATCACTTTGTTGTTCATTTACTTGGATTTTCAGTTAGTTCTCCAAAGTTCTGTTAAATCTTTCAACCATTCCATCTGACTGTGGATGAAGAGGTGTTGTTCTTGTCTTGTGTATGCCTAAGAGACCGCACAGGCTTTTGAACTCGTTGGATTCAAAGTTCCTGGTATTCCTTGGTATTCCATATCGGCAAATCCATTCTTGATAAAGTACGTCGGTCACACTGATGACTTCTTGATTGGGTATTGCATAGACTTCTGGCCATTTGCTGAAGTAATCCATCGCTACTAGTACAAAGCGATTCCCTGACTTACTAACTGGAAATGGTCCTGCTATGTCTATGGCAATTCGTTCAAAGGGTGCTCCTACGTTGTACTTTTAAATGTGTTCAGATTATTTGTTGCGTTTAGATTGACAAACAAAAATCTTTTTTGGCTTTTTCGCAACTGAATAAAAATATTTAACTTTAAATTAATTAAAGCAAATATTTAATAAAATTACATACCTTAACATGTAGACTAGTCTGTCTACGGAATGTTTCGATACATAATATAAGCAATAATTAAACAAGCATGAGAAATTATGTCATTTACCTTAAGTTTTTATAGACACATAGTAGTTGTACAAATACTTTCATCCTATCGGGACTCATCAGTGCGCCGATCGTAAGAGAGAAACATTAAATAATATAAAAGAAATAATTTCAAAATTTTAAAATAATTTCTTATGCTTGTTTAAATATTATTGCTTATATTATGTATCGAAACATTCCGTAGACAGTCTAGTCTACATGTTGAGGTATGTAATTTTATTAAATATTTGCTTCAATTAATTTAAAGTTAAATAATTTTATTCAGTTGCGAGAAAGCCAAAAAACAATTTTGTTTGTCAATCTAAACGCAACAAATAATCTGAACACATTTAAAAGTATAACGTAGGAGCACCCTTTGAACGAATTGCCATAGACATAGCAGGACCATTTCCAGTTAGTAAGTCAGGGAATCGCTTTGTACTAGTAGCGATGGATTACTTCAGCAAATGGCCAGAAGTCTATGCAATACCCAATCAAGAAGCCATCAGTGTGACCGACATACTATATCAAGAATGGATTTGCCGATATGGAATACCAAGGAATACCAGGAACTTTGAATCCAACGAGTTCAAAAGCCTGTGCGGTCTCTTAGGCATACACAAGACAAGAACAACACCTCTTTATCCACAGTCAGATGGAATGGTTCAAAGATTTAACAGAACTTTGGAGAACTACCTGAAATTCCAAGTAAATGAACAACAAAGTGATTGGAATAAATGCATTCAGCCATTTTTAATAGCCTATCGTTCATGAATCAACTGGAAAAACACCTGCCAGTATAATGTTTGGATCCGATTTACAACTTCCAGTCGACCTTCTGACTGGACGTCCTGCTCACAATAAGAGAACTACTACGGCTTATGCAAGCCAGGTTAGTAAGCGCCTCATTGAAATACGTGAAGAGGTCCGGTAGAAACTATAAATAGAAAGCGATGGAATGAAGGCACGTTCTGATCTGAGAGCCAATAACAATAGATTTGGTGAAAAAGTTTGTTTATACAATACAATCCAAAGAGAAGGAAAGGTCGCTCGCCAAAGCTACATAAGTCCTGACAGGGCCCGTACCTTGTGGTGACCCGGCTGAATGATCTAGTGTACCGGATTCATAAGAGCCCTCATGCAAAAATGAAAGTGGTGCACCTCCATCGACTAGCGCGGTACCAAGATATAGCTGATGTCTGATCGGGACGATCACCTCTAGGATGAAGGCAATGTTACGAATTTAGTCTTAGTTATAGGTTTGTAAAGTTTTAGATGAATTTATTTATTATTTGTTATTTTATTGAAATAGACTTACCTTAGTTTTTATTCATGTAACCACTATGATAGTGTCAAAAATTGTTCTTGAATGATCTATTAGGCTTAGTTCTCTTCAAATTCCTCACCTAACCTATTTAGAATATTCTAGAATTTTCTAGATCATTCTATCCTTTTCTAAAAGCTATATCAAGGCAACATTTTGTTTCATTGTAATTGAGATTTAGAACTGTAAACAAGCTAACAGTGACAAGTTGAAAGTTACGTTAGTTACGATTGTGGTTAGTTAAATATTAATTATATTATTTACTTTCTTTTTTTTTAATAAGCTAAAATATTAATTCCTAAACAAATGCCGTTTGTTAGGCCCTCCAAATAGAACAAAATTTCAGTTATATAATCAGGCCCGGATACAGAGGAGTGGCAATTGGTGCGAGCAATTGCCCCTCTCCCCCTTGAGACACTCCCTTTACGCAAGTCTAGTATAATTGTAATATATCGGTTACTCTATTGATAACTCATCACGCAATATGTGAAAAGTTAAAAAAAGGCAGATAGGTTAATTAATTTAAAGTTAAATAATTTTATTCAGTTGCGAGAAAGCCAAAAAAGAATTTTGTTTGTCAATCTAAACGCAACAAATAATCTGAACACATTTAAAAATAACATTATAGATGGCTGCAAACTATCATTTTTTTTCATATCTGGGTTAGATGTCAAACAAACTGACACATTTTAAAATTTTGAAATCAATTCTTTTATATTATTTAATGTTTCTCTCTTACGATCGGCGCACTGATGAGTCCCGATAGGATGAAAGTATTTGTATAACTACTATGTGTCTATAAAAACTTAAGGTAAATGACATAATTTATTATGCTTGTTTAAATATTATTGCTTATATTATGTATCGAAACATTCCGTAGACAGACTAGTCTACATGTTGAGGTATGTAATTTTATTAAATATTTGCTTCAACTAATTTAAAGTCAAATATTTTTATTCAGTTGCGAAAAAGCCAAAAAAGATTTACGTTGTACTGCTTCATTTTGCCACGAGTACGAGTTTGGGGTCCTTTACTGGAGGCACAGTCCTCGCAGCTTCGGCACCATTATTTTACATCTGTACGACTTCCCAACCAATAAATCTTTCTCGAACTTTTTCGGGAGTCTTTATGACACCAAAATGTCTACCGCCGATACCATTGGGTACGGCCAGCAAAACTTCGGGGAACTTCTTTGAGGGTAAAATTGTCTGATATTTGTGGTTTTTGCCATTAGGACTTTCCCAAATTCTCTTTAACAAACCAACTTTCATCACCAAAAAGTCCCATAAAGCCCAGTATCCTTTACATTTCTGGGATTTGGCTGCAATTTCTTGGTAACAAGGTCTTGGTGAATTTTCTAATTTCAGCTTGGTTATAGGGTCAATATCTGGGTCTTCTTGTTGATCTTTGGATAAAACTTTTGGGTCCAACTCTTAAGAGTTTTGAAAAGCTGTTCTTCGGCAATGGAAATCGTCAGGATCTTCGCTTTCCTCGTGTCTCTTGCAGTGTTTGCAATTTTTTGGTTCAACTTTAAAGTCATATTCCTGTAGGCGCTGCAACCACCTGGCTATTTGTCCCTCGGAATTCTTAAATTGTAGCAACCATTTAAGTGACGCATGGTCCGTTCTTAAAAGGAATTTTTACCTATAAAAATACTTATGAAAGTGCTCCAATGTTTTAATAATAGCCGATAGTTCTTTCCTTGTGACACAATAGTTGCGTTCAGGTCTTGAAAGAATCTTGCTAAAGTAGGCTATTACTTTTTCTTCGCCATTTTGTATTCGCGACAAAATACCATCAATAGCGGCATTGCTGGCATCGGTGTCTACAATAAACAATTGTGATGGCTCAGGATATGACAATACTGGATGATTATACAAGGCTTTCTTCAAGTTATTAAATGCTTCTCCACATTCTTGGTTCATACATAGCTGTGATTGCTTTCAGCAAGTCGATGCAAGTCCCAGAAAACTCCTTAGTTCATGTCTGTCCTTTGGTATTGGACAATTTTGAATGGCTTCAGTCTTCTCCGAAGAGGTTTTTGCTCCATATTCGATAATTACATAGCTTAGATATTTCACTTCTGGCAAAACTGGCACTTTCTAGGACTGAGTTTTTATCCAGCCATTCTCAGTTTTTGGAAAACAGCGTCAATATTCTTCAAATGACCCTCAAATGTTTTCCCAAGAATAATGATGGCATCTAAATATACTAGGCATGTTTCCCATGTCATTCCATGTAATGTCAGTTCCATTAAACGTTCGCTGGGGCGTTACATGACCCAAAAGGCATAACTTTAAATTGCCACCGTCCAGTCCTAGTAGAAAACGCTGTCTAGGGTTGAGAATCATTTTAATTCTGTTAAAGTGTCCAAGGTATCGTCAATTCTTGATAAAGGAAATCTATCTTTCTTTGTGACGTCATTGAGCCGACGTAAGTCGATGCATAATCTTGTGAAGCAATCTTTTTTCTTAACCAAGGAGGAATCTTATCGACGCTACGCCAGTATTAATTCGATCTTAAACTATGTTGGGTTATCCTAAGTCACTTTCAGACAGAGATAAAACGTTTTGATTTCTTCTCAAAAGTTCTTCCAATTTGGTCATCTGTACTTTATTTAGTAAATGTTGTGGCGATTTCACCAAGTCTTGGAGTACCTTAGGTAAAGTAGTTGCAGGTTCTGAACGTGGAAAGTTTGTACGGGTAAATATTGTATTAGCGGGCTGACAGGTTCCGATCTTGTCACCTTTTTTTACTTGCTGCGATGACCTTTTAGATTCATCATTTTGACAAACATCGTGTTTCCTCTGCATTGAGTTAAAGTTCTTGGTGGTAACATTTCTTTTGCATGTAGTGGACACTCTTGAACTGGTTCGAATCAAATTACTTCTTCCTTGAAATCATCAAGCGTCACTTTTACTACACATTCCGAACAGGCAGGTAGGGTATCATCTTCTAGCAAAACCACTTCTCGGATAGTAGAATTATTTCTTCGTGGCAGGTTCATAACTATTTCTTCATTTTTCGTACGCAGGACTCGTTGAGGTATGTCAAGGATAAAACTTATTTTGGTTTATAACATCAAGTATGACATCATCCATTATATCTGCGATGAAAACAACGTGTATGAAGGTAGTGTTCCCCAGGGTTACTTCAGCCTCATGGATGCCTTTTACAGGTATAATTTCACCGTTGGCGGTTTCCAAGACCTATTTTTTTTATGGATTTTCTGTCCTGCAAGGAGCTATAATGTCTGGCCTCACGATGGTGTGTGTTGAGCCGGTATCCAGTACAAATTCACAGTACCGACCGCATATCTTCCCCGGTACTACCAAGCTAGAGGCAATATTCTGCAGCCTGGATACTTTAATTTTTATTGATGTCTATAGGCCTCGGCTTTCGCCCCTTAAAACTGGTTAATGGGAGTTTTCCTGAATATCTTCAGGAATCCCATTGCTGGTACAGCGGCTTTGCACATGTCCCTCTTTACCGCATTTCCAACAACAGACGCTTTTTCTTTGTCGAAAAGATAAAGATTTATTTTCGTCTTTCTGATGTTTAAAAAGAACCTCTTGCAGTTTTTTTAAAATGTTCGAAGTATTTTCATTTGCTATTCGGTGTTCTGGAGTGTACAGTGGTATTCGTAGTTTTCCTTGAGTCCTGGATGTTTGTTTAGCCGTTTCAAACTAAAGGGCATATGCAAGAGCTTCTGAAATCTTCTTTATTCTCGCAATTCTTAAGGCCTGGTTGGTATCAGGATCACGAAGGCCTTCAATAAAATTGCTTACTGCCAACTCTTGCTTGATCTCTTCAGGATAGGATTGATAAGTTAAGTTGATTATCCGCACGGTATCTGCCTCATATTCTTGAAGACATTCGTTATATTTTTGTCTTCGAAATTAAAGTTGTGCTTTACAAACCTCCTGCAGATATGCTTCGCCATAACGCATTTCTAGATGGCTTACTAATATCCCAAAGTCATTCTGTTTATCTTCGGGTATGTTCCTTAGCACCTCCATTGCTTCACCACGCAAGGAACAAACCAGTGCTTGTGTTTTTTCGGTGGATTCCCAGTTATTTCCAGTCGCAGCAGCTTCAAATTGCCTCAGGTAAGTAACCCACGGAACTTTACCATTATACTTAGGTGGTTTGATTATATGTGATGAAAAAACAGCCTCGGATTATAACTCACTTTGATTTCCAAACTTTTGCATCTGTGTTCGTAGACTTGGAACTTCCTGCTGTATTTGGTCATGGACGTCTTGGACTTTCTTTTTTATTTGACTTATTTCTTCTCGTACGTCTTCTTTGGTTAATGAAAATTCAAGCAACGTTTTTTTAGTTACTTCTTCTTGACTCCTCTTTATGTCTTCTCGGTGTTTCTTCATGTTTTGCATTTCTTGTTTAACGTCTTCTTAGTGCCTTCTCATATCTTCTTTAACCTCTTTTTTCATATCCTTCTGGCTCTTCCTCATGTCTTCTGTAAGTTCTTGCTTCAGTTCTTCTTGGTTCATCTTCATGTTTACTTTAAGTTATTCTTTCATGTCTTCTAAGCTTATCTTAAGGAGAAGTTTTTAGAAAAGGATGGAATGGTCTAGAAAATTCTAGAATAATCTAAATACTACAGAGTGAAGAGAATTAAGCCTAATAGAACATTCAAGAACGATTTTTTACACTATCATGGTCGTTACATGGATAAAAACTAACGTAAGTCTACTTCAATAAAATAGCCAATAATAAATAAATTCACCTAAAACTTTTCAAATCTATAACTAAAACTAAATTCGTAACAATATTCTTTTTTTCTTATCTTCACATATGCAAATGTTGATTACGTATTCGAAACATCGATACTTCTTGAAATTTTATTTTTTTTAAATATATTAGATAATTATTCTGTTATAACATTTCTTCAAAAAAAATTACTTCTATTTTAGAAAAATCTTTCTGTTGAAACAACAGAGTCTGGAATTGTAAGAAAAATAAAACCAGCTGATAAATTTTCCCTCAAACTACTGCACGAAGAATTTTTTACTTAAGATAAATTCTGCTAATTCTTTAATAGAATTTTTTTGTAACAAAATTATTTTTTTTTTAAATATCGTCTGAGATATATAAATATTCTCCAAACATTTTATGCAAAGAGTTCCTGACCTATTAAATATAATTCGCAATCGTAAATGATTATTTCAAGTATTTCATAAAATACACTGATTTTAAAACAGTTTTCATTGGAGTCTGTCTGAAAAGTATATTTGTATCGTCAAAAAATCTATTTCGCCTATGAATTTAATTTCTTGCAAGTTATGTGCTGATGTCCTATTTTCTAGCTAAATCATTTACCGCATCTTTTATTAACTCAAAAACGTTTCGTATTTCATATGAAACAATTTGGACAAAATTAAATTGGTTTAGAATAATTGATTTTACTTTTCTTGCAATGTTAGTATAAAAAGACATTCAAATATCTGAATCAAATAATCTTTTGCCCATCATATATTGCAGACTATGTGTTGATGTAATTTTTCGTTGAGTTATTTTAAAAATATTGTGACTATAATATTTCAGTTTTTTGGGCGGTACCCGTAAATTACCAAAGAAAACCTTCAAATAGATCAGAAAAATTCCGAATTTCTTCAATTTATTTAACAGTGTCTATATTCAAAATTCAACTTATGAGCAGGGTAATGTACATAGAGAAAGCAGCTTCAAATATCTTTGCTTGTACACTATTATAAACCTCCTCAAAATAACAGGCATTCAAAATTTTGCTCAGTTTGATTTTCCACTGAAGCCAACCCCAATATAGGTTCTCTAATTGCTAAATTAGTTGGCTCTTTTTCAGCATTCTCAACAGTAACATAGCGAATAATTATCATCTTTAGTATCTACTATTATTGAAAAAAGGAGCATTGCGTATTTGTTTGAATACTTCTTGTTTTATAGTGGAACTTACTTCATTTTGAACACTTGTATCTAAATATGTAATTCTTTTTGATTGCTTGAAACTAATACATTATGGTGTCGTTAAATTAGACAAAAAAAAACAGAAATATTTTATTTTTACCCTCTCGGGAGAAATGTTCCAATGATCAGAGAGGTGTATTTTCTACTAATTATTTTTTGGCGTGATGAAAATTTACCTATATAATTGTGATATTTTTTATTTAGAAAAAAATGTTGTTATTCCAGATATCGAACATTTTTGTACTTCTTACTAAGTTCAAATATTTTTATTATTCGTGGCTTTCCTTGACCGATGTAATTTGGTCATGTCACCGGCTGTCACCAAGCCACTGTCAAAGCCCGGTTTCTGGATATGCGAAACACTGAATTAATTTATCTTCCCAACCTGTCAATCGGACAGTTATCACTATCTCAGCAAAAAAAACGTAAAAATTAATAAAATTCATATTATATGGTTTTATTCCCCTGTAATGCAGCAAATATCAAATATTAAATTGCGCAAGCTTATCACACAAAAAAACCTTAATAACTGGTAATTTAAATAAAAATATATATTTAGGTAATGTTTAGCTTCAAACCTTGTATTTTTTTTGTTTTAAATTCCGATTATTTAGTGAAACTCGAAACATGTAAAACAATGAAAAATTTAATAATTATAATATTTTTCTAGAAAGAAGAAACTAACGATTGTACAATTATACATAAAGGCAAACTTGAAACACTGCTGTAAACTTAAATTTAATGTGTCTTTCCCTACTTATACGACAAAAATCTAGAAAAATATATTTGCTTGTACCCACACTATTACTATAGCTATTGTTGAGCCTCAGATAAGCGGTTGGTATCCTAACATCGAAAATATAAACCTCTATACTAGATCTTGCTTCCAACAAAGAACAGAAACTTTTTGTAAAGAGCAATTTTTTATCAAAAAGGTTTGCAAATTACGTTAAATAATTAAATTTTTTCTGTATCTAATCAACCTGAAAAAACGGTGACTAGCAGGAAATTACAAAATTCTGATCATTCGGTAGAAGAAAAACTAATGATTATACATAAAGAAAAATTGAAACACTACAGTAAACTTAACTTTAATATTTCTCTTTCCCTCCTTATATGGCAAGAATTTACAAAACCATATTGACTTATACCTATATAATATTGTTATAGCTATTGTCGGGCCACTGATAAGTGATTGGTATCATAACATCGAAAATACAAACCTATGTCCTAGATCTTGCTTCCAACAAAGAACAGAAACTTTTTCTAAAGAGCAGCGTTAAATAATTATTTTTTATGTATTAGGTCAACCTGGAAAAATGGCCATTAGCAGGAAATTACACATTTCTGGTCGTTCGATAGAAAGAAGAAACTAATGATTATGCATAAAGGAAAACTTGAAACACTTGTAAACTTAATTTTAATATGTGTCTATCCCTCCTTATTTGGTAAGCATTTACAAAACTATATTGACTTATACCTATATTATATTAGGTACTGCAGCTATTATCAGGCCACTGATAGGCGATTGATACCCTAACATCATACATGTAAACCTATATACTTCTATCTTGCTTCCAACAGAAAACAGAAACTTTTCGTTCGCAATTCTTTATCAAGAACGCTTGCAAAATACGTTAAATAATTATTCTTATATGTTTAGTCATCCTGGAAAAATGGCAATTAGCAGGAAATTACAAATTTTTGGTCATAAATAAAAACCTTTACTTCATTTTTGAAAAACGTATTGGTTTATATTGTTTTGAGTAACCTCCATTTCTGCTAAAACTAGACAAGAAATGTGCACACAGTACTCAAAAAGTACTAAATAATATTTTTTTTAATATGTTTGCTTGCTTTAACTTCTCAATTAAAAAAGAGAATTAAAAATAAAAATAAAAATAAAATTTTTTTATAAAAACAACTTTAGAATCTCGTCCATATTTATTGCCGAAGTAGGTAATACTTGCAAAGGAAATCATTTCAAATATTTCCTAGGCTGTGTTAAATACTAACTAAATAAAATAAGTAACTTTTTTATAATATAGAAAAGACCATTAATATATACCCTGTATCTCAACAACAAAGAATCCATGTTTATTTGAGCATATTATCTTAAAATAAAAGAAAATATTTTACCTTTTAAGTTTATCTGCACTTTTAATTTAGTAATATGAATATATATATATATATATATATATATATATATATATATATATATATTTAAGATAGATATTTATATATATTTAATACATTTGTTCTTAATACATAATTATAGGATATTTACTTTTTTATACATGTTTTGGCGATAAACGTTATTGATTTATCTTGTTAATTCAGGTTAATGCAGGTTTCACTTCTTCATTTTCTTTTATGACAGATCTAACACGTTGAAGAACTATTTAACGATACTCTATTCTACTCTCCAATAGACGATTAAATATTAAAATAAATTGTACTTTAACTTCACCCTACAAGTAGTATGACTAAACCCCCATAGATCTTTTATAGTATCTGACTTACCTAGCCCTATATTGGGAATCAAATACACATACTCAAACCAACTCTTTGTTTTAAGAATACGAAAAATATTAACCAGCTTACACATATCGAAAAAAGAAGTTATTTTAATATGGTTTCCCTCATAAATAGGTACTTAATGCAGTAGACGTGCTAGTATGACAAATAACAACAAATCCATACGCCAACGAAAACATGGAATTATGTCGATATGACTTTGAGGCCTACATCAATGTAAGTAGCCTGAATATGTCTATACATCTGGCAACAATCCACATACAACCCTGCACAATTAATGAATCGCGAAGCTCAACTTTAATCTGTCAAGCTGTTCCTATTAGCCTACTCACTATACCAACGTAAAATAATAGAAAATCAAATCCACTTAACTCAATAACAGGCAAGCATTCCAGAAGGAAACACCATTAACTATTTAATGATCATTCGCGCTCAATTCGTCTTTCTAAATAAAAAAAAGAGTTTGGGTTTCTTTCCTAAGTGCATGCTTTGTTTTCAGGCAGAATTGTATGGTAATTATTTATTTTTACACTTATAATAGGAGAAGGGACGGCGCATTAATATATATTATTTATCGAAACATTCCGTAGACAGACTAGTCTACATGTTGAGGTATATAATGTTATTACATATTTGCTTCAATTAATTTAAAGTTAAGTAATTTTATTCAGTTGCGAAAAAGCCGAAAAAGATTTTTGTTTGTCAATAAAAACAGGGCTCATAAGAGACACATATGAAATGAAGTTGCTTTTAACGTAAACCAAAAAAATGTAATCAAAATTGCTGTTACCTGTTACAAGTCAGAATATAACATAATATATACCTAGGACGACTAACATGGTTGCCATTTTCAATAACAAGCTTGGTATGACAATACCGTTACGACTTGTCAAAAAAAATTACATAAAAAAGGTTCATCAGATATACGAGTAATTTCTTTGGTTAGGTCTTAAGTTATAACGATAAAAACCAGTCCTACTGATATGATATTAAAAAAAATCAGTTTTTCCATGTTGTCTGCATATGACAATACAGATTTCTAGACACTTGTGGAGTGCATCCAAGTAGTAGTCATTTTAAGAACATACAACGTATGCGAAATGAAATGAGAGGTAATTGTATTATAACTTCTCAGAAAATTCTCAAATTGTTAAAACTCTGTTGCCAGGAATCGAGCAATCAAGATTTGTGTTGTTTCTCTATATATTATAACTAATTATATACATCTTAAAATTCTGATACTCCCGGAAACTGGAGGGAGCCAGCTGAATTTTTTAAATATGGGTAAAACTAAAAATAATTTTCTTCTCCAAAACCGAAGTAATCCAAATGACCTAAATATTGAGTCCTAACACTGGAACCTGTGGTAGAAGATAGATCAAAATACAAGAGTTCTAACCACACTACACCACAACTTATTACGTTCTGGACGCGCGTTTCGCTAACCAAGTTAGCATCATCAGCAGATGATATAAACTGTATAAAGTTTATATCATCTGCTGATGATGCTAACTTGGTTAGCGAAACGCGCGTCCAGAACGTAACAAGTTGTGGTGTAGTGTGGTTAGAACTCTTGTATTTTGACCTAAATATTGTTTTGTATTATTTCTATAATTAGAAATCATTAATCAGCTGTATACTTTTTAAATTTTATGTATTATATATTTTATATTTCAAACGGAAAATAAAGTCAAAGAATTGAATTTTTGTTCATCAATGGGGGGCGAGGGTGTGAATATAATTAAAAATATTAAGTCTAAAAATATAACTTTAATTCATTTGTGTTGCCCTACCTTTGTTCCCTATATAGCACATATAGTTAATGAATTTATTTTAAAAGCCTACTTTCGATTACCTTAGAATGAAGCTCTCTCACTCTTAGCCAAAATAAAAATACAAGCCTACATAATTTAATCACTTTAAGAACTATGGGACAAATGCGATTTTTTTTTTAATTTAGAATACTTTACCTCCTAAATAGTTAGGTTTTAGACCTAATCAGAACTACAAAAGTGAATTTGCCGATCTTACCGATGGTAAACTCAGAGCTTCAGATGAAGGTAAAAAATCAGTAATTTATGGCTTTTGGGTTTCAATAAAGCATGTGATATTCTTGATCATAAAAAAATATTTTTCATATTTCACTATATTGGCGGTTCTACCGAAAATGTGTAATAATTAAGAATAATTTTTATGAAATCGTACTTAAAAGGTAGTAGTGAAAATGAATATTCCCATCCAGTTTTGGGCTCCTTGTTGTATATAATTTGAATTATAGTTTTTAAATTATCTACATCATTACAAAAATCACTTTTATCGCTCATCATATTACTCAACACTAAAAAAAAAATTTTTAACTCAAATTAATTTCATACATTCTGTCAATTATCGCTGGTCAAGTCAAACATTTAGAGTGGCGAAACCAATATTTAGTTTTTCTAAATATATTTGAGCATTATTTAATTATATACAAAACTTTAGGCATTTATTCTAAATTTAAATAAAATGTTATAGTTAAGAACAAATGAAAATCTGCATTTTGGGCGTTTTGTCAAGTATCATTCAATAATTACGCCAATCACTTAATTCCAGGTAATTGTTTTCTTTTAAGGAATAAGTCTTAACATTATCTTAATCGATGTTTCTTTCTTTTTGCTAAAACTTATTTTGATATTGAGCAGGTTGATCTTCTAATATCTTAACAATAAGGTTCAGAAAAGTTCTTACTTTTCTCGGCTCTCCCAACTAGAAAATATAATTTCCTTTCATTTCATAACTCGTTTGTTGCTTTGTACTTTTAAATAACAGAGATTGCGTTGATTGGGAATGATCATACGGAACAAGCTAACTTGTGTCAACCTAAACTTAAAAAAAAGTCAATTGAAGTCTAAAAAAAGAAACAATTTAGTGATTGCTGAGCAACAGAAAATGTTTCAGGTGAGTTTTATCGCAAAGTAACCGTGCTACTTGGATGCGCTCTACGAGCATCTGGATAGTTGTATCATCATGCGGGAGACACCTAAAAATAGACTTTTTCAAATATCGTTACAGAGGAATTGTTGCCCTACACGGGTTTTTATTATCGCACAAGTTATCGTTTATTTTCATGTATCGGATGACTTTTTGCGAGAAAGAGGTACTCCCATATATTTAATATATAATACGGAAACTGAAGTCCTCTGAAGAAAAATCAATGTTTTTAATAAAGACCATTCAAAAGATTGGAGTTCGTATAATTATGCATTTGCCTAGGTTTAACATTTAATATTATTTCTAAAATACTGAAGCCAAACATTCATTGTTACTTAGTAATCATAATTTTATTTAGAATGTCAAATTATTCCCAAGCTCCTGCTTCTTTACACAAAGAACTGTTTAAAGAAAAAATTTCTTAATCAACCAAAACAACTTAATTTGTTCAAATGACCCGCATATATCTAACCCTCACCGCCGAAAGCAACTGACGTAAGTATTTTAAGTACCACTCTAAGCAATTATTGACACGTCATATGGTAACGTGTCGGCGGTTTTAATCCACAAATTTGCGTGAGCTAAAAACCGCTAGGGGAAAGTTAAAACGTTTATTTGTAGAACTGCTGGCGTAAATTAGTTCCTCGACTATTGACGTTTAATCCACTGGACGAGCTGAAAATTTATTTTTCATTATATTATTAATAAATTGAAATGTTTAAATTTAATTGCCTGATCAGTTCCACTATCCACTTGAAAATCCTAACGTAATATTTAAGATCAGAAAGCCCTTCTGGATTTAACACTAAAATTATTTCCTGGAAACATAGGATTCAGGGATGAACCGAAAAGTGGGGGATAGAACTAGTACAATTTTACCAACACAATATTTATTCATTTAATTAAAAACCAAAATTTTTAACATTTAAAAAGCCAGTTAACAGTTTAATAATCTAAATATAATGTATAAAAATAAGTTATAGATTTCATTTTTTTTAGAGCTGGCAAAAACCCGGATTTTTATATAATTTAAACTTTTGGATTTTTATGTAGGATTCTTGGGATTTTACTGAATAAAACCGCAGGAAGTGGCTACTGTTTATGCTTTTGGTAAAAAAAATGCAGATTTGTATTAGGTAAAGTAGGTAAAAAATAAAATTAATTATGTTGTGACTTAACCAAGATTCTAATGTATTTGCTTTTCTACAGAAGTATGAAAACATGTTTTCCAATCATAATCTCTTTATTATAAAAAAAAAAATGTAGAAATTAGTGTTTTTGTTATGATGTTTAAGAAACATTTTCCTAAAATAGCCAACGAGATTAAAAAATAAAATTGGTTTGTTCTAGTTGTTCTTATTCCAAATAAACAGTTACTTTGTTATGCTTGTTTTTAAATAATTTTTAACTTTATAAAAATATATTGAAATAAATATTTTATGATGTGATAAGAGTACATACTTTACAATTATTTGTTAAAAATTAAGTAAACATATTATTTAGTACTTAGATTTGGAGTTTTTGCTCGGATTTTTATATGTGCTCTTGCATCACCTGATTTAAATTCTACCCTGTATGTCATATTAAGGTGGAACTGCACGCAGTATTATGGATTATTTGCAAGCCTTCCGCCGCTGCAATATTATGTCAAAACTATAAGAGATATGTATTAGCTTCAATGTGATATAATAAGAAAATATGTATAGTTGGGCGCTAAATGCGAATTTTTATGAAAAAATCAAATCTAGAGTTATAAAATAGAAGTAGATTTGTCCATTTTCGACAATATTTTGACCACTTTTTGACGCAAATGCCTTCTCATATAATTTGTTTTTCACAAAATGGCTCTTTACCTCCTTACATTGATCCTTTGTCTACGTAACTGCAAAATTTGAAATGGTAAATCGTACTCATGTCTTTGTATTTCTGCAGCGCGTGAACCCTTTTGAACCCATTTTTAACCGAAATGTAATTTAAATTGCCTATACATAACGAGGTCGAACGTGCAAGAATTTTTTCTAATACGTAGGTACCTTTTTATCTTACTTTAAACTCGACTAGGCCTTGCGCTGGTTTTTCACTTTTTGCGTGCAGTTCTCCCTTAAGACATTCGTAAAATGAAAATTGCAGATCTTTTTAGAATTTCTTTTGTACTAGGCTTAGAAATAAAATTTGTACCTCTTCGTAGTTCCAAAAGCCAAAATAGAATTAGCATAGCGATTTGCTTCCAAGCAATCGGTTAAGTTCAAAGTATTCTGATTAAACTCGAATCACCATCTCGTAACGCCGAGCTCTGTCAATAGGGTAATTGACATGGTGGAGAGTATTAAAGGTGCGCCCTTGGGCCAAATTATGCCTCGTCGTCGGTCGGGGGTGTAATTATGGATTGCCCGAAGAAAATTGCTTTAAAAATATGCTGATGCGCGAAACTTTGCTTTGCAAAGTGTATTAGCTTTTTGTTCTGCGATGTTGCCGATTGATGTAAGAGTGTCACGGAACTATAATACAAAAAGTGTAAAAAGGGATTATTACCTGAAATCTTTATTCAAGTCAAAGAAGTAATACTAATATCATTAATATATTTGACTAGTTTTGATACAAATGCGAGCTAAATCCATCTAATATATATATACTGTCTAGTCCAGCAAGAGAAACGGATTAAATCGGATTCTAAGCTGATATAAGCTTACAAGTATACCTATGCACACTAATGGATACTATTCTTCACAGGAATAAAAAAATTGGAAAGGACGCACATAGTTGCTCTAATCATGAAACAACTTTTTGAAACACCGATACTAGAGCTTAATGAGTTTTGGATAAGACGGTGCAAGTTGTGAGCAGGGAAGGGCGTTTTATTGATATATCGGTAGTTATCGATAGGTCAGCGACATATCGAATTGCAATAGAAAAATACTTAAACAGATATGTCGATAAGTGCCAATAAGTATCCGATGGCATGGATAGGTAACTGGTAATATCGATAGGTAGCATAGAACATCGATAGTTTTGAATAAACGGATTACACATTAACAAGTATGAGGACCTTTTTTCATATATCGATAGGTAGTAGCAATGAACTATCGATAAGTATGAATGTCTATCGATAAATCGGTAACTATCGATATTTTGATAAATAAAATATATCGACAGGAGATGTGCTATCAACTATCGATAGGTAAAATCTAATATTGCCATCCCTAGGTGTGAGTCATTATTCTCAAAATAATATCATATTACCTTGAAGCAACATTCGCTGAAGATAATTTACATGTTTCTCATCACCGTGGTGATTTAAAAGTAGTTTGATTGTATTTAAAAGAAGTTTTGAATTAATATTCACTTAAATGTTTGGTGATTTTTTTATAAGTTTATTACTAGGTGCAATAACGCACAGAAAGTTCCCGATTTTATTTTAGTTAATTATAAAAATTAACAGTTAATGGCTGCCATGTAGCTATTTAAGTCTTATAAAAGGTTATCTTCTACATGCCATTAGTATTATTTTTTATCAAAATGATGTGAAACATCTTGCAACACTATGTAACCCTAGACTTGTTTTTTAATAGTCACTATTAACAATATAGGATAAACTATGTAAGTAACTATAGATATCTCATAAAGACCTTAAATGCGCCTTTCATAAAGAGTGAAACAAATTGTCTAAAGACAAAATGCAAGGTTTGGTTCTTAGTGTCGCTAGAAATTATTATCAAGAATAATACACATAGTACTATACTATAGTAAACCCGATCTGTGTCTTACCGCATCGCTAAAGACCAAATAGGTTTAACCTGAAGAATCCTTTTCTTCTTAGATTCACATAGTTAGAGTATCAATCACCATCATCCCAGAAAATGCTTTTTCTGTCAGGTACCTCATGCTTGTCCGTGGTAATAGAGTATTAGGTCCGACAAAGATTTAGGATGCTCTCTTGGTAACCACAAATATCGGTTTTGCTCCCGTTGGTGACTCTGGTGTTGTTTTGTGTGTTAAGTTTAGCGATAGTTGTATTATCTATCAACTAGCGACAGGAGATACTAGAATTTACTATAGGCGATAGCACGATTATTTATTGATCGTCGATAGTTGTCTTATTATATATATATATATATATATATATATATATATATATATATATATATATATAAAAAAATATATAGTTTTGAGCTCGTACCATGAATTAGACGGCATCCATCGGAGGAGGACAAATTTACGCTAGCAGTTTTCGGGCAAACTGATGAAAGTTTTAACTTTCCCCTTCGCGGTTTGTAGCTCACACAAATTTCTGGAATAAAACTGCCTGCCAGACACGTTTCCATATGATGTGTCATTAAATATGTAGAATGGCGCTTAAACGCTTATGTCAGTTGTTTTCGAAGGGAGGGTCAGATATGTCCGTGTCATATAAAAAAATGGAGTTATTTTGGTTGTTAACGAAATTTTTCTTCAAAAGCTCTCTATGTAAGGAAACTAGAAACTAAACAATATTTCGATGCTTTAGTCATATTATTCATCCGTAAATACAATATATTATCATGTGATAATGAATGTTCAGTACTAATATTCTAGAAATATTAGTGTTATGTCTAACCAGATGTATTAATAATACGAACTTCAATCTCTTGAAGGGTCTTTCTTAAAAATATTAACTGCAGTTTCCGAATTGTTTTATTAAATGCATGGGACTACCTTTTTACATAAAAAGTGTTCATCAGAAACATGTATGATTTATTTAATTATAGTTGTAACTTATAACGATAAAAAAAACCCTTCAGGTAAGACAAAAACTCTACGGTTTTCATATATACCAAAAAAAAGTTTTTCGATACTGCTTGCATGTGAGGATACTCTTGTGAAGCGCATCCAAGCAGCGCAATTTTAAGAACTTACAATATATGCAATTTGAAGTGAAAAGTAATTTTGTAACTTATCACAAAATTCTATCCTGTACTAAAATCCTATCCCTAGGAGCCGAGCTTTTTAGTAGAATAACTGAGCTACAAGACGCGTGGCAAAGTTGTTCAGTTTGGACGTTTATATTTTAACTTATCACTGTAATATGAAACAATAAAAATAAACTGAAGATACAATACGGGCAAGTGAATATAGTAGCTGATCACTGACCGAGCGAACGCAAGAATTGCTCCTATTTAATTTCTGGCCTTCTAAGTAGTGCCTGTATATGTCGGAGCCATGAAAGTAATGCGACCGAAATTTTAACTATTCATTTAATAAAAATTGTATTAATAATAATACCTGTAATATAAAGAGACGCAAATAAATTGCTACATGTGAAATAATCAAAGACGTACCTTTAAAACGTAATCTTTTGAAGATTCAAAGCGCAGTTTCTCTTTACTCAGCGCACTTTTTACGGGAGGTGCTATTGTGTTGTAGAAATATTTAAGCGAGACCAGGAAACACCTAAGATGCACGATGTGCACCCGGGGTCTTTTCACTGCCACCACAATAGACGTTCTGCGGAGTTATTACATATCAGTCTCATTTATTGCTCCTGTAACATTAATTCAATTTTACCGAGAATTTTATTGTTCCATAATGCATACGAAAGACAAAGGTTAGCTGAATATTTAAATTTGCTCAGCATATTTACTGATACCTTTAAATAAAATTTTAACTAACAGGGTAGCTTTACTGTCTCAACATTTTTTTTAATATAATGTAGAACGTCGATTATATGGAGGGCTTCCTGCCAGCGTGGTATATCCACTAAAATTAGCATTTTCGTTTTATAAGCAAAATTGATTACCTTTGCCTATTTGTTTGTCGTGCCAAGTTTGTATCCACTACCTCGAACGGAAATCCAATATTTTATTGAAGTATTGGATACAACTTTTGACACGACAAATATATAGACAGTATATTTAGCCGATAAATTGAAAATGTTTATTCCTTCTAGCAGGAAGCTCTGGGTATTTTTAATAAATTTAAGTATTTTGTGCGTAAAATAAATTAATTTATTTCTAAGGTGAAGTTTGTTGAAGTGGTTTGTTAACATTTATATTTTGGATCCCGCCCCGGAACTTTATTTAAGGGCCTAGACTCTCAGCGTAACTTAGTGAATTTTCCAACGCATCCAATATGGTGCTGTCCTATAAGGATTTAGAAAATATCTGGTCAATGATCGTCACATTATTTTAAGATCTGATAACCAACGAGATACAGGAACTAACAGTCAAGCTTGTTGTCGAAGAAGTATCCCAAGAATGCTTGTGTCTAACCCAAACTAATACAAATCTAAGTTCAAAATTAGTGAATTAAAAACTAATAATAAAGAAATGCTGATCATATTGGAGATACACGAACAAAACACCGCAGTTTGAATTTGAGCATATTTGGTATGGACAAAACTGAAAACAAGAATCCACGTAAAATTATGTCAGACTTATTTAACATAAAAATGAAATGTGGGATCAAATACTTAGAAATAAAGAAATGTTTTTTAGTTTCTACAAAAAAACCCACCGATAAACCACTCGCTATTCTAGTTCAATTTTTTTACCGATGTCAGTCTCAGTTCGGTACTTGCAGACTGAAAGGAAGATCTAACTAAATTCAGACTCGATCTTCTTTATCAACCCGTATCCAAATGTTCAAGCAGAAATACTTGGGTTTTTCGAAGTCATATTTATGTTAAAGTTGAAGGTGTAATTCACCGGTTAAATGACTTAAATGATCTAAATGGAGTGACAAGTCGGAATGAATACTGCCTTTCGAGATTAGTTTTGCAAATCTTGTGCGACTGATCAATCCTAAATAAATCTTCTGAGACTGGGTAACTACTAAACTATGCATGTTTATATTTAAAAAATATTAGTATATTGTTATGCACTATACTAATATTTTATAATCAAATTTCATTTTGTCAGTGATATTAATTACAGGGTTATTTATTCGACTGTATAATTATTTTATTTCTTTATTTACTTGTTTGAGTTTTTAGAAAATATTATTGAGAATAGGAGTTTATTTATTTATTTGATCTGGTATAATATTTGTCATGGTAAAATTAACAGAACAGTGCATAATTTTCCAATCACGTTATATGTTCCGTGCTTATTTAAAATTTGTAACTTAATAATCCATACTGTTTTTCAATCATAAAACCATTTATTGACCAACACTGATGTTCGGTTTTCGGTGATTAGTAGTTTACATTTAAAATAAAATGGTTATTTTTCATTTCTTGTTAAAAAACAATTTTAGATCAATGTCTTTTATAACGCAATTTGCCTCTAAACTTATAGTAATTAATCTGGAATATGAGTATGTATATTTTTATATAAACTTCTGCAATGTTCCTTCAACGCTTATAATTACTGTCGTATAAAAATCTTTAGTTTTCTTAATGTAATGTTGCTAGGCAATTTTCATTTCTTTAAATAATATTTCTCTCTATGTATTTGCTGCAAGATCACTGCTGTTTTCTGTTTTATTTATTTATTTTAAAACCGCATTCAAAGTTAAGTTTGCTACTTATGTTTTAAGATTCGCCTGTCGGATTGCATAATAAAAATTTAACATGGTCTCAAGAATGTATACGTTAGCAGGGGCGGCTCGTGATCAACTTTTCAGGGGGGTCAATACAAATAAACCACAAAGAGTCATCTGAAAAAATCAGACACACGAAACAATAAAATGCCTCTGTTACTTCGCAACCGCATGTCCAGGCACATAAATCGTACATATTTCTACGAAAAAACCGATTTACTTCTTTGTTTTTGTCTTGTTAACTTGCTGAATTTTAAATTTTGACAAAGGTCGACTACTGGTCCTAAATTCGAGTCATTCCTCAAAGTTCACCTCTCCAAAATAATTGAAAACGGATTATAAACTCTTAATATTCTAAAACACCGTGGCTACCTTTCTTTAAAAAATTAATTTAAACCACAAAGTCAACAAACAAAATGTAAAGTCTTCAAAATAAAATCTATAAAAATACGCAATCGTAACCACAACCTATCACACGATCCACCTTAAACACATCAACTGACAAAAATATTTAAGTTTCCTCGGCGCAGCTGTGGACCCAAACTTTGCCAACGTAAGCCGTATATTTCCTACGCGCCCCTATGCGAATTTGTTCGGGAACACTCGGGAAAAACTCGCCTCTGTTTATAACCACGGGGTCAAAGCGGGCCAGCAGCCGTGATCGATTCCAAATGAAATGAAACCTCTCCGGAGATCGCGTTGCGAGGCATCGATAGTGTGTCCCGGAATTAAAAGAACGGTCAACGAATTTATTCGCTTAGAATAATAGACGGAATTTCCAAATTTAAAAAAACATGAAAAAATATAAATTATGTATTATTTTATTTATTTGTTTCTATTTGGAAATATTTATTGGGAGTTCATTGACCATTTGACCTAATGGAGGAGCCGCCACTGTAGGTTAGAGAATTTAAACTACAAGTAGACCATTTATTATTTGCTATATTTTCTCTTCGTATCTAGAAGATATGGACTGCATAATAGAGTTTCACTTAAGTGTTACATAATATTTGGAGGTGCTCGGTAAATTTGCAGTAAAGAGCAATCGTTGTAGCGTCGGCAAATTCCTGTACTATATTTAGCTGCGGAAACCCTTTATGAACTCATTGTATTAAATTTGTTTTAATTTCACTCCGCGTTATGCTTTAGTTGTTGTATTTTTCGAGACTGCTTTTAAGGCGAGCGTGGAGAGGTGGTTGTTGGGCGGCATGAGCAATTTTTTTTGGTGGGTGGACGGCGCGGCGTGGGATCGTGGAGGAACGGCGCTTATAGAGCGTTGAAATAAGTTAAGAGTATTTATTAGTCGCGATCTATCGGTTGCACATTTGAAAGTGCATTCTTTGAACAGAGATTTCGATGAGTTTGCTTATTTTATTTCCGTGCCAAGTTTGTATCCAGGAAACAATTTTATTAGAAATTACGTTGTTGCCATGTACAGGGAGTCTGGTTATATTATAAACTGGGTCTACAAATTTAACTTTTACAGATACCAAAAATATTGTATACGAAAGTTTTATGGTTTTCTCTAGACCGTCACAATTTTCTAAAAAAAATATACATATGACCATTGAAAAATAAAAGATAAGCATCAACTTTGTTATTTTAAATGGAACACCCTGTATAATATTATTTTAATAGACGGACATTTATTTTTACAGACAACCGAGAAAATTGACAAGAACTCTGCCATAAAAAGCAGTGCGTTCTTTTTTTCCTACTTATATGTACATTCTTACTCTTTCAAACACATGTTGTTTTTAAAGATGTAGGTATGAAACCTGGTATTTTTATAATCAGCAAGAAGATGACCATTTATTGAAATAATATTAAACAGAGTAATCCATTAAAATAACATGGGCGGCATCAATATAAATTTTTTGCAAGATACGTTTGTTACTAGAAAACTTAAGTATTTGTTATAATCATTTACCCTTACTCAGGTAATCACGGAGCCGACACTCTTTCCACTGATAGAAGTAGTCTCCTAGTTAGCACATTCACAAATAAAAATTGTAATGTAAATGAATCTCTCAGAATCAGTTTCAGATCTGAAACTAATTCATGCCGTTTTTGACGCGATTTAAATTGATGGCATGAATGAAAATATTGATCCAATTAGCTTAAATAACAATTTACTATGTCGATAATATAGACGAAAAAGTTCAAATATTCACTGATCACATTCTTTACCTTTGAGATACACGCGCGGCCATGCGCCCTTGCAAACAAAAAAAAATACATCCTGAATTACCGACAACTTAAAATTGTTGAACTTGAAACAAAGAGACAACGCAAATATCGTATATATACAACTTCGACCTCATTTGAACATAACAAAAATCTAAGGAATTTTACTAAGCACGCAATAGTCAGAGAAAAAAATATTATTTCAAACAAATATCTCTGTACAAAAGAAAACAGTTCTGGAGAAATGCAAAATAACTTAATTTAAATACCAGTGAGAAAAAATGTTGAACTAATCAACACTCAAATGCCAATAATTGCAGTGTTGACCTTGAAATTTGTTTACCATGTTGTACTGACCCCTTCATTAAACCTCTAGCAAAGATACCTGATCTAAAAGGATTTAAAAATCTCAGGCCTATAAGTACAATTTCCACAATTTAAAAAATATTAGAAACACATATGTATAATAAACTAAACGAGTTTGCATCTGATGAACATCGAGACAAAAAGAAAGATACATGTTTAAGATTGTTGGACTTCAGTAAACCATTTGATACAGTGCATCATGGCATAATGTTGAATAAACCCAAGTATTTTGGTATTTGTTTTTCTGCAGTATTAAATGATTTTGGTAATTAATTACTCGCAAAAATATTGCATTTTATATCCATAAAGCAAGGTGTGTCTCAAGGCTCTGTTCTGTCTACACATTTATTCTATATGCTCTTAAATATAAACAAGCGATTTTTATAATTTTTCTGTAAATAACTTAATCGTACAACATTTGTTAAATGAAAATTAATTATCCCTCCTGCTTCGCTGTCGTCCGGTTGTCTTTTCGCCCCTGCTTTCTCTTATTCTTTTGCGCTCGTCACACCCTTCTCGCTCTCACTCGCTCTCTGTCTGCTCTCTTGAGGATCCATCGGTTTAGATATAAAAATAAAAACTACGTGACACACCCTACAACCTTTATATTGCTTATTATTTTTGCCATTAAGCAAAAAGTTGAATATAGGTTCAATGTATATTAAATATCCCTGTACATTTATCATTTAACAGATAAGTTTTAAAATTATACGTATAATTCAGGGAGTCCCATTTAAAAAATAAGACTTTTTGCTGCTTTACTTTTTAGACGGACCTGTTTACGCGAAATATTTTTTCATGATGCACTATTAGTCACTACATATTATTTTAAATGTAGTTTATTGCCAAATTTAATCTAAAAAGCATACGCATCGCAGTGTTGTTGATTACAGGGCGAATCAACAACAATACAACTTAGCTTTCTGATAAATTTTTGTTACTTACCTAACTTACTACCTAAACTCCACCTGTACCTTAATATTTATAATCTTCAGAAATAACTAAATTCGCAGAGAAACTCCATGTTTTAAAAAAATCTTAGTTAATCTACTTATTTATATAATTTATAAAAAGCAAACAAACTGCACTTGTTGATGCAAATAAAGTGACTAACAATACACAATACTAACACGAACAAATAACAATGGCTTGCTCTGTTTCCTTCTGATATTGGAGTAAAAATAGTAAAAGGGTAAAAATAGAAAGTTGGTGAAACTGAAACGTTCGGAAAATAAAAAGTACCGACGCCCATAAAGTTACTTTATTGTAACTTAGATTTTAGATACTCCCAGCTCTATTGATTATCTACATTACTGTATAGTCCAACAGAAAAAAAAAACTTAACATAATCTCTCGGCTTGAAGTTAAGGATCTAAGCTTACAAGAATTTGTATACACTAGTGGATACCTATATGTATAACTTTTAACTCTTTTAACTTTTATATATATATATATATATATATATATATATATATATATATATATATGAGCTTAAAAAAACACTATATTTAAGCTTATTTACCAGAGAAGCTTAGCCTTGTTATATTCTTGATTTTTTGTCACCGCTAAAAAAGAAATCGTTCTTGGAAAGTGATACCATTTAACTCCAAATTACTTGTGAAAAATAGTCAAGGTCTTTTATTTTGAAAATAATTACTTTATCCTTCACAGGTACAAAAAAATTGAAAAGGACGCACATAATTGCTCCAATCATGAAACAACTTTTTGAAACACCGATACCAGAGCCTAATGGGTTTTCTATAAGACGTTGCAAGTTGTGAGACATTATTCTATTAAGATAATATCAAATCACCTTGAGGCAACATTGGCTGAGGAGAATTTGCATGGTTGTCATCACCGTGGTGTTTTAAAAAGTAGTTGGATTGTGTTAGTCTTTTAAAAAGCTTCGGATTAATATTGACCTAAATGTTTTGTTAGATTATTAATACGTTTTTTTTTTTTATAAAAAGGTCTTCGGAAAGAAGGATACCAATTTTGTTTTGGTTCTTAATAATTTTAAAAAGTAACAATTAGTAGCTGCCATATAGATAAGTCAGTCTTAAAACTGTTATGTTAACTTATTACAAAAGTAAAGAGTACGACACTTTTTATGTAACATTCTGTATCTCTAAATGCATTCGTTTTAGAGTAATTATTATCTGAAATTGGCTATTTTTGCACTTTAACGTCCTGTATATTAAAATCGATTTAACTCAGAGCAAAATGATGTTAATAGCAGGTGACAGACGGAAAAGTGCAAACAATTTTGTTCCTAGTTAAACCGTTCAGATTCTACTACTACAAATGAATTAAGAGATTTAGTATGAAACATAAAAAATATCTAGAATTAGCCGTAGAATCCAGAAATTTAAAAATATACGGGGTGTTCCATTTAAAAATTGTAACGCTAGATTGCCACGAACTTTTGTTTATTACATCCTGTACAGGAATAAATTAAGTATTTCAAAAATTCAGCTCCTATCTCTAACTTTTACATTTAATATTTTTTGTAAAGCCAACATTTAAAAATTTAAGGGAGCTGCATTTATAATCAATCATCCGGACATAGCCGAGAATAAGGCTATTTCCATAAGATAAGGTACACCACATCTGAGTATTACATTTTCTTGTTTATCAGTACAAGGTTCAGTGGTTGCTTTAAGTGAAAACAGGGAAAGTTTATTGATGTGGGATTTAAAAACTTGCTCATTAGGAAAAGAGGGAAAAGCATTTGTTGGTTACACATTCTAGAATCGGGACACTCTGGGAATAAAGGAGCGGAGATAGTGGGAGGTCAGTGGTCTTTGCAGTTGGACGCTGAAGGAATGCATGGGGGTCGATGTTCGCGTCTCCCAGGCAGGAATGACTATTGGGGTATAATGGATGATAATTCATCAGAACATAATCCATGGTAGTATCTGTAAATAAGGTACGGATCACTGACAATTTCACGATGATCTAGTGATGCAAGCTTCCTTGTGATATTTGGATCATCAATCAGGCAAACAGCGTTAATGTCAAGGATATGAAGGATTGAAGGAGTGGCTGTATCCCATATGTACGAGCAATACTTAAGGCTGGATCTGATTTACAAAGTATAGAGGGTATACAAGTTGTGTATTTTTTAGCCACTCTAGCAATTCAAGTGATAGGATCATGCCAGCAAAGGTCTTTGAAAAGTGATACCAACTAGGCTAAATGAATCTTTAGTTTCAAGCATTTAATTCTTCACTTGAATAGTGTGGGCATTGGAAGCTAATTTGAAAGATACTAAACATGATTGTGTCTCAGTGGCGTTAAACTGGATAATGTTCTTTGCTCCCCATTCAGCGATTTTAATAATGTCCTCGGTTAGGAAGCCTCTCATCAATTTCTTCAGTCTTGGAAACAGGTTTGGAAAATAATATGTTGGAGTGGAGTGTACTATCGACAGCATAGCTGTAAAAAGGACTGCTGGTAGAAGAAAATAGATGATTTATATGCAGGAGAGATAGGTAGGTGCCAACACTGAACCCTGTCGAACGCCTTCGGGGATTCGGTGAAAGGCCGTCAACCATCACAGAAATAATTCGGTGGGGAAGAAAACTGGCAATCCAAGTACAAAGTTTTCGAGGTAGACCATAGACACGAAGTTTGTTAAGAAGAGCGTCATGTCAGATTTAATCAAATGCCTTATATATCTCGAGGCCAATAGTTTGGGCGTCTCCCTCAAATTAGATGAACTTATGCCAGTTGTGGGTTACGAAGGTAAGAAGAACTGCTGTGAATCTTTAAATAGCGGAAGCCGTATTGCCTGTCATCGATTAGTTTTATAGAATCCAAGGTCATTTAAACCATCATTATTGATATATTTCTCCATTGCCTTACTCATAATTGGGAGTTGAGATAAGGGTCTGCAGTTAGAGGGAAGAGTTTTGAATCCCCTTTTGGAAATAGGCTGTACACGAGCTGTTTTCGAGCTTTTAGGAAAAATACCTTTGTCATAGAATACTTGGCCTAACCTGGTTAAGTACAGTGGCCTGTTCAGAAGCGTTCTTTTTAGGAGTATGGCAGGAATACCATCAAGACCAGAGGTTTTTTTATATTAAGTGTTTTGAGAATACGTCGTACTATTTTAACCCTGAAGGTAATTTCGTTCGTATTGTATGAAAAAGGTATTGATGGAAGAGGAAAGTAAAGATGAGAGATTGAAGTAAAATTAGCGGAGAATCGTTTTGCAAAAAGCTCAGCTTTTGCTTTAGAGGTGGAGAAGATTTAAGAAGTTAAGGGTGTAAAGAAGCTTTTGCAGAATTTTTGATTAACGTTTTTAGCAAGCGACCAAAAGGATTGGGTCCCATTTTGGCAAAAAAGAATGTTTTCTTTTATGCGTGGGTTGAAAGCATTTTTGGCGCCGGGAATTATGCGATTGTAATGATTTCGTGCCTCGTTTTTATCCTGTAGTTTTTCTGAAGTACGGTTAATAAGAAAATGGTTATGAGTACGTATATTCTCTAGTCTGGCATTATTGCAGGATTTTGAAAACCCAATTTTGATGGGAGGTTTTGAAGTCTTATTAGGGCAAAATAGTATAAAGGTTTCTATACCTAATTGGATTACATCCGACATTTGTGAACAAATTTCGGAAGGATTGTTAGTAGGGGAGCTGCAGAACACACCTAAATTCGACAATTCGTATTTTTTTAAATATTTTTGCATAAAAAATAAATCCTAGAATAAATTTTAAATATCCCTATAAGATTTTGATGGTCAAGCGCCGCACGTGGTTTAATACGGCGATTTATAGATGATTTACGGCTACATGGCGGCAAAAGCAACTCTTGTGCTTTGTTTATCTCGAAACATGCACGCGGCCGTGTTTTGTTCAATCGTTCTATTGGTTCTATTTAGTTGCATAAATATGAATTCAATCGAGTATTTACAAACTCATAGTTTCAGCTCTTTGGTGAACGAAGACAAGATTAAAATTAAAGAACTTGGTTGACCAACACCACAAATAAACATTAAAGTTAGTGGTTTAAGTAGAAATAAAACGTAAAAGCGCCAGGTTATGATAATAATACAAAGTGGTTGTGTGATTGTGACAAAAAACACGCGCTTTTTTGTTTGCCTGGTATTATTAGGATTAACGGACATCGGCACAATGAAAAAGTTAATCAAAATCGCTATATGCTATCACGCATTATAAACTGTTAAATTTTGTGGCATGTTTGAATTAGCCCTTCGGGGCCCCGATGAAAGAGAGGAGTCTGAAAATGCAGGTATCTTTCGTGAATTTTAGTGCAAATCTTGACAACGTGTTTGGGAAACATTTAAAATCTGCTACGGCATTTAAAGGAACATCAACACCAAGAAGTGTTCAAAATAAGAAACAGCTGAGCTTAAAGAGAAATTAATTTTAAGAAATATAAAAGAATATATAAATAAAAGATCATTCTTGGCTATACTATACGTTTAATTTATTTTTGTCTTTTGAGACATAATATTGTGATGCACTTAAAACTTACAATTCCGAATATTTATTATATTCATCTGCTTTATCTCAATACTCTCCTATCAAATCTTTCGGTAACTGTAATCATCAAGTGGTTGGCCCGTTTCGCATCTATTTCTGCACCACCTTTTTGCCCTTTTAATTCTTGCCGCAATTTGTTGCTTGAAGGTAAAAGAGATCCAGAAATTTGAAGCTTGTTATTCAAATAAGTCTTGACTCGCTAATTTTTAAAATCATAAGTATTTTATAATAAGATATTGTGAATTTTTAAAGTGCGTGAAGGGCATTTGAAAAAAGTATACTACGTATAAAATAATAAGACTGGTGAACTAGGCCATGGTCTCAAAAATATAAATTTTATCTGAGATGTAGACATAACTCGAGATTTTATCAATATATTATTTATAAAATATATGCCAATTTAATATACAACACAATTCCCTAATAATACGGGTAACGAATTAGAAAATCGTTAAAAAAGAAATATCGTTAAAAATCATAAAAAATCTGCAATGAGGAATAAATGATGTAACAAACTTTCCTTTAGTTCCGACTATATACGAATTACGTTAAGGAGTAAAGCCGAAGGCAGAGGAAATACCGCGAATTTTAAATAAATTATATATATATATATATTGATTTTTAGTCCTTCACGGATGGAAAAATACAATCCATCATCAACATACATCCGTTCACTACTGTCGTTCTGAAAAGAACAGTTTTGCTGACGTTTCGCCAAAATCACATTTGGCATTTTCGAAGCTTTCTTTCTCGCGTCCGAATAGAGACTGAGGTGTTGGTGACTGCGACGCTTCCTTTTATACCCCCACTCGGGGACGAAGGTTATATCTGCGCAGGCATTGGTCGTTAGTTATGTTACCCGGATGGTGCTGTTGTTGTTGCGCTAATTGCGCTTGAGTTTTTGCCATTTTAGATTTGTCGATTATTGTCTTCCATACTGTTGGTAGTTTTAATGATTCGTCCCTTTTGTTCAAATCACCCTGTTTTTCAATTTATATGGCTTCTCGGATTATTCTGGTTTTATAATGTTCTATATTGGCAATCTCCCTACACCCATCGAAATTTATTTTATGGCCTGTTTCTTGATGATCTAGGAATAAAGCTGAGCTTGTTTGTTTATTTCTGATGCTGAGTTTATGCTCTTCCACTCTTGCTGATATTCGCCTGTTAGTTTGCCCCACGTACAACTTTTCACAGTCCTGGCACGGAATACTGTAAACTCCGTGGTTTTCCAGTTTGATTTTATCTTTTAGGTTTCCAAGTAGTTTAGCTATAGTTGTTTGAGGCTTGTGTATTGTTTGTATGTTGTGTTTCCTAAGAATTCTTCCGCTTCTGTCTGTTGTGCCTTTTATATATGGTAAGACTACTTGTTCCTTTCCCGGTTCATAATTTTTGTTGTTCGTTGTTCGGGAAACCTGTGCATTAATAGCTTCCTCTATGGTGCGATTTGTGTAGCCATTTTTCTTTAAAGCGCTAGATATTACCTTAAGTTCGTTTTGTCTCGTCTGTGTTTCAGTTAATCGCACGGATCTGAATATTAGGGTATTTGCCACAACTTGAATTTGTGCTGGGTGATGATGTGATTTTGCATTTAAATATCTGTCTGTATGTGTCGGTTTTCTATACACGGTGTATTCGAAATGTCCGTTATGCAGTTTTGTGACCAAAACATCTAAAAATGGTAGTTTGTTGTTTGCCTCTAACTCTAGAGTAAATTGTATTCTGGGGGTGATTGAATTTACGTGAGTCAGAAATTTTTCGAGCTCTGCATGACCATGTTGCCATATAATAAATATGTCATCCACATAACGAATCCATAATTTGGGCTTTAAACTTGCTTTCTCAAGAGCTTCTTTCTCGAAGTATATCATAAATAAATTCGCGACTACTGGTGATAGCGAGGACCCCATTGAAGCACCATCCATTTGTTTATACATTTGCCCGTTGAATGAAAAATAAGTATTTTTAAGGCAATACTCCGACAGTTGTATTATATGTGCCTGGAAATCCTCGTTCATAGCAATCTTGTCCAATGCTTCGTCGATGGGAATACTGGGATATAACGATTTGACATCTAGGCTTGTTATGATATCGTTTTTTAAAGGACGATATCTCGTATAATTCGAGTGAAATGCTCCGAGTTTTTTACAAATGAATCAGCTTTTTCTACAGCTCGTTGCATAATTTCAGAAAGGTATTTATCCAGTTTTTGTAGCGGCGAATTAACAGCACTAACAATAGGTCTGATGGGCGCCCCTGGTTTGTGTATTTTTGGTAAACCATAGAGTTTAGGACATCTGCTCGACTTTTCCCGTAGTATGATTTTTTGTTGAATTTCGGGGTTTATTGGTGAACTTTTTATTTTATTTTTAGTTGTTTTTTCTAGGTACGTTGGGTCCCTTGGAACAGGTCTATAACAATTGTCTTGTAGGATATCCTGCATTTTTTGTACGAAATCTTGAGTATTCATAACCACAGTTGCGTTTCCTTTATCTGCTGGAAGGATTGTAATGTCTTTATTTTTTCGAAGGTTTATTAGGGCCCTTTGTTCAGTGGCATTTAGGTCTTGTTTTGGTGTTTTGCTTGATCTTAAAATTATTGCCACCTCTTGTCGAATCTCCTTTGCTTTTGTTTCTTCAGAGGAGTCCAGGACAGCTTCCACCCCAGCTATTATTTCTCCTTTAGCGATTTCCTTAGAAGATATCACAAAATTAAAACCCTTACTCAGTACGGATCTTTCACTTTCTGAGAGACTGTAGGATGATATATTACGTACTAATTTCTCGACGTCTACTGATGATCCTTGTGGCTGACTCGACTTTCTTAGAAGAGTGTCATACTTTTTCGAAAGTTTATCTATCTTAATATTCTTATTTGATTCGGTTCGCCAAAAAGCCAAAGTTTCTATGGCATTTCACAATAAAGGGTGAATGATGTTACTTAGTTTAATGTGTAACTTTAAAAGTTCTTTCTCTGTCTCGGTCAGGACAGTAATATATGTATGTATATATATATATATATATATATATATATATATATATATATATATATATATATATATATATATATATTACTGTCCTTTTAGAGATTTAAAATTTAATAAATTGTTTAGGTTGTTTAAATCCCATTGTCTTCAAATTAAGTACAAATTTACTCTTATCTTATAATTAAAATTCATTGATATATTTTAATAGATTGAAATTTGACGCCATGCTAGAGAATTTCGTATCATTCGTATCCGGTCGTATTTTTTCTACATTTGAAAGTAACAAAACTGTTTGGAATCTAGTCTCTCGAGACTCTTTTGCAAGACTGTTCGTTGTAACAAGATTTGGGATTTGCCTCTCACGGGTTTTTAATCCATTTATTTTTTGTGGCTGCTAGAGATGCTGGATTATAACTCATTAAATCTTAAAGCAGTAATGGAATAAAGAATTGAATGAGCCATAACACCTAGTGAGTTATTTAGTTTGTTAGATTTGCAGATATTTTATGAACGTGTTTTATAAAAACTGTTTTATGGATTGATGGACTCCATTTTGTTTCAGGCTTCCATTGGGTTTCAGTTATTTAATTTGATTCCATTTGGTTTTATTTTTCCCTTTTAATCCATTTTTTTAAATTATTTCAACTATTATTGTTCAATAATTGGCACGACGCGACGCATATGTCTGATTTTATGGATTCTATTTGATTGAATAGTAAATGTAATTTGCTGATTTCCTGGCGTAACGGAACCGTATATATGGATTCTCTCAACGTCTGGAGAAGTTCTCATCTTTAGAACCATGTGATCATTTTACTAACCGAAGTACCGCGTCGCCAGTTCCAGATTAGTGTAGCAGTTCCTTGATCGACTGGACGTAGTCTTCAGGGGTGACGTTTTTACGAGGATAGCTTCCAGAAATTTTAGTTGAGAAACGCTCATATAACTGATTTGGTGTAATGTCCATATACTAATTACAAGTTTGTTTTAATTCAATATTATTGTATTTGTTATTAATAAAGAAAAAGAAAAAATCAATCGTTTTTGATTTATCAAATTCTAAATTGTAAAAAATTCACTATTCAAAACTTTAACTTATGTAAATTATAAAATATTAATTCTGTTTTTTATATATTTACTCTAAATTTTGGTACATGGTATTTAATATCATATTCTCTACTTACATATAGAGCTATAAATTAATCTTTGCAACTAGGTGCTAGCTATATAGTAATAAAAAAATTTCAGAAAATATTCCGTTTTTATTTGTTAAAGTTGAGAATTTCACTACTATTCGAAACACAATTTTTTTAAATAAATATATTAATTGTGCTCTATAGATTCTCTAAACTACATATATTTTTTAAATTCTAAGATTAAATGTAATTAATCTTGATTCTTATTATTTGTATTTATATATTTTTTATTTTGCTATTCTTGTGACACGATATGCGTATTTAAGAAAATTTTGGGACGGTATTTTATAGTTAATTAATTAATTGGGTTTGGTTTGATTACAACCTAGAAGTTTTGTATCAGAGCATTACCAACCGATCATATATATTGAATTTCATTGTTTGTTTGATTCATTAGAAGTTTAAAATATCAATTTACTACATATTAATTAACTTTTGGTAATTGTGAACAAACATTTATGTAAATATAATTTTTTGACTTCTGGACTATTGGGTGAATATCTTTATATTTTAATGAAAATAATAATATTTCTTGAAAGAAGTCAATATACGATGGTAGTTATGAAGTAAAGTGTTTTCTTTATATAGTGTAAGTGCAACCTCACTCGGTACTATTTTATTTATTTACTATTATTTTTATAGCAATTATAAATTGGCACCCTAAAACGGCATAACAAAGTTATCTATTTTTTGTGTTCACTATATCTTTCTACTTTTGAACTCCTCCAGCTCTGACGCCCAACTGTCAAATTAATAAAAAATAATAATAAGAATTATTGCATTTTCACTAGTCGGAGAAATAAGCCGAGTCGAACTCACTAATTTATAGAAGTTTGTTGTTGCTAAGCCTGAAAAGAGTCGTTTAATAGCAGGGAAATTGAATTAAATAAAGTAAATAAAGAGAAGTAAGTAGAGCTGGCCTTCCACCCGGAAAGCGCCGGTTCGAGATTTGGCGTGGCCGACACTTTTTAATATAATAAAAAGTGCTCGACATGCCTGGTCCAGTACTTCTCGAGGTGACTTTCGTCGTTGAGAATAAAATAAACGTTTCCCGTTATCGGAATTGACTAAGATTTGGTATACATACCAATTATTGTTATTATTATTATTATACAGCGTGCGTTAAAATTAATGGTAAAAAATACAAAATAAAATAAGTGCAAAAAAATATTTAAAAAAAAAGCATTTAGATAATTAAAATTACATGAACACAGAACTTTAAAAAATTTGAATATTTTCGTAAAAGTTTGAGGCTTGAGATATCAACACACTTGAAATAAAGCCTCAAGCTTTTAAGAAAATATTTAATTTTTTAAAAGTTCTGTGTTTATGTATAAGCTTGAGGCATGAGACATCAACACACTTAAATTAAAGCCTCAAGCTTTTAAGCAAATATGAAAATTCTGCGTTTATGTGGATTTAATTATTTTTTACTTTTCATTTCAATAGTTTATAAAAAGTTTTCCTTAAAAAATATTTCTATTCATTTATTTTATTTATATAATAGCACTCGAAACCAAATAAAAATTTGAATTGGAAAAAGGTCTTAAAAGGTTATACTAAAGAACTCAAGGTGAGGAAAACTACACCTTCACCGATATGCAAACAAACGAGAAAAATCTGACGCTCTGTTTGTTTTAGAACCAAGGAGCCAATTCTATGACCGTGGTATCTGCCGCGGCAAGGATCAACAGGGAGTTTTCTTTGGGGAAGTCGATGCGGGAAATAGGCAACCAGTGGCGCCATCTGTAGACACTATGGTGCCCTATATCGCTTTAGATTCGACTTATATAAAGCACAAGAAAGCACGCATCTGTGGAAAATAGAATAGAAAAAAAATATCAATTTTTGTGAGGTTCTCGGCCGTAAAAGGTTATATAAAACAACTCATGGTGAGGGAGACTCAGTGTAGCCAACCCTACAGCTTTAACTATAGATTTACCGTTTTTTGGAAATTAGGTTTTTTGTTTAGACCTCTAAATCTACAGTTTGTTATTTAAGATGCTAGCACCATCTATTTTACTTGCTGCGTAGTCCATACACTAACTCAGTCAGCTTCAGCAAAATCTACCATTACCGGATCGGACTACGTAATTGATAATAGATTTATTAGATGGTGTTAGCGGATAGAGTACGTAGATCGTTCGGTCGATCGAAGTCTGTTTTACCGACATTCTATTGTTTGTTACTTACTCGGGAATCCCCTTGACCGAGTTGTCTGTCATTTGGTTAGATCTTTGTTCGATCGATTGTTGTGTTAATGGGTAATTGATAACAGAAACAATCAAAAAGATACGACTATGGTTAGCAGTAGTGATAGTGACTCAGATTTTGATAAAAGCCCAGAAAGAAAGTAGTGAGATATAAGCAAAAATGTACTGACTCTTGGCTCAAAGATGAAAAGTTTAGTGGAAGGCTCACAAAAAGTAAAACAGGTAACACACATTTTGACTGTTCTGCTTGCGACTGTAGCCGGAAATGCGGCATTCAAGAACTGACGCGACACAAAAATGCATCTAAACATGAAACAAACTGTAAAAAAATGCAAAAGTAACCTAAGCTTACATCTTTGTTGCCATCAACATCAAGATTGAAAAATTGGTGAAAATGTGTCTATGAGCCGAACAAAAGCTCGAGCTATTGTAGTAAATGTGACAGGAAAAACGACTCAAGAAAACTTGAAAACAATTTTGTACTGTTGGTAAATTTGATAAATCGACAATCCAACATTTAGCTTTAATACCGAGGTTAGTCAACTCAAATTATGAATTAAAAGACACATTTCTAACTTGGATACCAGTTATCAATGGCTTAGCTAAAGTTTTATACAATACAACTGGCGAATATTTCATTGAGAAAAAATTCCATACAAAAAAAGAATGTTAGGATTTGCGCCTGATGGCGCCAATGTAATGTTTGGAGGAAATGCTCCATGGTCACTCATTTGAAGAATTACATATCCAATCTTTTCATATATATACATATATATATATATATATATATATATATATATATATATATATATATATATATATATATATATATATATATATATATATATATATATATATATATATATATATATATATATATATATATATATATATATATATATGCCATTCATTTGCGCTTTGCGCATCTTACGCATGTTAAAAATGACCGAAGGGCCTTGATGATGTTTGCTGTGAAGTTTTCAATCTCATCACATTGGTGCTTACAAAACTTTTCAGGCATTTGCAAATGTAAAACTCGTAAAATATTGCACAAAACAAATGGCTATTTTAGAACAATGTTGTGAATAGATTGTTGGAACAGCTTCCAGCTATTAAATAATATTTCCAGTCTGCAATTTTCACAGATCGTCTTTTTTCTGCTCAAGATATTTTAACAAAAGCCCTGGAACCGACAGACGAACTATACTTGGAATTTCTACGATTGGCGTTACCAATATTCACAGATTTGAATAAGGGAAATGCAGACAGAAAAATCAAGGTTTTACTTATATCGAATTTTTATTATTATTTTATTATTTAAAATGCTTTATACAACCAGTTTATTTAACTAAGAGTCGAAGAGGAAAACAAAGCCAAAGACATTTCAAATGCCAAAGAACAGAAAGTATTAAGTGTTGATGTAAATGACGGTCGGACTCATATGACATTATTCGAAACATATGTAGGCGGGATGATACCAAATGTGATTCAGTTGCAAAGGGACACTCAAGAGTTGGACGACGATAAACAAATTTTGACAGAAAATGTAAAGAATTTTACATTGAAGCAGTAGCCCAATTCAAACGAAGATTTCCTTTCGATGACAAAAAACGTCAGGCCCTAAAGTGTTTACAGATACTCACAAGCAATTTTAGACCATGATTTGACCAAAAAACAAGTAACTTCAATTTCTATACAATTATATTATTTCCCAAGTATTTGCCCGGAACATGTCACAGAATTGGATAGAGAATGGAGAACTTTTCGCAATATCAACTTGAATTTTGACGAAACTGAGACGCTTAATGTGGAACAATTTTGGGACCATGTTTCCAAATGCAAAATATCCACCAAAAAGCTTCTGTGTCTGCCGCATAATACTACTACTTAAAATGAAAACGAAAAATCGAGAATAATTGCAATAGAAAATAAGATAGTAGCGGATAACATATAACATTTTATTTATTACCATTAAATACAAAATAAGAAAAAGCTGCAGATGTATCGTTTTTTAATTAGTATTTACAGTTTTTTTAAGCATGTTTATAGTTTTACTATACGACCGAAACATGACGTTTCGTTTGTTTCAGAACCAAAGAGCCAATTCTGCGGTATCTGCTCCGCCAACGCTTATTAGGCAGTTTCTTTGGGGTTATCAGTATTAAAAACGAGTTAACCAAATGCTGAAATAAACAAAGTGTCTTTGACTAGGTCAATGTAAATATCAAAAATGTTTGCAAATTTCTCGCATCACCTCGTTTAACTGTCAATAACAAGACGTTTGGTGATATTTTTTAATAATAATCAATTAGCTTATATATGTGTTTTAAATAATTTATGCTAATTGCTACGGTCCAGAAAATTTTAAAAAATCTACCAATTTTAACTGCACTTACTTTACAAGTTAAGCTCATAGGGTTTAATTTTTTTTTATTTTTCATGAACTTTGTATTGTAGCCTTGAAGAAGCAAATAAAGTTTTCCGAAAGCTCGGCGTAGTAGAAAAGAGTATTGCTTTAACCAGCCCTTATGCAGACCGTTTACCCAATATTTGTATTCTGCTGTCTAGCTGGTCGGTATATAATATTATAAAGAGGAGAGTAAACAACAAAAAAATTAATTTTATCGGGGCGTCAGTCCTAATGAGGGCTAGGATTTAAATTGCTTTTTAGCTACGCCATGGTTTTGGTAATCTTTGCTACATTCTTCAGGGCTACAATATAAAAAGGAGAAATGAATGTCAAAATTTGCCACTTTCGTTCAAATGGACTCCAGTAACGGATTTTCATATTTCCGGCTAAACATACAAAACATACCAGAGTTTAACTGTTTTCAGAAAAAGGGCGTCTCAAAATGATTAGAATGAAATGACTTGCACTTCCTTATATTAACTTTTTAAAATCTGTTAAGTTGGAAATGTCGAAATTCGACACTGGTGTCCATTTGAACAATAGTGAATATAAAAAAATAGGATATGACATTTTGTGCAAAATATGTTCCAGTGATTTTAAAAAAGTTATAATATACCAATAACTAAATTAAGAATAGTTTTATTGCACTACATTTTAAGCAGATAAAAAATAGTCATATTGGCTGGCTACTTTATTTCCGATTAAACAGAGGGTTTTACTTAAAATATCAAACGCTAATTTCTCTGGAATTATGGGAATTTTAAAATTTGATAAAAAGTAATTATTTGAGAAAATAATTTGAAGTTTTATAAGGTTAAAAAACAATCGACACCACTAGTATTGCAATTGCTCTCAAATTTCAAAAACCTGTATTTTTTGAACACTGGTTACAGATATATAGTGGACTTTTTATTTATATATTAATTTTTTAACGATAAGTTTCAAATATGTTCAAGAATATTTACCCTTCTTTGCAGTTACCTTTGATCCTTTATCGCAAAAGATCTGCTAATTTAAAATTCGAATGGTCTATTCAAGGTATCTTAAAGTGGTAAATAAAGAAGTTGACAAGGAATTTTATTTGTGCTTTGTCGCCTTATTTTACCCAGTATAAAAATTTAAGGTTTAAATATACATATTTGATTAATAATAAGTAGACTTTGCATGCAACTTTAAATGGCGATTTGATAACGTAATTTTTTTGAATTCTAATTTATTAATATTTGTAACTCTACGTTTACAAATGTTTACATATTAATAGACTTAATTACGTCTTATCTTAAAAAGTGGTCCCATATTTTAACGAAAAAAAGTAGGTGTCTTAATAGATCACGAAAAGTTGCACAAGGTTACCTTACCTTAAAAAACTTCGGATAAATTGTATAGTATTTGAAAAACCAAAATGTGAGAGAAACAAAAGGACAGTTCAGTTGAAAATATTTCACAACACTTTCGCGTGAATCCCGCTACTCACTGTTTGTTCATTCTTCCGCATAGTGTGGTGGAAATACTCAAGTAGGCCTTGACTTCGGCGAACCATTCGTCCGCATCAAATCTTTAGTTTTGTGTGTATTGTCAAACATTGTGCTGATAGTGCCGATAAAATATTCGTCCATTCGTTGGTTCGCCCATACGTTCATTCATATGAATAAACAAATCGAATTATCGAATAGTAAGTAGCGGGCTTAAGAGTGTCGTCTGCAGGAGCAAAACCTTGTTTCATGTAGACGACGTAAAATATCTTATAAATTAAAACCGCGCGTGATCGTGTAAAAACAACATTTTTTTTATTTAATTTTTTGCGATTTATATACTGATGGCAAAATTATGTTATGTTTTTAAACATATTATAGTTAAATTCATAACAGCGGTAAATAGGCATACTTTTCTGTAGAAAAAATAATCCTCGTCTATTTAATCAAAAAGTTCTAATAATAATTTCGGGATTGTATTCTAATTGTGTGCATTTAAGGATAAGAAATTTTAAATCTACTAGACAATGGTAATATTTTTTGTACGCAGGTAATACAGGACTAGGGTTAGCGCGAGGCATGTTTAAGAGGTGCAGCGTATGGGCCTCGCGCTTAGGGGTGCTCTGGGTTTCCTAGCCTTTAATGATTTCTTGATGCTCGGCTCCTATTGGGCCATTTCGTCAGCACACTCCGTGTGGGGCTTAGTCAGAGCGGGAGCAACCCTTCCAGATGATTTACACCTTACTTCACTTTGGAGACGATAAAGGTGGGATGTCCGGATGGCGAGCTCTGGGCTCCTGGTATATTTAAAATATCTTTGTTTTTTTTCTTTCCTTGAAAATGTTCTAATGCATCTTGGCTTCTACTACTTGCCCCTTGAGAGTACTACTGGTCTCAAGAGATGACCTTTTCTTTCAAGCTAGCCCGTTACCCCTCGCCACACCGGCCACATAGCGGCCATTTCGCTAGTATTCTATGTAGAACTATGGCAGACGAACTGTATAGAATGCAGAGACAACTAGGCCTCACATGTTCACAGCGTCTGCTCCCTTTCTAGCGGGGTCGTTAGTTTCCACACTGAGCGTTTGAGTCTCCCGCATCCCCCCGAAATAACGCTGCTAAACCGAACACGTGGAACCACTTATGTTATTAACACAGAAGTCTGCCTTCGACGAAGCGATTCGAAAGACTGGCTCTGGGCTTTGTTTACGGCTAGATATGAAATATGTTACAGGGCGTAGCGCGAATGCGTCATTTTTTATCAATTATAGAATGGTATTTATACTCGATTCATAGTAGAATCGGGGTTTGATACATTGAAGATTTCAACGGCGAAGCTTAGTCCGTGGACTGACCTTTTTCCATTCCATCTAAACAACAAGTTTTTGTCAACCTTTATTATTTGTTTACACCACAGCGCGCTGCACTGTCGCTCTTAATCTCAGAGGTCCTTAGGCGAAGCAAAATTGAAGAAACGTGTTTTCCTGCGAACGAAAACCACAGCCCGGGAACCGTGCCCTGTGACTTTAGGCCTTGAGCTGCCAGTGCAAGAAGTAGTGTGTCAAGTGTGTGGCCCAAGTAACGGTCCCACTTTAGTGAACTTAGCCCAGTGTTCGTGTGACCTAAACGGCTCCGACACTAGTATGGAACTTCTCAATTCCTCCCTACATAGAAAAATCGTTAAACTAAAATGTTATTATTATAACATCTATCCCTTTACGACATATGCGAAGAACACAGTAATTCGCTTTAGTGAACTTAGCCCAGTGTTCGTGTGACCTAAACGGCTCCGACCCTAGTATGGAACTTCTCAATTCCTCCCTACATAGAAAAATCGTTAAACTAAAATGTTATTATTATAACATCTATCCCTTTACGACATATGCGAAGAACACAGTAATTCGCTGATTTTCTAAATCTTCTGAACCGCGTCGTCCATTCGACCAGCTTTCGCTAGAAACGCATGATTCTATCAAGAAGCAACCGAAAATTACCAATCCGACCCCACTTCAAGAGGCCGCACCTTGAACCAGAGGGTTGAACCTGATAAAATATGGGATCTGGCTTAAAACATACACCTGCTAAGAATATTACCGGAAATGACCCTGTTGAGGTTAATGTTCCTTGTGAGGACATCACTAGGATTCTGCCGCAGCGACTGGTCCCGCTGCTATGAAAGAAACCCCCAGAGCTGAACAGGGGAATCATACGAGCCACCCCAAGCTAGCAGACACTGTTAGGAGGGTTGGGGCTAGATCTACACGGCCGATGGTCGATGGCCGACACCCCCAACCGTTCCGTATCTGATTCGGCCCGTTTGAAGAAATACCGGAGGCTAGCCACCGTGGTGAAATCTCACCTTGAGATTGAGACCCGAAATACGGGTTTGGCCTATTTCCGCCCCCTGAACATAGAAATTGCATCCAACCCATGTCGTTCCCGGACATGCCGCCCAACATGGTTAGTCCGCGCCTAATCTCGGACAATTGGTCAGACAAATACCAGTGCGATACTGAGTAAATTACGCCGCAGCAAGCGAGGCAAGTTGATAAGAATCGCGTTTGTTCTTGTATTTAATAGATTTTGATCGTTTTACGCTTACTTTGAATTGTTTTGTATAGTTTATGTTTGGTTTGGTTAAAAAGAATTCGAAGTACGATTTAGTAAATTAAAATCGACTAGCTTGAAGTAGCTTTTTTGCCTATATTTACGGCACTAGTTTGCTTTGTATTGCACTGGCGTTTGTCTGGCTAATACGTTTAGATTTACCATGAACAAAGCCCATCAGAGCACCCTTCGGCTTGAAATTTCTCAAAGACGGTCCCACAAAATGTTGGCACGCAGCCCCGCAAAATCTCGCGCCGGTTCTGTAAAGAAAAAGGTATCATCCACTGAGGTTTTTTCAAATCTTTACATTTCAGGGTCCCTAGACGCCTATGCAATTCCATCGGTTTGTCTATCAATGTCGGTTTGTCTGTTCTCGTCATAGCTAAAAAACAACTTTAAATTTTGGTCAAAAATTAAGGGTCATCTGGGAAGGATCTGATAACATTTTAATAGAAATCCAATATGGCGAAACAAAATGGAGGCCTAGTGAATTGGTTAAAAAAATTATTACTAAAAAATAACTTATACAATGTATCTCAAATTTTGCACAAAAATCAATGCCGGAATCAACTGGTAAGATTTGGGTACGAATCTAAGATGGCGGAACAAAATGACGGCTTAATAAAATATTTAAAAATTCGACCGAAAAAACTACTTAATGGGTCGATTTCAAATTGTGTGTCATAACTAATTGTGGTATAGAGATGAACTAGTAAAATTGTGGTACTAATTCAAGATAATGGAACAAAATGGCGGCCAGTTAAAATGTTTGTAATCGTGAAAAAAATCACTTCCTCAAAATTTACATATCTTCACTTTTTAGGGTCCCTAGATGTCAAAAAATATTTTTTATCAATTCTGTCGATCCGTGTGTCTGTCTGTCAATTTGCGGCATAGCGTAAAAACTACCTACCAAATTGACTTCAAATTTTTGTCAAAAATTAATATCACCCTTAATATTTTGGTAAGAATCCAATATGCCGGAACAAGATGGCGGGCTAGTAAAACGTAAAAACAATTATTACTAAAAAAAATAATTTTCCAATTATCTCAAATTTGGACAAAAATCAAGTCTAATATAGGAATGAACTGGTAATATTTTAGAATGAATCCAATATGGCAAAATAAAATGGCGGCTTAATAAAATATTTGTAAAATCAGCCTGAAAAAACTACTTAGTTGATTCATTCCAAATATTGTACAAGCATTAAGTGTCATAGAGATAAACTGGTAAAGTTGTGGTACGAATTCAAGATAGTGAAACAAAATGGTGGCCAAATTTTTAAAAAATCAAGGAAAAAATCTTTTTTAATTGACTTTAAATTTTCCAGAAAAATTAAATATAATATTGGGACAAGCTGGCAGGAATTTAACATGACGTAACAAAGTGGCAGTGTGGGTCAATTAAAAACTACTTAGTAAATTTATTTTAAATTATGCCCAAAAATTAAGTGTGGCATTGGTAAAAAATGGTGAAATATTGGCAGGAATTAAATATGAGGGAACAACATGGAGCCCAATAAAAATGGTATATATATATATATATATATATATATATATATATATATATATATATATATATATATATATATATGGATCGATGGAATCGCAAGAATATAATAAGAAAATGAACAACCTCCTAAAGAACAACACCTCTTACAAACAAATACAAATTGATCCAACTTCCCATTTACAAAAATTAAACAACGAATTAATAAATACATGGGATAAAAAAGGGATACATTTAGCATGATACTGCTAAAGAACTAAATATAATAATGCTGTGCCACCTAGAACATACGTACTGCCAAAACTTCGTTAAGAAGGTTTAAGGCCTATAGTGTCGCTAAGCTCACTATCAAAATTTCTAAAAAAGATCCTGTCAAATGTTATTAATAAAAACGAATATTTTTTTAGGGATTCTTTTGACTTTAAGAATAAAATTGAAAACATCAAACTGCCTGGTAACGACATGTTGATATCTTTGAATGCTATATCCCTCTATACAAATATTCCCTTAAGTCTCGCAAGTAACATAATCAAAAAAAATGGGACAAAATTAAAAAATATACTGTGTTACCATTAAACGAATTCTTAGCGGCGGTTGACTAACTCTAAATTCAACTTATTTTCTATACAATAATAATTTCTATCAACAAATTGATGGTTGTGCCATGGGTACACCAAGGTATACCAAGTGCAATTGCAACTAGTCTTGGAAGACCTGGAGAAAAATATAATTCCCCAACTGAAATTCAAAGTACAATTCTTTTTTCGATACGTTGATGATTGCATTTGTGCGATACCTCAAAATGAAGCAGACTACATATTAAATAATTATCATAAAATTTTCAATTTACCATCAAAATCAATCAAAAAAATCTCAGACCTCACATTACATAGAACAAAATTACAATCGGAACAGAATGGTATACTAAAAAAACCTGGTCATCAAGGTAGATAAACTATAAATCCTAGCATTCCCTCTCCCAAAAAAAATCAGTTGTCATTTCCTTAGCTGACAGAGCAATTCAATTGTCAGATGTTGAATATAAGGAAAATTCAATAAATAAAGCTAAACAAGCACTCCTAGAAAATAGTTATCTCGAACATTTAACAAACAAAGTATTTAAGCAGAGGATCGACAAATTTTACAATAAAACAAATATAAATTCAAAAAGTAAAACTAAAAATTACTTTTTAACGTTACCATATGTACGAGAATTGTCCGAACAATTGAAATATTTATTTGCAAATAAAATATAAGTGTGGCACACAAAGGTTTTAATTTGCTTAATCGAAATTTCAGAGTTTTAAAAAATAAAACACCTAAATTTAAAAAAAGCAACGTTGTTTATGAGATCCCATGTAAGGATTGCTGCGGAGTTTACATTGGCCAAATTTGTCAGTATTTAAACTCGAAACTGAACTCTCATCCCTATCACCGTCTCCATCCCTATCTTCGCATCCATCCCTGTTATCATTTTCATGTGCTTCCATGTTTTTTTTATCAAAAAGGCCACAGACTTGTCACTTCAAAAATTACACGGTTCACAAATTCTCGGCCGTTGTCAGATTGTAGAATGCATGGGACTCCGAAAGTTAAAAAAATATCATTTAAATGGCAGGCTACCTCTTCGGCTCTCTTGCTTTCCAATAGACGAAGCAAAACAAATTTGTTACGTGGTCCTGATATACCAATATAAATTTAAACATTCTATCTGGTTGAGTCTGGAAGTCAATAAGGTCGACTTCGCATCGGCTGTTTATTTCGGAGTGCAGAATCGGTTTGGATACTAAGCCTTTTTTCCTCTTCGTCTTTTTTTGTTGGCACACCATGCACATGGATTAAAAAAGACGTACCATTTCCTTTGTGATGTTCGCAAATTTTTTAGAAGTTTCAGCCAACATTCTGTCACGACCACCATGTCCCACTGCTACGTGAGCTGCGTCAATAACGTCATATAATTCATCTGCAGTGAGATAATACTTTATGTTATTTGTATTTTTCGTGCGGTGAGTTTCTTTACGCCTCCGATTTCTATCACATCAAATCGTTTTAGTCTTCTTTGTTGCAGGGGTGATTTTTTTTTCAATTTTTTTAGCCTCTTCCACTTGTTGAATAAGTGTCAAGTACTTTTCTTTAGTCAGAACATTAAATTGAGTTGATTTTTCATCCTCGGATCTTAAAACCTCCGCCAAGAATCTCTGCCTCCATTCTTTTTGACCTACGCCTACGTGCCCACTTGAGAAGCCTCATCCATGATAACGAGAAACAGAAATATACACTAGATATTAGATCAAAAGAAAAAACATAAAATGTCTGAAAATGTCTAGCTTAGGTTTAGAAACAAACAGATAAGAAAACGATATTACAATAATACGAATCCTCCGTAACAGTCAACGTACGTGCACAAACTAAATCCTCGTGATCAAACAGCCAAAGCGGAACCGCTGCCTACTTTTAACTTGTTTAAACTAGTTAAATCGCAGATCGAAGTAGTTTAGACTAGGACAAAGCAGTTTGTCCTATTATCAATTAATTGATTTTAGGACGGACTAGTTTAGACTAGGACAAACCAGTTTGTTCTAATAGCAATTAGATTTTAGGATGAACTAGTTTGGACTAGGGCGAACTAATTTAGCCTGAAATCGGGTTTGGCCGGTAACATATATATATATATATATATATATATATATATATATATATATATATATATATATATATATATATATATATATATATATATATATATATATATATATATATATATATATATACATGTCGGAATGTCAAATATTAACAACAAATTCAACCAATAGAGGGGATGTTTGCCTCAAAATATTTTAATTGAATTAATAAAGTAATAAACAGAATAAATTAATTTATTTTCATTTAAAGTACAGGGTCTTTCTTCATATTTCGCCCCACTAATAGTTTAGTTTTAAGAGATGGGAAAAAATGTCAATTAAAAAAATTGTAGGGTTTAATACGTATTTTATAGATAATAGTTATTTATGTAAAGAAGATAACTCAGTAATGAGTAATAGACTTAACATACATTTTTTAAAATGAAACACACTGTTTATTATATGTTCATCATACCAAGTTTGATATCTGAGAGCCTTTTACAAAATTCCGCCGAAAACGATCTACTACATGAAAATGCATTGTTTCTTATAGTTTCTAAAAGATTTTTGTTAAATTCTCAGGTATTTTTAAAGACGAAGAAGAGACCCATTTTATGAAAGTTTAGTATACAAGATGTTACATTTAAAAAACGTACATTGGGTTTGCTAGGCATTTTTAAGATAATCTGTATCCATAATTATATATTTTCTATAATAAACTACGTAATAAACCCTACAATTTTTACATTTAACATTTTTGCTATCTTCTAAAGTTAAACCCATAGTGGGGGTGGCAAAATATGGGACCCTGTACATAACCATAATTTGCCGAAAATCACTAAAATAATACTATTTATTTTTACTTTTCAGCAAGTTCTTAAAGAGTTACGCATTGTTGAATGAGACAAATTGAATCACAAAACAAAATACCAATGATTAAATAGAATTTGCAATTTCAGTAAACACATTTGTAATCCGTTAAGCTACGGCAAAGGTAATCGAGCTAGAAATTGATCACATAACAAGATTTCGAGGCGCGATTGAGTACTAGGCACAACGAGATATCGAAAATTACATATACACACCGCGCTGCGGAGAATAATTTACACATTCTGATTGCCACTACAGTTAGATGGAATTATACTAGTAACATTTTAACTTCCGAGACAGTAACCTATCATTTGCTACTCGTATCTGTTTTGTACAGATCGATTTAATAGGAATCCGGAGATATTCAGGGTAATTGCCGATATCGAGCAAGTTCAGCAGTAGCTTTAATTGTCGATGGAATTCACGTTTTTCACGGGCTCGAGCTGGTTTGGATGTTTGATTGAAGTCTGCTTTAAGACGGTATATTGGATCTTATCAATATTAACCACGGACAATAATTTTAACACATTAATGCATGTGTTGTATCCAGTTACAGTGTATTTGGGTTTATGAGTGAAATATTTTAATAGTTAACAAATACAGATAAAGTATAAATACGCTGGCGTTTATAATATATTTTTATTTATAACAATTAAAAAAAGCGGTACAAAAAATTATTATAAAACATCGTATAAGCGTCTAGTCAAATGGTGCAAAATATACAATCTCCTTTTACCTTTAGGTTACGAAACAGAGACTAAGCTGGACTTCTTAGAGCATGTATAGTATGAAAATTCAGCCACTGAAGATGAGTCTTTCAAAGTTGACATAAAAATTAAATTAGTTGAATTTGAAACACTACCTGACCAACAGGTTAAAATGGCAATTTAAAACGGCAGGAAAAGTGTACAAAATATGTCCTTCTGGGATTGCAGAAACTTTCAATATGGACTAGACGGGAAACTAATAAAAGCGGATGTAGGTGGATGATAGAAGGTGAAACCGAGAATAAGCAACAGTAGAAAAGGGTCATATGCCCATTGTCAGGATATACCGAGGAAATTTCCACGTCTCGCGTAACGCGTATACCGCAGATGGATGTTTAAGGCCACACAAATCATTTGAAATATTAATTCCAATCAACGGTTTCCAGAAAACATAGCACCACCCAAAAATATCTACGCCCATTGTACGAACGTCTTAAAATAATAATAACAACATAGAGCTTGGCGCGGCGTTGAATCTACAGAGACGACAAGAATTTAGTAGTATCAGTTCTACAGAAGGAAGTATTCTACATCAGCTTCAAAATTCTAGGATATGCTATATAAGCTTCCAAATTCTACATGCTTTAAAATTCTTGGGTATGCTCGCAGTCTCTAGGGGTAATAGAAATAATTATTAAGTTCAATTCCGTTGGGTGTCTGAGCACAACGGTTCGAGGGGAACGCATAGTTTTATTATTATGATTTTAGTTTAAATGACCTAGTTAGATACAATTTTACAAATAAGCAACTAATTGAAAATTCGGGTTAACTGAAGTCATTAATATTTAATTTTAAGTTTTTATTACAATGTATCTCTAATAAATCAGAAAAGTGTGCAACCAATTGAACTTAAGTTCAAGCAATTTATTGGTGGCACTTCAAGAAAGCTGCAGTTAACATGTCACACGCCTCTTTAATTACATATTATTTTTGTAAACCCTGTGATTTTAGAAAGATATCTGTCAGTCGCTTTTTACCCGTTAGCATTTCTGATTCCAGGTATAAAACGTTTTTTCTACGTTAATACGGTTTTAAATAGTGGTTATTTCTACACATTTATATTTAGAGGGTTAGTGTTAATATACCTTCAGGTGTCCGCTCTAGGTAATTTATTACCCCGAAAAATAGTGGTTTCTAGTAAAATGACAAATGAACAGGAAAAACTAATTAATAATAACGTATTTTTGTACGAACGCTGTCTAAGTATAATGATTTAAAATAATTTCTTGTTAAAATAATGTGAAACATGACAATGGCCGTAAAAACATTTATGAAGATTGAATCTCATTAGCTAGAGGAGCATTCTTATTGTTTTTATTGTAATTTTAGTATCACGTATTCAATGTAACACACCGGATTTCTATTTTATAGCTCATATCCAGATAATTTATAAATTTTTTAACAAGCATTTTTTAAGGCAATAAAATATATGCCTGTTTTTATAAATGCAATGAGCATTTTTTTTCAAGACTTACTCATTCTGTGAATAAGATAATAAAAATACAATTTCAGCAGATCGATTCACAAGTCTCTGAAGTTTTATACTTTTTTGTTTAACACACACTGAAAGAGAAAGACGAAAACTTATAATATTATTTACTCTGTTTTTATACATGTTTTGCTCTTAAAAATATTTATTATAAACACAACCAATATTCAAATGGACTTCTCTTGGTTTCAGAGACCTGAGAAAAAATGAGAAGAACCGGCTTATTGGATTTCTACGGTTTCAATCCAACAAGCCGTAACGGCCCTGCTGAACAAGCAACTATTAGTTTTTGCTGTGGTATTGGTTGCTTGATCGTAGGTCCGTACAATTTCTCTTTCATATACACCTAAATTTAAATAAAAACTATTTAATTAAACCGATCTATTGGAAACACGTTTCAACACAAGCTACTAGTAGGAGCCCACGAGATTCATATATTTGCTCTAAATAATATGTTTATGCTTTCCAGCCGTAATGGCCCTGCTAAACAAGCTAGTATTATTTTCTGAAGCGGAGTGACGAATAAAATTGGTTGATAGATCGTAGGCAATAAGTTGTCTTTTTCTAGTTTCCTTTGTAGCTAAAAAGTCTATATGTATAGAACTATATCAACTAAGAAAATTCATTAGAATAACAACATGAATATGTATACGACAATTTGTTAAATATTTATTGTGATTTGCAAATAACTTGGGATACAAATTTTAGAACATTATTCACTTAAATCATGGAGGGATTTAAAATATACTATTCTGATAATAAACATCTGGCGAACTTAAATTTAACTATTACTCATTTAGCCAAAAACGTTAGACCATGCTGTCAATTCCCACAAAAACTTGAGCGTGAGACCAGGTTCCCGGAAGGGCTAAGGAAGAACCTTCTACAACCAAATTACACGTATCTTGCACACGTATCTTGCAAATAATTTCATTCTTCCTGACCAACGTGGCAGTCGGATTTTAGAGAGTTTGCTTGTTGTTAATAATTGTCTGATTGTATATCTAAACTCGAGTTCCCAAGGCCCTATACTGATACTGAGGCATCTTTTTATTTTTAGTTAATATGTTTCATTTATTCAAAATAATTGTTCAATTGAAGGTAATGCGGATAACCTTCAGGTGTACTTCAGTTTTTTTTTCCTGGAGAAATAAGAAACGCCTATATTATAGTAAGTCATGAATTAAGGGTTGCTTTCAACGAGGTTTCTACCAATCGGATCCAGTATGTGCGAAGAATTTGTACTTAATATTACTAAGTGCAAACCTATTCTTGTTTCAATTAGCAGTAATATTACCATTGACATCTCTTTTAAATGATTTAAAAAACTGGTACATTCAAAAGTTAAATAAAATACAGTTCCATTTCTTTTACGGCTTGGTGGAGTGCACACTTATATAGCTGAAATAATAATAGGGATCACACTTACTGATTCAATGTGTCATATGTTTTTAACTTCCGTCACTAATTCAAAGTAGTTCCTAACTTTTTAACCACATGTTCTTTGACCCTTATTTGCCTCATCAATTAATTTTTTTTGTCTGTATCTGTAAGTGTGATGTCTGATCTATTACGAGTTATGGTTTTATCCATTAGAATAGTTCTAACCCAAGAGATTTTGGCGTGTTCATCTACCCAACTTTACTTGGTATGTATTTGTAATGCTAAATCCGCTGTTAGTGAATATTTAAACCCCAATGCTTCATCAAGAATCTTTGCCACATTATCACGCCTTCCTTGATATTTTGTGTTCGCCATAGCCCTAGCTCCGTAAACTAAATGCTGGGTGTTGTCAACTCCGTTATAACATTGTCTACAGGAGTGGTCTATAAAATTGTGCCATCTTCAACTATCCGTGTTCTGTAACTCCTTGTACTAATTATTTTATCCTGTACTGTATAGCAAACATAAACTCTTCGCTTTCTATTCACCGATTTGCATGTAATAACCACTCATTCGATGCAAATTTATTCACACATGGTTGATTAAATCTGTAGATTATATGCTTCCCATTTAGTGCTTCTGTGGTTAAGCTGTTCGCTTTTCTTCTTTAGATGTTAATGGAAAATGAATTCCTATTTCTAGGTTTAACTTCAAGACCAAGTATCACTTGTCTACCAACATTATTGTCTTGTCTGTGAGAGGTATTTTGGCTCTTAACAAAAAAGTTGAAGATATAAATCAAACCCCTTGGTTAGTATTTTGTTGTATAACCAAGCAGTGGCGTAGCATTTATGTGTAATGTATGTTACTTCCCTCGTAAGTATTGTAATAACTGTGAAAAAATCACCACCGAGATTTTACGTTTCAGGGTCCCTAAATGTCGAAAAACATATTTTCTTAATTCCGTCAGTTTTTCTGTCTGCCTGCCCGTCGGTCTGTCGGTCTGGCTGTTCGCGGTATAGCTAAAAAACTACTGATACGATTGACTTCATTTTTTTGTCAAAAATTATGGATCATATGGGGATGACCTGGTATAATTTTGGTTAAAATCCAACATGGCAAAACAAAGCAAAAAAAAAATATTTTACTTTAGCTGATTTAAAGATGAGTAAACGTACAAAACCAATTTCTCCCCCGACATGAACGATTAGTCTTCTGCCTTTAGAAACGGGTTTCTTTAATTCTCTGTTAGGCTGATTCGATCAGTGATGAGATTGTGTGTAGCTACTATGGATGTCGGTTTCATCTCTATAGATAAAATTTCTTCCTTCTTTTCTGTACTGAATAATTTTTTTGAGAAACTGAATTCTTTTTAATTGAAAGTTGAATGTTTTTCTATTAGAGCAGACCTGTTGTCTTCTGTTTTTTTTCCTGCATTTTCCTCATTAAAGCAATAAAAATATAAATGTTTAATATTAAAAAAAATTCTCGGGAAAATTATAATTCTTGGTTAATTTGACGATAACGTATTTTCTCTACGTAAAAATACTTACCTTTAACAGTGGCCCATATTTTCTCGGTAATGTAAAAATTATAAATTATATTCTTTATCTCATAGTTGAGGACAAGGTTTTGCAGAACCTTTTCTTCCTTTGTCGATTCTAGAAAAAGATGTATTGGCCAAATTTGTATAAACGTTTCTGCCTTCTTTTCTTATAGTTTGAAGGGTAGTTTTGCTGATTCCTGTTGTCGCCAATATTCTTTTCCTGTATTAGAATATTAGACTGAACAAAATATTACATTACTCTTACTCAGTGGCGCAACTAGACATCGACTTTTGGGGGGGCTCAAGCCCTGACACTTATAAGATAATATTGGGTATAGGATAAAACCAATTTTAAAGAAACAATGTTTTTTTGTCCATGATATTTTTTTCCCAGTTAATAATGCCATGAAAATGTTCATATTAATTTTATCTAAATCTTAACACAACAATGTATATAAAAAATTAAAAATTTGCCGTATTTCATCGTTTTTGGAAAAATTACCTCTTTTTTACTTTAAATATGTATAACCGAAAGAAAGAATCTACGCCAATGACTTCAGCAAATTTTTTAATGTTACATTTACCCCAACTATATCTATTTTCAATTTGACTATAATTAGGGTTCTCAAAATATAAAATATTTACGCTTTCTAAATTTTAAAGTTGTAAAGTTGTAAGTAATATTTTTTTTACATTTTATTAGGCCGCATTTTTTCGTATGGCTATGATTTAATTATAAACTTTCGATATTGTCTAAGTTTTTATGTTTCGATTATATACGATTTGATTAATATCTATGACAGCTGTCACATAGAACGATGAAACTCATATATAAAAATTTTAAGCAGTGCAAAAGTTAACAGAATATATGCTTTACTTGACCTGTTAACTGGAAACCTGCCAAAGTGCTTCCTCCTCTTTGGTCTACCCTGTATACTGGACAAACATGATTTTGATACAAAAAATGAAATAACAGAAGTTTCGCTGTTTTTTGGAATATCACCTCAATTTTGTTTTAAATATGTAGCAGAACGTCACAAGTTGTGGTGTAGTGTGGTTAGAACTCTTGTATTTTGATCTTAAATATGTATAGTCGAGAAAGATTAAGTATCTACATCAATGACTTCCATTATTTTTCTATGTTATTTACCCCACTGTTTGACTATTATTGGTTTTGCGTCCTCTAAATATAATTTTTACTCTTTTAAACCCCTTAAGAAATATCGCTTACACTTTTCACTATTTCTCAAACTTTTATGATCCAGAACTTCAAAATAAGCACGCCTGCCGTTCGCCCTATCAACTAAGAGCAATTAAGCGAGAATATCAACAAAAAAACGCGCTAAAGCGAATCACCACTGCCGATCAATTGACCTCGACACCGCCGTCTTTTAACCATGAGCGAAAACTCGTAACCTGGTCCCCATATACGATCATAAACATTTCCATGTTGCAAACACCCTCACACCTACATGATTTTGTATACTACAAGAGTCGGTAATTTTCGATTTCGTAAGCCCAGATAGTGTCCAATTAAATTGGTCAAAAGTATACAAGCTGATAAATTAGAAAAAAAAACTATGTTGATCTATTAACTAAAAAATGGAAAATGCAAGAGAAACATTTACTATGCTACGGAAGAATACCTTACAAACAAAATGGAGTTTAAGTGTTTTGGTCGGTCCTCACCAATCGCCCGGCGGGGGGGCTAATTTCGGGGTTAGGGAGGGCTAAGCTCCTCCTAGCCCCCCCTAGTTGCGCCACTGCTGTTACTTAAAATTTTGAAGAGGAATTTGTAGACCTTCTTCTGCTTTCCTGCTATTCCTTTATTTCTCACTTTCTTGGGAGCCATTACACTTTAACTTCCAAAACACGAAACTATAGAAAACCCAACACAATTCTGTTAACGTAAAGTATAAAACTAAATTAAAAGAAATGAGAAACCTACAGCCCGTGAAACGAGCTGGGCCCACGTCGAACCAACGTTATCCTTGTACTGAGATCGTTTAAAAAAAATTATTTAACATTTTTTTAAAAAGGCGCTGATTAGATGTCATTCCTAGAATCAATTAAGAACTGTTTTCGAAGCACAAAATATATGTAATAATAATATAAATATGTAAAACTGATTAAAAAAATATGTCGTTCCTTTTAATGATCTTGCAAACTTTATTTGAGTGTAATTTTAACCAGATCTTTTCATAAAAAAAATTATAAGCATATTTTCATCATTTATTTATCAACATATTTAAAATTAGATGAAGATATGGGGATATTGATTTGGCAAGTTCCGGCAGAAGATAATAACATAGCTAATTATTTTGAAAAAGTAATCTACTTTTCTAATGGTAATAATTTTCTTTGCAGAAAGGAGAATCACTACTCTCAGAGGGTGATAATTAAATGAATATTATTAATAAAACTAAAAGAAATACAGTGCTGATGCAGTACAAAAATGTTTTAATTATTCTCGATTCCATTCCATTCTAATTATTCTTTACATTACAATAATTATCTTAATTTAGATAGCAATTTCAGTTTTTTAAAAAACTCTTTAACGACTAAGATACTATAGTGTAAACTTCTTTAAACATTGTGGCTTGGATCGTGTATTGGGTTAAATGGGAGAATATATAATTTTTTAAGCTATGAAGATTGAAACAAATATAGACGAAAATATTGTGCATTTCTAAAAATAAATAAAGATATAAAGAGTGTTCTATTATACAAAGGCCAGTACTTTCTCCTTGGTTATCCGATTAAGCGGACAATTAAAACTTTTGTGGTTTTGAATAACAGTGACACATATGGACCTCTGAATATTTTAGTGAGCCGTTAAATCGTTTGTGGCTTGTTATGGGAAAATGTGAAGTGCAAATCAAAATATGGACAGGGGGTATTAAATGAGTGTCTCTAAGGTTTATTTTTAATGAAAAAAACATTTTTAGAGTTTTGAAGATGGAAGTTTAATATTTTTTTTCAGAAACCTACCTATTTTTCTGCATACTTGAAAAGCGCCTACTTTTTTAAATAACTTTCACTTAAAAAAAATCTGTCTTTAATTAAAAGTTATTGGACAAAATGTTAGGCCATGGAAACGAAGTGCCTTTGTGATAGTTAATACAACTGAACTTATTTTAGAAACTTTTATTGTTCGTTTGGAAACTCACTATTAAATTTGTAATTTTTAGTAATGATTACTCACGCAGAAGAAGTGGATTTGTTGTTAATCTACAATTACAACATTACAAGCTGCATAATTTAGAATATCTAACGCAGAGACATATGGAGCTAAGACGCAATTTTATTGCCCAAACAATGATACATCTGGAAATTACTGACCATCAGCTTTTAATGATATCCTTTGTACTGCCGAAAGATTTGCAAGCAACGGTAAACCAAATCGTAAAAATGAGCATTATTGGAGTAGAGAAAATACCTCATCCTCAGAGGAAAATCTAGATGCAGCAGATGGTGAACACTATGAAAAATTAATAAAAGATTTCTACAAGCGTCATCAATAAATTTAACTCTGCTATTCAAGAAATAGGCCAAAAGGAAAAGCTTATCAAAGACAAAATAAATCAAATTAGCATAATTGTACAAAAAACTATGTATAGGGAAAACATGCACTTCATTAAAGATATTCTAAATCAAATAATCAATTTGTAGGAAATCATAGACCTAATATTACAAGATATCGAAAACTCAATCGCGTTTTCAAAATTAAAAATCATTCACCCAAGTATAATGAGATTAACTGATCTCTCAAAATAAATTACAAAGCTTGGCAAAACAGTAGGTTTTAATCGGCTACCTTTACCGGCTGATTTAGAAAATATTTTCCACTTTGAAAAATTAATTGACATTAACTGCTTTATACTAAACAAAATAACGTACTTATTAAAGGTACCAATAGTCGCTCCTTACAATTTTGAATATTATCATTTATATTCCGTACCAGTGGTACACTCTACGTACGAGTCTGTTTAAGGCTGTCATACCCCGTGATAAATATTTAATTAACTACAAACATCGAGGAACACCCTGCACAGAAATACAACACAACCTATTTATCTGCGAAAAAGAAGAATTAAAAGAAATAGATCATTGGAGCCTCTGTGAAGTTCAGCTATTACAACCCAGCAAAACCCAAATGTAAACAAGTTGATGTCACTATAACAAAACTAGTCACAAACCAACTAAATAATTTCAATAATTTACTAACCATTCCTAGAAGTTTAACAATCGACATCAAATGCTACCAGCAAGTAGAACGTCGGAAGTTACAGGAAAGTTACCTAATCACCTTATCGACCGGCTGCCGAGCCAGGCTTGATGAAATATCAATAATTAACAACGAGGACCTAGTCGAAACCGAGAAACAGCCAAAAATCTTCCCAGATTTTGAGAAAACGCAGCTATACCTCCCGTTATTGAATTTAAGTGTTCACTTGCAAGAGATCAAGCTAAATGAACTACATGAGCTAAGGAACAAGATCGAAGAAAATCAGCCAATTTTTCTTATTTACATTATTTTAATTGTATTATGCGGGTATTTACTATACAAGATGATGTTCCAAAGAAAATGTTTTATGAAAAAAAAACTACCCAGTCAGAAGCTAGCCGCCCACCAATAGAACTACCCCTTATCAGGTGTAGTTAAGCCTGAGTAGGGAGGAGTTATGTCACGATCCATTCCCAAGAACTGCTTGTCTTGATGTCTTTTGCAATTTTACGATGTCAGAACGTTTACCCCAAGTTTTAGCTTCTGTCAGTTTGACTGATATCGGTTTGAGCATTTATCAAATATGAACTCAAATTCAATCCCCGCGAGACATTTTTGGTGCAATTGGAAACAGATCGATTTAGCCGCCCTCTAGTTATCGTGGGGGCAAATTTTGTTGCACACATTCGTACAAACATTTTCTTTTTAAGATATGTTTCTTATGTTCTAGGAGCTCTAAAACGTGGAAGAAAACCTAACTTATGTTTTTCAACAATACCCTATATTCCATACATTATATTAATAATACAATTAATCTGTTGTTATACAGGGAAGTATTAATAGTCACCCTTTTCTCCTGTAAAGGGCACAATTTAGAACATACATTGTTTTTTTTTTCAGTATAAATATTACGGAGAAGAAAGTCATTAAGGTTCGTTTATTGAATAATAATTGTATTGTATATTTTTTTGCTTATTTACTTTAAGGATTATAGCTGCAGCGTGAGTATAAGCTAAGCCATTTTTAGTTTTCACAATTTAATTTTTATTTTAAGCTAATCCTTCCTCTTAATAATTCTTTTCATTCCTAATTTTTTCCTTTCTTTCGTAGACTGTGCGTGAGGGGGCAGTGAGAACATGTTTTAAAACATCGGTAAATTTCCTTTACCCGTAACTTCCCTCTTTATGAATCTTTTCTTATATTAGGATTAGTAAAGTGTGACCCAATTTAGTTTCGTACATATTCATTTAGTAACACATATACATATACCTACTCTTTTTTCAAACATTCTTATTTGGCGCTATTTTCTACCACCACAAACTTTGGATTCGTACCAATATTTTATTTGTTTCTGTTTAAGAAACACTGGATTTCTGGACACAATTTAAAATAAATTGAATAAGTACTTTTTACACCGATTTTTTTAGACCGCCATTTTGTTCCAGCATGTTGAATTCGTACCAGTTTATTCCTATATCACATTTAATTTCTGTGAAAATTTTAAAGTTAATTTTGTTTCGCCATTTTGAATTCGCATCACAATTTTACTTGTTTATTTCTATATCACACATGCTTGCAGAGAATCCGAAATTATGCTAATAACTAGTTGTTTCAGGCTGATCTTTTTACTATTTTATTAGGCCACCATCTTGGGTTCATATCAAAATGTTACCAATTCATTCCTATGATCTGACTTGATTTTGTGCCAAATTTGAGGTAATTTGGATATTTAGATTTTTAGTGATAATTTTTTTAACATTTCACGACGCCATCATTTTCTTCCGCCATATTAGATATTTACCAAAATGTTACCAGGGCATCCCCATAAGACCTTTAATTTTTGACCAAAACTTGAAATCTATCGATGAAGTACCTTCTAACCTTCTAACTTTTTAGCTATGCCCCAAATTAACAGACGACCGGCAGGCAGACCGACGGAATTGAAAAAACATGTTTTTCGGGCATTTAGAAACGCTAAAACTTGCAGCTATGTAAAACCTTAAAGTGAATTTTTTTCACGATTAAAAACATATTATTTGTTCGCCATTTTGTTCCACCACAAAATTTAAATTAATCTAATAAGTAGATTTTCTAGGTAGAATTTTTTAAATATTTTATCAAGCCGCCATTTGGTTCAGCACCTTCGATTCGTACCAAAATTTTACCAGTTAATTTCTACGTAATACTCGATTTTTGTGCAAAATTTTCGGTAAATTGGATTAGTAGTTTTTTAGTAATAATTTTTTTAACAATTTATTGGGTCGCCATCTTGGATTCATATTGTAATAACCATGTATGTAACCATTTCATCTCCTTATGACCCTTGACTTTTGACCAAAATTTGAAATCAATCGGATAAGTAATTTTTGACCTATGCCGCGTAAAGATAGACAGACCGACGCCGACGGAGCGACAGACCGAGGGAATTGAGGAAACATGTTTTTTTGGCATCTAGAGACCCTAAAATGTGAAAATCTGTAAAAACCTGTTAAAAGGGAACTAAAAAGACAATCAATTTACTAATTTAGTTAGTGTATATAAAGACATTATTGTGCACATTTGGATAAAAATAAAGTATCATAACAAAACATTAAAACAATAATTATTGGTATTGTCTACAGACTTCCAAGTTCAAACTGCACATGGATTTTAACGTGTATCGAAGATACTTTCTTTGATTTTTTTACGCAATGTACTAGGATTATAGGTTTAGCGGTCTTTAACATAAATATACTTACTCCAGATCTTCCACAGGTAATTAAAATAATAATTTAAATAGATTTAATTTACAGCAAGTGATCTCTGAGTCAACAAGACGATCTAATGCTTTGAACTTAATATGTAATCCAAAAGTGCAAGAAGGGATATATGTAAGTGTAGCTGAGCATTTGCTTGTATCTCCTTAATTATAAGGCGACTGGATCCTGTCAGGACGCAGTACAAGTATAGAGCCTGGAATCGTATTAACCTTGTAGACTTTCAAAAGACATGGAAAGTGTCCCTTGGGAAACTATTTAACAGATACAAAAAATGGACGCAAAAGTTACTTACATAATTTTTGCTCCAGTTAAAGTAACTAAAAATAGCACAAAACCATATAGTCCTTGATTGACATAAACCATATGAAACACTCAGAAATTAGGCCTTAAAGCATTTTAATTATACAAGGCTCCCAGAATGGGGATTTGGGATTATTATAAACAGCTCAGAAATCTCAAAACTTCTGCGATAAGATCTGAAAAAAGGCTTACCTTAGAGGACAGTGGAAAGAACTAAAGAAGTTAATACCTTAAATAAAGAAATACAAATAATATTCCTGATCACCTTAAATATATAAATCAAATAATTATTTTACTTAAATATCACAACATAAGATCATTTCTAAAAAAGAATTATTCGATTTTTATGAAAATAACTTTCTATAAAAGATTTACATTTAACACTTTTTCGGAAGTTCTTGTGTCTGATATTATTTTAATGATTAAATCACGGGTTTTTGGAGTGAATAATCTAAATATAATACTTATTGTATTGCATTGTCCTTTCATAATACCCTGTTTAACGCACACAATAAATATTTGTACTCAAAAATCGTACTTTCCAGGTTATTACCTAAAGTTAAAAATTCATTTAAATTTGGTCATTTACGGTCAATATCGATACATCCAATCTTCTTACAAATTCTCAAAAAAGTCATACAACTTCAAGTAATAACTTACGTATCAAACGAGAAAATTCTTGTTTTAAAGCGGGATACAGCTATTCAACGGCACTATGTGATGTAGCGAATGATGTGGTAAGTGCACAGGATAAAAATGGGGCTACTATATTGATTCTACTGGATTACACGAAAAGTTCTAATATGTTTAATCATAGAATTCGAACCGCTATTCTAAAATAGGTAGGCAGTGGGACAGTAAAACTTGTGTGTTTAGATTGACACCTTATTACATACCCGTATCAAATAAAAGGTTCAAAATCTAATGCTGCCTGGACTAACCTAATTATAAACTTAAACAATACAATGATGAATCTATTAAACTACTACTACATATTGCAACAGTCGGCAAAGCTGTGCTGGACATATTTTGTTGCAATAAATAATTGGCTTTCTTAAGGTTCGATAATGCAGCATGCTTTGAAATTTAGGATCCGACACAGATCACTTGTTGCTTCGTTCTTGGCGTATAGGGCTTAGATAGTTGTAATTAACAAATTGTGCTCCGAAACGCTCAGAGTGACCTTAGGAGTGCCTCAGGAAAGTAATTAAGAACCCCTGCTATTTAGCCATTATACATTAAACTTTGTAAAATCCCCGAAGTATGCTAAGTACCATTTATACATAAACGATACCCAAATATATTTATGGCGAAAAACTTAAATATTCGCAGACAGTTTCTACTGACAATACCTTCTCACAGTAAAGAATATTTCAAGAAAACCAAATTGCCTTTTTTATCAATAAATATAAAATAACTGACTTTTCATAATCGGTTGCGACATTTTCAAACTTAGGCCGCTCTCGAGAAAATAAACTCTACTAACTAACTACTAACCCAGCAGGAAATGCAAAAGATGAAATTTCGACTTTTTTTTTTTATTCTATCTATTCATGCGTCCAGCCGGGGTCACACTGTACAAATAATTTCAATTTTACATCGTTTCTATTTAGGCTTGTTATCCCATTATTGGGTGAGCATTGGGCTAAGAAAAACTGGTTAAGGAATAATTTTACTCTAAAAATTGTCCCTAAATACTGTTCCTAGATATTTTCTTTCTCCAATATACAAATGGCCTCAGAATACTAAACACTTTAAAACGCGTAGCAATATTTTACCTTACCTGAAAAATAACTCTATAAACGAGTATCACTATTTGATAACAATAGAGATTTATGGTAGTTTTGTTTATATATGTCTCAATTTCCTTACAGAAGAATTATGAGAGTTACAGTTTAATCGTTTAATCGATTAGTAAGCTGACATATATAAAACGGCGTTGTGTTCGATTCCGCAACCTCAACATATACCGACATTAAAAAATTCCCAAGATGCTATTCTTGATAAAATGTATGTGGGTGAGTATTCATACAAGCCTTTACGCTTACCTTTCTTAATAGCAAAAGAAAGAGTTTTTCTTTAGAAACCAGTTTTCCAATTTAGGCTGTATCCAATGGATTAGGATGGGTGATGCTTATACGAGGGTTTTCAAAATAGTAAGCTTAAACATAACGGGACACATCTCCAAATAGTATTTTTCTTCAACAAGGTGGATTTAAATTAAATTAATAATAATAACAATAATAATAAACTTGTTTCTTGTCCCAAAATAAAGTAGAGTAATGATATAGTAAATATAAAAATTTGAAAAGAAAATACAAAAATAGCATTAACTTCACATTTTGCCATTGAAATCAAACACATTCCAACGAAGTAATATAAACAGGAATTGAGAATAAGAGATAGAAGGGGAAAAAAGAAAGAAAGAGAGATAGATGCAATGAAAAAGTGACTGCAACAAAACATGTTAGACCAATGTGGAAATATTTTTTTTCTGTAATTATTTTGAAATTTTAAAAATGATTAAAAAATTTTTGTGTATGTTTTTTGTATATATATATATATATATATATATATATATATATATATATATATATATATATATATATGATGCTTATACGAGGGTTTTCAAAATAGTAAGCTTAAACATAATGGGACACATCTTCAAATAGTATTTTTTTTCAACAAGGTGGATTTAAATTAAATAAATAATAGTAACAATAATAATAAACATGTTTCTTGTTCCAAAATACATTAGAGTAACGATATAGTAAATATAAAAATTTGAAAAGGAAATACAAAAATAGCCTTATCTGCAGATTTTGCCACTGAAATCAAACACATTCCAAGGAAGTAATATAAACAGGAATTGAGAATAAGAGATAGTACGGAAAAAAAGAAAAAATAAGAGATAGATGCCATTAAAACGTGACTGTAACAAAACATGTTAGACCAATGTGGAAATATTCTTTTTCTGTAACTATTGCCTAATCACCACATATGGTTCAAATCGGTTGAGTTGTTTTTGAGATATTTGACCGTTTCCAGACATATATATATATATATATATATATATATATATATATATATATATATATATATATATATATATATATATATATATATATATATATATATATATATATATATATATATATATATATATATATATATATATATATATATATATATATATATATAAGGTTAGGTCAGATGTCTGGAAACGGTCAAATGTCTCAATAACAACTAAACTATATGTGGTGATTAAGTATTACCGAATTCTCCCGACCCTTTGGTGCACACCGAAATGTTGTCAGATCTTCAGTTTTTCGGCAAACTAACCTAACTTTTTTTTTCAAGTCAAATGATATGTTTTTTTAAGCGTGATTTATTCCTCGTAAGTTAGTATCCCTCAAAAATTGCAAACTTTTATCTTGATCTGGTAAATGTTAAATGTTTTCAAAAATACATCCACAAATTAGGCATTAAAAAACTAAAACTAAAATAATTTAATGATTAATAGGATGTTGAAAATGTTGTGCTTCTACAGCTTGACAGTATCCTAAACGGTCATTAATTTCCCGAATAGTAATTTGGAGCTCTTCCGTAAGTATTCTTTCTATTTTAGCTCTAATCCTTCCCATTAGAACTTCAAGGTTCTCGGGCTTCGTTTTGTACACGGTCGTTCTTAGGTGACCCCAATCCAGCGTCCTAGAAACGTCGTTGTTGAGTGGCCTCTCAGGTCAGGGGACTTAAATCCACTTGACTTTTTCTTTTGGGGTCACCTAAAAACGACCACGTATAAAACGAAGCCCGAGAACCTTTAAGATCTCAAGTGACGGATTAGAGCTGAAATAGAAGGAAGGCCCCCGGAATGGCTCGAAAATACTATTCGATAATTTATTGACCGTTTAGGATGCCGTCAAGCTGTGGAAAGACAACATTTTCAGCATCTTATTTTTCATTAAATTATTCAATTATTTTAGTTTTTTAATTCCTAATTTATCGATGTATTTTTAAAAACATTTAATAAATTTAACAATTAACGGATCAAGATAAAAGTTTGCAATTTTGGAGTTATACTAAGGATAATATGAGGAATAAATCACACTTAAAAAACATATCATTTGATTTGAAAAAAAGTTAGGTTAGTTTGACGAAAAACTGAAATTCTGACAACGTTGCAGTATGCACCAAAGGATCGGGGGAATTCGGTAATACCTAATCACCACATATGGTTCAGATCGGTTCAGTAGTTTTTGAGATATTTGACCGACCGACTTCTGATTTTTTTGGGACACCCTTTTAAATGATGACACTTGATGAACAACAAACTGTGCAAAATTTCAGTACGATCGCATCATAGGAACAGGTGGCGCAATGATCTTAAAGATTTGGAATTTAATTTTTTTAAGAAATTATAATACAAAACTGGCATTTCAACGTAAAAACTGTATAACATTTATTACAAATGCAACTTTTTGTTGGTCCAGTATCGAAATTCATTTAAACTGTAAGTAGGCTGTGCATTGTTGATAGCTGTCAGTGTGAGTTAATAGATTAATCAACTACAAAGCGATGAAAGATATTTTGTGTAAAATGCCAACAACAAATAGTGATACAATTTACTTAATAAAACATGATGACAGTCAGATTTTTGGTACTAAACTACCATCAAACAGACAGGTACTAAAGGAGCTTTTTTATAATTTGCGTAAAGTAAAGTTGAACTTGCGTGCCAGTTCAAATTAAGTGATAAAAGAAGTTGAAGTTTTTTGGAAAAAAAGCAAAAATTGCCATACGAAAATTTTAGCATTGCGTAGAAAAGCTGGAGTCACTCTATAGGAAATGGAAGAATTTACAAAAATCATGAAAACGCAGAAATACACAGCAAGAAAATAGATACAGAAATGTAAATACAAAAAGAGAATATCTGTGTTGATAAACTGGACTATCTTTTCGACATAGCACATGTTTTGGCTTTCGAAATGGTAAATCAGGAAGACACAGAATTTCTCATCAATCAAAGGAAAAAAGGAAGACCTGGCGCTATGACCGGACGGGTTCTTTCGGAAAAGGAGAAACGCTTACTTCCTAAGCAGCAAGAGGCATTAAGAAAAAACCGATTTGAAGAAACAAAATCAATACGTAAGTCAACATACATTAAAGATCATTCTGAAATTATTTAAAATGATATTTAATGTATATTCTGTTGAAATAGACTCACACAACACACAACTTAAGTCTTCTACTCACTATTCGTCCATTCTTTCATTCGTCCGCGTCCGCATACATTCAATTCATATGAATGAACGAATTGGTGAATCAATAAATAGGCGAATATTTCATCCACACTATATCCACTTTTATGTAATTCAGTCGCATAGATTATATGCGTTTCATATTTGAAAATATAGAAAAACAAAAGAGTAGATCTGGACGAATGGTTCGTCGAGGTCAGAGTCTACTTGATTATTCGTCCGGCTTATAATAATAGCTAGCATTTTGGACTTTTTAAGGTTTCATTGAAGCTATTCTGAGTCATTATTGCATTATTTCGCTTTTTTTATTTATACTGAGATAAAAGTAACCTGTCATTCCGTTACAGTATTAATATGAATAAGTTTTACACCACGTAAATCACTGGCGTATAGTATTATTTGTTACAGTACAAACGGTTACACTGATGTCTTCTACCAGTAGTGAAGAAGATGAAAGAAGAACTAACGAAGGCGAAAGTACCGATTATTATTTGGGTCCAGTCCAAGAACTAAGTCCGTCCATAGGTTTAGCAGACAAACTCAATAGTCAGTGTGTGGGTTTGAAGAACTAAGGCTATCCATACCACCAAACCCAAAAAGAAAGCGTGTTCGTCGGGAATTTATTACTACGAAACTTGTCGCAGCATTTGATAAGTGCAAAATTAGGGATAGAGAGGCAGTGCATATTTTAACTGCAAACGCCGAAGCATTTCATCGAGACGTAGATGATTACAACTTCGTCAAGCGTTTAACGAAAAGATGATTACTGCTGTTACAATACACTGGGATGGAAAATGCTCCTCGTATTAATGGGAAAAGAGCTTGTTGATAGACTTCCAGTTATTGTCACTTACAAGGGAATTGAACAACTACTGGGAGTTCCTCAAGTGCCACCGGGGCAGAACCCGATTAAGCTCTTGCAGTATATGAGACTCTGCAAGAGTGGCATCTAGCAGATAAAGTGCAAGTACTGTGCAGTGATACCTCGGCTTCGAATACAGGACGATTAAAATGAGCTTGCATTTTGTTGGAACAACACCTGGGAAGAGAATTACTATATTTGTCATGCAGACATCACATGTATAAACTCGTTTTAAAAAGCCTATTTTACACAAAATTTGAAGAAAAATCTACAGGTTCCAATGTCCAACTTTTTAAACGTTTTCGGCCTGCGTGGTCTGGATTTAATTTACATAATTTTAAAGCAGGTATGAAGGATCCGATCTTCAGAAAAAAAACTACAAGACATTGCAAAAAATACAAAGGAATTCACTTTACAAAATGTACAAGAAAATCAACCTAGGGAAGATTACAGAGAACTGCTCGATATTGACAATTATTTTTCTTGGTGGTCTTCCTTTTAGAGGAATGTCATTTAGAATTTCAGGAGCTTTTCACCTTGCCCGGTGGATGGCTAAAGCCATCTACTTTTTTGTTTCGCGACGTATTTACCCTAACCGAAGAAGAGGTAACTGGAATCCTCGATGTTTACGTGTTTCTGGCAACTGTATAGGTAAAAGCGTGGATTAAACCTCCGAATCCAATTGAAGCTCCCCCACAAGACTTCGAATTTTTAAAACATCTAGCCGATTACAAGAATGACTCAAAAATTAGCCATATTACATTAGAGAAGTTTAGTAATCGTTTGTGGTATCTGGCTCCAGAAACTGCAGCTCTGGCATTTTTTGATGACAAGGTTTCTACATATACCAAAACTCAGATGGTGTAAGCAATAAAATATAGAGAGAGATACTCGACGCAGCTTCGTCTACCGAAACTAAAAAATATCCAATGCTATCAAAGCAAATTAAGAACCACATAAATAAGAGACTAGAGGAGTTCATTCTACAAGCGACAACAAACTTTTTTAACAGATTTAATATCAAAACCAATTTTTTGGAAAAAGACTCTTCGACGTGGAAAAATGATGATAGCTATGATTCTGGTTTAGATATGGGCATTACTCTAATGTTTTTTAACTAATGCCCATAATTCCTTAGAAGATTCCCGCCAATGCTTATTAATGCCCCCTAATTCATTGTAATTTCCTGTAATTCCTAGTAATGCACCTAAATTCCCAGTAATACTTTCTACGTAATACCTTATAATGCCTAACAAAAGTGACGAAAACTATAATATTCACAGCAATATAATGCTGAAATAGTTACTTATTATACAGGTGAGCTATTTAGCATACGCCACCCAAGGAAACTTTAACATATAAGTCAAAGACAAATAGAATAATATTTAATTGTCTTTCGGTTTATGTTATAATAGCTTACGAGTTTATTACCAAATATAATTCAGTTCTTGCATACAATATGCACCTTTAATATCAATTATAGCAAATAATTTAAAAAAGGATTTACCAAAATCCTGCTAGTTTAATATTTGACTCAGAGTATTATTGTTGTATTTTGCATCGACTTTTGTTTTTCAGTTTATACATTTGAACTATAAAATTATTTTTCTACGATATTAGAGAGAAGCCTAATAGACGAAAAATAAAGAGAAACAAAAAATGTGTTCTGCTTGGTTTACTGTTGATAATAAAAAAAAGAAACAAAAAACTTGATTGAAAATACTTATTTATTGGTTGCTCCAACACATCTAAATGATATAAAAGAACTTCAAGCAAAGTAAGAAAATATTTTGGATTTTGAAATCGACGAGCAATAAAAATCTTGTTGAAATAAACAGATATATTACCACCGCCAGCAAAAATGAAACTACCTAAGAACATCTTGTAACTTCTTATACGAGTTCTTGTGTAGCTAACTTTTTGTCGATAGGAAAATTGGAAAATGTATTTTATAGGACAATGTGAAAATTGGATTCTAGGTATTTTAATTAGCAATCATGAAAAAATTACCTTGTAATCTATAAAAAGTAAAAAGGTATTATTTTGGCATTTTATGATTTTTGTCATAATCATAACTTATTTCAATGTATAAGGTAACCAGCTGATTGTATTAACTTAATTTAAATTTCCGTAGGAAGAAAATATTTGTCCTAGCGCAATTAAGCAATCCAAGAAATTACAAGATGTTATTAATCAGTTGCAATTTTTGCCGGCGAGATCCTGAACTCTAATTTCTGAACAGTTCTGCTCTTTTACAACAACAATTCTTATAATTTTTCTTGTAGCTAAAAACCTAAGTTACATAGTTGCAGTCCCGGTATTTTCCCGATATATTAATAATAATAATAATAATCATAATAATTATAATAATAATAATAAGTTTTCTCACCCAAGGATACCTTAAACCCAAACATTCGGACACTAAGAACCCCTTCAAATTATCGACCTATTACATGCCTATCAACCCTATATAAGCTCATTACAGCCGCAAACGGAAGAGCAAAAAGGCTGCAGGAAAAACAGCCGATGATGCAAGCAGCAGCTAATTATAGGCAGCGTCATCATGGAACAAACCAGGGAAAATCATAGAAACCTTCACACTGGTTACATAGATTATAAAAAAGCCTTTTATACAAAATCAATGAAAACCTCAGGCAATTTCTTACGCAAATCATGAGTACGTGCAAAAATTAAAATCAACTTAAGAGAAAAAAAAAGAACACATCGAAACAGAAGACATCTACATCAGACGAGGTATATTCCAGGGAGATTCACTCAGCGCTTTGTAGTTCAGCCTCTGTCTCAATCCACTCTCAAACACACTAAATAACACAAACTTCGGATTCCACATTAAACACCAAAGAAATAACCTACACAAACTAAACCAACTCTTGTACATAGGTGACATAAAATTATACGCAAGCACAAAGGCACAGCTAAAGGAACTCCTTAAAATCTCAGAAACGTTTACCCTGGACATCAACATGGAATTTGGTATAAGTAAATGCAAGGTACTTCAAAAATTAATCACGCTCATATCAAATCAGAGCTCAAGACCGAATTTAAATCCAGACTCACAAAACTACTAAAAACAAAAATCAACTCCAGAAATCTAACGAAATTTATTAACACCTTCGCCATACCTATTCTTACGTATTCGTTTGGTATCATTAAATAGTCACACACAGACATAGAAAACATTCACATTCTCATACGCTCTGGATTCACTAAACACAGGAAGTTACATCCCAACGCATGCAAGGAAAGACACACCATCAAGAGAAAAGAAGGAGGGAGGGGAACTGTAGATATACAATCGCTAAATAAGAAATAAATTTACAAACTCAGAAAATTCTTCCACAAAGAACAACCTAGTCTGAAAAAACACTCCACGGAAAACACGGATACCACATCAAGCAAGACCACATACATAAAAAGTTTTCATATACGTGGTTACAAGAAGGGCAGCTATTCCCCGAAACAGAAGGATTCCTGCTTGCCATCCAGTACAAAGTCATAGCAACCAGAAACTACCAAAAGCACATCATCAAGGACACAACCATCGAAGACGACAGGTGCAGGAGATGTCACTAACAGAGAGTCACGATCGTTCACATAACGAGTGGATGTAGAATAATGGCCGGAACTGAATACACCGCGAGACACAACTCAGCAGCGAAGGTCGTTCATCAAGGATTAACCATAACATACAAACTAACGGAGAACACAGACCCTTGCTACCATTATACACCAACATCCATACTCGAAAACGAAGACTACAAGCTCTACTGGGACATTGACATCCACACAGATAAAACAATCCCCGCAAACAGACCCGATATCACCTTTCAATCCAAAAAAAAAATCACTTGTTTAATTGACATATCTGTCCCCAACGACGAGAACATCCAAGCGAAATACAGTGAGAAGATCACCAAATACACCGACTTGGCAATGGAAATAAAAAGGATGTGGAAACAGGAATAAGTCATCATTGTTCCTCTAGTTATATCAGTAACAGGCCTCACCCCAACAACGTTTACACCGCATTTGGCTCAATTAGGACTTAATACAGAAATCCAGACATCGGTCATTTTGAAAACATGTAGCATCGTTAGATCATTTCTTAATACGCAATAGTTGTTTTTTTCCTTTTTCTTTTTTTTTTTTGTTTTTTTGTACTGACTCGGTATAATCCCTTCAGTATAAAATACAACGACAGGAATACTATGAGATAACAAAAATTAATAATAATTATATAATAAACCTGACAACAGAGTAAAAAAAAATAATAGTCATAATGCTGTTTTTAAATTTATACACATTTTTAATTAGGATGTTCCGCCATAATTATTCCAAGTTGTACGCCAGTCAGTGTATTTTTTACCTTTCGAAATTTAAATGAAATTTGTTCTCAACGTTTTTAATCTACTAGCCACCGAACGAAGTTGTAACTGTATATAAATATAAATCTGTTTAAATAATAACGACCGAAATTCAACTTTAGTTAAAATGAATTAATTATAGTTATGTTGGTTCATTAGTTCATAAACTTGGTATTAAATGTTTAGAAAACTATTCCCTTTGCAAAAATTTAGGAACAGCTAAATTAGCTACGAACACAGAAATCACATATAATAATCGACAAAGAAATAATAAAAACATAAGTTTTCTGGATTTTAATGAGACTTAAACAGCAGGCACAGAAAGTATTCTATTTTTTCAAGTTCTTGTATTTTTTTTCTGTATTCAAGAGGTGATAGGTTACGGATCACGACACTCGCCAGCACTTAATTAAAATAATTTATCAGTAGCCAGAAAGCACCAGGAAGGCTATCCAAAGAAAAATACTTTATTGTATGCTAATAACGCATGTCTGGCAACAACCCAATACGTAATATGGCTGAAATTCCCATAGTTCTTCTCAAAAATTTCTAGTAGTGCCCACTAATTCCTAGCAATGCATACTAACGCCTAGTAATTCCAAGTACTTCGTTCTAATTCCTTTGCAATTCCCAGTACTTCCTAGAATTTGTACACCGTAATTTCTCAGCGGGTTACCCCTGAATATATATATATATATATATATATATATATATATATATATATATATATATATATATATATATATACAAGTCCGGCGAAGATTTCGGATGTTCTCTTGGTAATCACAAATGTCGGTTTTGCTCCTGTTGGTGACTCTGGTATTGTTTTGTGTACTCATTTTGGCACTAGTTGTACTCGTCTTTCAACTAGTTGACTGTACTGATGAAGACCTTAAGTCAGAAACACGTGTCTATGGTTAGCCAAATTCCATTGTTTTAGCGGTCATCCCAACGAATCCATTTTCTGCTATATACTAGTTCTAACCGCGCTATATGTTTTCTACATTTGATTTATTACTCTTGGGTTATGAGTTTCGCCACAGGTGGCTATATGCTGCTCCGTGGTAAATAGAGTATCAAGTCCGGCGAAGATTTCGGATGTTCTCTTGGTAATCACAAATGTCGGTTTTGCTCCTGTTGGTGACTCTGGTATTGTTTTGTGTACTCATTTTGGCACTAGTTGTACTCGTCTTTCAACTAGTTGACTGTACTGATGAAGACCTTAAGTCAGAAACACGTGTCTATGGTTAGCCAAATTCCATTGTTTTAGCGGTCATCCCAACGAATCCATTTTCTGCTATATACTAGTTCTATCCGCGCTCCATGTTTTCTACATTTATATATATATATATATATATATATATATATATATATATATATATATATATATATATATATATATATATATATATATATATATATATATATATATATATATATATATATATATATATATATATTCCATTAAAGAAGCTACAATGCAGGAAACACGTCAATATTCTTTAAACAAATCTAGTGGAATTTTAAACAAGTATTTCAATTCGCTTTATTTACTTATTTGCAATAGTTTTTTGCAAAAAAAAATTCTTGATATTATGTGTGTCAAACTGCTATAGGAGATTCACCCATATGTGTTTTATCTTTGTATACTCAAAATATTTATTTATTATATTACGAAATCACTAAATAAGCCTTTTTTAAAACTGTTCAGCTCTTTGGAATTATTTTAAGAGAACTAATATGTAAAATTAAAAAAAAAACACGTTGCTATTTCTTGTGTAAGATTGATATGTGAATTATCTTATAATAAATCGTCTAGATTTAATTTCTAAATTTAGTTATCTATAAATCATCGTCCTGCCCAGATGAGTGTAGTAGACACTGCAACACAAATATAGAACATAATGGCTTTGAAGGGTTCTCTGGGCCTCATATAATGCATTTATCCGATAAACATGATCGTGTGTGCCGCGGTCTAATTGACAATATATCGCCGCGGCAATACCGAGGTCCCGCAGTCATGCCTCGGTGCCTGCATGCGATGAGCGTGAACCGCAAGCGTCTCAACAGAATATTTAACTAAGCTGATTAGGGTAAACATGGAGAAATGTTAAAAAAATTGGAGAAATTAAGTTAATTGGAGAGTTCTCTAAATATTAATAATGATATCAAAACGCAGCAAAAATAAGAGTATATTCAGAAATCTACTACCTAAGTGCACATAATTTTAAATTGTCCATTCTTAGATATACTAAATTATGTAATAGGTGAGTAAATAGTACAAGTAGAATCCAATGTGATTATATTGGCTGAACCCATCTTAAAAAAAGAGGTAAGGAAATTGCCTATTTCTCTTTGGCTATCGATGGTAGTCAGCCTCAATCGAACATTACTTCTTTCCTTCATGAAACTGTTACAAAGTATGCGTGAATTTGTTCCATCTTCCTGTTAGAAAAAGTAGATCAGATCTAAAATGCATTAAGAACCTAATAGTACTAATTTACTTACTATTAAATTAGGTTAGGTGTCCTGTATTAAACCACTTGACTGAGATCCAGACATTTTTCTTTTCTGCAGTTCCTCTTTACTTCCTTTGAAAAAAAACACAATAGATTTATAGTGTGAGGATTAGTATGGAGCATCCAATTATAGCAGTTAATAAACATTCTTTTATAGTTAGACTGGGTTTACTTTCAAAAATTTTAAAAACTAAAGCTTAAAATGAAAATAGCATCTTCCCTGAACGGCTCAAAATAGTCAAAATTATTACTGTCTGCTAAACAGGTGCTACCAATGTTGCAAATAATTGGCTATCAAATCCATCGTGTAATGCATTTGCAAAAATTTTAGAATGATTATAAAAGACAGTTTCATTAAAGAAGATTTTGGATTCGATGCGCAGCACTATGGATTGCAGAAGGAAAGTATTATAATAATTTTAATTTTTATTAATTTCAAACTTTTCGGCCAAAATTCCTTCATCAGTAGGTTTTAAAAAGGTCACTAAATTTAACAAACAATGCTGTTTTATGAGTTGTATATGTAAATATATATATATATATATATATATATATATATATATATATATATATATATATATATATATATACACTTACCTTGGATAAAGTTTCCTATAAGCTATAATTTCATTAACAAATTTATATTTTTTAGTTTCAAAACGTTCAAATTTTATACATATATATGCAACTCACCCAAGAAGGTAATTTCTTTTGACCATTTACAAATGGTCACATAACACTAAAAATGTTTTTTGGCAAATGCATGCCGTAGGAATCATATCGACTGAAATTAAAATTCGTTTTGCTGTTATTGCTCGTCGTATACATATATTGTTTTTACTGGGATAACCGAGCGCATGTGTTTTATATTGTTGTAATTATTAATGTTTTATTTAAAAAAACAGAAAATTGAGACCAAAAACCCAAGAAAATCTCCTAAGAATATAGATCAATTGGTTCAGAAAATCACATAAGTATACAATGTTTCCGAAATTGGTTATGACAGTATTGGAATATCGGAAACCGTAAGAGATACAAGAAAGTTTAAACGGGAAATGTTTTAGATAATTATGTTTCTAAATATATGCCGTTTTGCACACGATTCTTGATCTTTTTTGGTTTTTGAGATATTTTGAAAAAACCAAAAAAACTGCATTTTCGAAACAACTTTTTACGTATTTTAGGCCTGTTTAGTCAGATTTTATTTGCAACGTTTCGGTTTTTTAGAAACATCATCAGCTTCGTATTTTCTTACTGCCAGTATATTCGATTTTAACAGTTTCTAAAAGAGTATTTTTTTAGTTTTTCAGCGATGTATCACACTTTATAACTACTTTTTTGAATTATCCAAATAAGAAATTAAAAATTATTAGTGTTAAATAGCAATATTTCTTAATTCAATATTAAATTTTACAGAAAGTCAGTAAAAACTACTCAATAGCATTCAAACTAAGTGCACATGTTCAATGTTCATGTTACCATCCGTAAATAACACTAATTTAACACATTGGGTCAAGTAGGCTCTGCGTTTGAAATAATTGAATTTTTACAATCTGTCATCTGTCGTTGAAGTTTTGTTCAGCTTCCGTCAATATTTTTATAGGCTTTACAATGGCGTTACACTTTTCTAATGAAGAAATGTTCGATATCTCAGTGTGTTATATTAAAAACGAAAGAAATGCTAATAGGGCTATGGATGTATATTTTGACATGTACCCTGAAAGACGACAGCCCGCAGAACTTATTTTCAAACGCTGCGCTGGTTCGAAACTTGCTTGAGTTTGGCAACTTCAATAATACACGCACGAAGAAGTATGAAAAACACGACGAGGAACGCATTAGGTAAATCCGGGGATATTTTAATGAAAATCCGACTTCATCTACAAGAAGAAGCGAAACCGAACTTCACATTCCGAAGTCAACCATACATGATGTCTTAAAAGTAACGAAATACCATCCTTACAACACATGAGACTCATTTCACCAACTGTGTTTAATGAAAAGAATCATCATTATTGGCCCATTGAAAATCCGCAACTACGCGAGCCACGCGGACTAAAAGTGCGGTGCGGGTTAATTGGTAAGTTTAATTCGGAAACTCTTCCCGAAATAATTTCAATAAATGACAATGGTATTAACCCAATAATATTGTTTAGACTAGTTCAGTATTTTTCATTATTTTTTAGCAAATCGTCTCATTGGGCCTTTTGTTTATGATCAGACACTGGCAGGTCCAAGATACCTTGCCATGTTGCAGAACCAAATAGTTCCTGCCATTCGAGAAGTTTTCCCAAATGATCAGTTTAACAAATTATCGTTTCATCAAGGTGGTTGAACCGCACATAACACCAGGCATGTACAAACCTATTTAACGGAAACATTTGGTAAAAAAGTAATATCCAATAGTGGTCCTGTACGCTGGCCTGCTAGATCCCCAGATATCACACCATTAGATACTTACTTATGGAGCTATGCGAAAAATGATATACACGAATTTGACCCTCCTGAAAATAGGCAAGTTCTTGCGCAGCGAACGCGAATAATTTTAGAAAATATCAATTGAAATACCATTCAGCGGGTAATCGGATCAATTCAGAAGCATCCAGTGTACTGAACAAAATGGTTAAAATTTTTAATCATAATATGTAATTAATGTCATTGAGTAGGTAGGTATTTCTTCTTGTAGAGTTTGTATTTATAGTTACTTTTAAGACGTCATAGAAGGTTGACTTCAGATCTGAAGTTCCGTTTCGCTTATTCTTGTAGAAAAAATCGAAATTTTATTTGAAATATTCTTGTATTTGCTATTTGATTTTTTATTTCTTATTTGGATAATTCAAAAAAAAACTTATTAATTTTCAATTACGCGCTTTTTCCATCTTAATAATAACTTAATTGTCAAGTGTGATACATCGCTGAACAGCTAAAAAAATACCCTTTAATGTTGAATTAAAAAATATTGTTATTTAACCCTACTAGCTTTTAATGTCTTATTTGGATAATTCAAAAAAATGTTTATTAATTTTCAATGCGCACTTTTTACATCTTAATAAGAACTTTGATATAAAGTAGCGATGTATCACATCGCTGAAAAGTTAAAAAAAATCTTTTAGAAACTGTTAAAATCGAATATACCGGCCATAAGAAAATGCGAAGTTGATGATGATTCTAAAAAACCGAAACGTTACAAATAAAATCTGACTAAACAGGCATATTCTACGTAAAAAGTTGCCTTAATAATGTTTTAAGGGATTAGAAAATTTTAAAAGATAAAGAAATTATAAGAGGTTTTCGAAAATGCAGTTACAAACATAATTATCTAAACCATTCCCCATTTAAACTTTCTTGTATCTATTACGGTTTGCGATGTACCAATACTATCATAACAAATCTGGGACAAATAATATATATATATATATATATATATATATATATATATATATATATATATATATATATATACATATATCGTCGCGTTGTCCTGACTAACTGAGTCCAACAACGCACATAAAATAATAATTAGAGCTAGAGGCATACTATAGTGTCAATGTATGCTAAGAGAAGGTTTTTTCAAAACTTGACCCCTACAAACTAGAGAACTCCTGATATTTAAAAAAAATATCTCAAAGACGATTCAATTTTAAAAACGTTGGGTAAATTTTAATTTTTTAGCACTTATATTTAAAAAATTACATAAAAAATATATCGAAACACGTCATATTTTTGCCTGTTTTGACTTTTTCTAAATTTGGAATGCAGTGAGAATATTGGCATTTTAAAAAGCTCAAAACCTATAATTTTATTTTATTCGGTTTACGCAAGGTGGCAAAAAAAAAGCTGCCAAGTTAATTTATTTAACCATAGTCTTAATTGTTTTTTTTGGGTCGATTTTATTTAAAAATTTCAAATGCTTTTTTTTTAAGATATATGAAAAAATCTCGATGGACAAATCCACGGAGAGTCAGCATAAATGAGGGCTCAAAATTTGACATTTTACACAATTATAAGCAATGTCTTTCAAATATTCGACTAAAAATTAATTTAGTAAATCAGCTAATCTTTCTAAACATGTATTTTGTTACCTACATTATACTCATATTTAGGTTCATATTACAGAGTATTGATTATCCGTGAGCTTTTATTTTTAGCCTTATGCCACAAATTATTATGGATTTATTGTTTTATTACTTCCCTTGTAGAAGGGAAGTATTGTAATCGAGAAAAAATCCCCTTCCGAGATTTTTGAAGATCTTCACGTTTCAAGGTCCCTAGATGCCGAAAAACATGTTTTCTCAATTCCGTAGGTATGTCTGTCTTTTCGCGGCAAAAATACTTACCCGATGGACTTCAAATTTTGATAAAAAAAATGAGGGTCATATGGGAATGACCTGGGAATATTTTGGTGTAAATCCAACACGGCGGAACAAAATTACTACTAAAAAACTAATTATCCAATTTACTTGGATGACATTCAATTCTGGAGGCGCGATTGATACTAATTTGATTGGTACCCTGGTCACAGTACATATACATATATATATATATATATATATATATATATATATATATATATATATATATATATATATATATATATATATATATATATATATATATATATATATATATATATATATATATATATATATATATATATATATATATATATATATATATATATATATATATATATATATATATATATATATATATATATATATATATATATATATATATATATATATATATTATATATATATATATATATATATATATATATATATATATATATATATATATATATATATATATATATATATATATATTATATATATTTATATATATATATATATATATATATATATATATATATACATGTACTGTGACCAGGGTACCAATCAAGTCAGTGGCGGCTCGTCAGGGTAGGCCTCTGAGGCCGCGCCTCACCCCCAAAATAAAGGAAAAGAGAATTTTTTTATATAACTTTTTATCTATTACCAATTAGAAATATACTTTTTAACAGTTTTACAACATAATAACATTAAAAAAAAAAAACAAAATATAATCCCATAATAAATATTTTAGAAAATAAATTCTGACCACATCAAAAAACCGACCGTGCAATCCGTGCAAACCCATGCCTAAAAAAAGTGCTCTCGAATGAGGCGAAATAATTTTAGCTTGGAAAGTTTCGACTTCTGACCTATTTATCAACGGCCGGTGCCGATGCCGGCGAGTCACCTGATTACGACAGAGCGGGATGGCGATTGCCGATGCACGCGTTTTCTATTGCATTCTTGAGGCGATAAATCTGTAGCTTGGATATGCTTTTATTGGTTATTTAAATCACATGACTAGCGAAATATTCCAACGGCTTCTTTTTACGTGGTGCGTGCGGCTGAGAAAGAAATAGGAAATAGATTGCGATAATCGCTGATTGAGGGCGTTCTGTCTTTTAAGGTGAATAAATACGCGTGAGTAAGTTTTTGTTTTGCTTTGATTTGGTAAGTTGGACCGTTCCATTTTTTGTATTTGCTTTTGAAATGAATCCTATTCACGACATTATTGCTTCATTAATTGAAACGCCTTTTTTAAGAAGAAGTGAAACTGAAAAGAAACAGATATTAGGTAGCCGTCCGACGCCGAAAATTTTAGCAATATTTAACGATAAGGGGCAAGGTAAAAAATATTCAAGAACTTTTCAAATATCTTGGTACGAAACTTATAGGTGGCTACGCGGAAGTATTTATAAAGAAAGCTAATATTGTTGGCCTTGTATTTTATTAGGTTGCGTCAAAAATAATTGGAGTTCATGGGGCGGATATTCGGATTTAAAAAATTTTTCACGAGCAGTAAAATCGCATGAAAGTTCAAGAGTGCATATTAAAAATTCGGTAGCACTTACAAGACTGGAGCAAAATAGGGCGACTATGACTACAAGAAAATGCAAGTCTTAATAAAATTGTTTATAATGAAAATGTTCGAAAAAACCGTTTATTATTAAATTATTTAATTGATGTTATTGGCATTTCGAGGTCATAATGAAACAACAGATTCTTTTAACCGTGGCAATTTTAAGGAAATATTTGCATGCTTAATAAAAAGAAATGCCGAACTTACTGAACATTGTGCTAAATTTAGTAATATTTTTACGGGACAATCTAAGACTATACAAAATGAACTAATTGGTTGCATACATGACTATATTCAAGAATATATAAAAAAAGAAATCAATGACACCGATTGTTGTTTTTTTGGCGTAATTGCGGATGATAGTACTGATAACAGAAAAATCGCAGTGTTCGATAACAGTTAGGTATGTGACCAACGGATCTTTAAAAGATTTTTAGGATTTTTTGACGTTAGCGATAATAGAACAGCAGAGAGCCTTTTTCATTTAATACAAAACAGCTTAGAGCCTTATGACTTTAAAAATAAATTGGTCGCGCAGTGTTACGATGGGGCTAGTGTTATGGCAGGTGAAATAAATGGGCTTCAAACAAAAGTTAGATCTATTGCTCCTTTAGCTATGTTTACTCATTGTTGCGCCCACAGATTAAATCTAGTTTTACAACAGGGAACAAAACTGATTACCCAAAGTCGTATATTTTTTGCCACTTTATTAGGAATACCAAAATATTTCCACCAATCACCAAAACGGTCTTTTGTGCTTAATCAGATAGTAGGTAAAAGAATTCCGCGAGCTGTAGAAACGCGATGGTATACACGGTCTAAAATTTTAAACTTAGTGGCTAATGAATGGGACAATTTAATTATAGTATTTGAAACTATTATTAATGACTTAAGTTCTGGAACAGAATCTATTAATGGTGCAAAAGGATTTCTAAAGCATTTTAATGATTTCGAATTTTGCCTTTTAACGCATATTTATAAACAATTTTTTTTTATATTTAGATATAAATTACTGCATTTCGCAAATAAACCTTGCCAAGCAACGAATTATTGAATTTAGAAACGAGGACCATTTCAAAGAACTTTTCAATATTGCTAAAAAAGCCACTATTCTGCCAACTAACACACGTCGAGGGCAATGTTCTAGCGACTTTGATATTTTTACTAAATATAAAATATTATATTTCGAAATAATAGATTGTATAATTCTTCAATTAGGGACGCGGTTTGAAAATTTAAATAATTTAAATTTCTTTGCTTTAGTCGATTGCACAAAATATTCGGAATATGTTAAATGCTTTCCAGACGACTTATTAAATAATTTATTAAAAAATTATCCAAACATTTTCCAACAGATTAAAGAATGAGCTTTCTGTATTGTATAGGGATGAACAATTTTCAAATTTAGATGTCGAAAAAAGTCTAGCTTTGTTATTTAAAGATTTTAAAGCAATTTTTGCAATTTTAATTTAGTTTTAACTATTCCCGCAACAAGTGTATCGGCCGAACGAAATTTTTCATGTCTTAAACGGATCAAAACCTACCTAAGAAACACAATGACACAAGAACGGCTTTCGGGTTTAGCAATGATGTCAATAGAGCAGGAACTACTGTCAGAACTTAGTGAAGACCAAAACTTTTACGACCAAATTATAGATAAATTTGCAACCTTAAAAGACAGACGTATAGATTTAATGTACAAAAAGTAGTTTTTTTATCTTATTTCATACAACTATTTATTTTAAGTTTTAATAAACTAAATTATGTTTTTATTATCGCAATCACCGCTATATTTTAGTGATAGGTGTACATATTTTACTTGTTTTGTTTACTTTTTATTTACTTTTTTTAGAGTTTATTTTTTAGTTTTTAATGGCTTAGTAGGGCTATTGGCGATGACCTCCATTAAAAAAAGGTCAACGCGTCGCAGAATAATACCCCATAGGTGACGTGGAAATTTATTTACATTTAAACAAAATTAACCTCATGTAGCCTCACCCTTCAATATACTCACGAGCAGCCACTGAATCAAGTTAGTATCAATCTCGCCTCCAGAGTTGAATGTCATCCCACTTTACGGTAGGCGTTTTTTCAATGCTAAAAATACGGCTGCAGAATAAGCAATTTGTGTTGGCGATCCTTTAATAACTTTTTAGTCAAGTTAAAAGTGATTTTTATATCAGTTTCATAAGTAGACGTAGGAAGAATATTTGCATTATTATGAATCTGGAAAACCTAAAAAAATAGATATTGCTTATAATTGTGTAAAATGTCAAATTTTGTAGGCCATGAGCCCGCATTTATGCTGACTCTCAAACTCATAATAATACAAATATTCTTCCTACGTCTACTTATGAAACTGATATAAAAATCACTTTTAACTTGACTGAAAAGTTATTAACGGACCGCAAACACAACTTGCTTATTCTGCAGCAGTATTCAGAAACATTTTAGCATTGAAAAAACGCCTACCGTAAAATGGGATGACATTCAATTCTGGATGCGAGATTGATACTTGATTGGCACCCTGGTCACAGTACATATATATATATATATATATATATATATATATATATATATATATATATATATATATATATATATATATATATATATATATATATATATATATATATATATATATAGAAATTTTAATATTTCCAGCAACACGTTGTGAGGCTTCATTCTTATGGCGCTCCAATAAACTTAAGCCGAGTCTTTTCCGGGCAGGTTGTTTTGAAATTTGTCTACCTTCTACCTTTCCATATATATATATATACTGTGCGCTGGTATAGCATTCCTGCTGCCTCTACTCATTTTCCAAACTTGCCACCAAAAAGAACCCCGGATAAGTATGGTATTTTTTGAGAATATAAAGCAGAATTATGGTAACAACATCTACCAAAGTTTGTAGATATAATCCACCGTCAATAAGAAACTAGCAAAATATGAAAACCACAAAATAATTTTGCTTCAGTTTTGACAAAGACACTCTCTTGAAGATGGTCTAATATAGATCGAAACGAAGAGATATAAACATATTTAGATCTTCAGAGTGTATGACTTTGTTGTTGACCTAACCTGACCCACCCTACCACTCATTATACTCGAGGTCACTAAAAACAAGAATTTAACTATTACCTTTGGAAATCGTTTTCTGACAAAAGAACCGGATAGCATGGTAGCAACATCTACCAAAGATATGGTCCAAAGTCAATAAGCAACTAGCAAAATAGGAAAACCACAAAGTATGTTTGCTCCAGTGTGGACAAAACAGTCTCCTGAAGATAGTCTAATATAGACCGAAATAAACAAATTTAGATCTTCACGTGATTATTCACTAAAGAGGTTTAAATTTAGACCAGGTCTAACTTAACAGTTATAGGTTTAAAATGACATTTTTACCGATTGAACAAATAATTTTTCTAATCGACACAATTGCAAAATGACAGTGACATGAGCGAAACATAACTGGCGAACTAGTAGTTTTAAGTACCATGGCAACTAGACCTGGTCTAACTCTTAAACCTTTTTAGTGAATACGGGGGTAAAAGTTTATGACTTTGTTGCTGACCTGACCTAGCCAACCCTACCACACATATTTTTTTGTTTGAGATGGTGAGAAGATATGTGCGTACGCCAGGCTCAAGTACTTATAGAGATTATACGGGCGATCAGTTGAATGAGGAAATTCAAAAAATAGCAGATAAAGAACTTTTCATAAAGACAGCTTCTTAAGCAATTTGCACAATAAATTCCATGGAAAACACGAACGAAAAACCGGAGATCACTTAGTTTTTAGAAACTTAGAAGTAAAAGCTATTGTTAATTCAGCCTTAAAGTCTGCAGATTAGGGATTTCCTCTTGATCTCCTAGAAATTAGAATGCTTGCAAAGAAGTAAGACAAATTTCAAAACAACCTGCCGGAAAAGACTGGGCTTAAGTTTATTGGAGCGCCATAAGAATGAAGCCTCACAACGTGTTGCTGGAAATATTAAAATTTCTAGAGAAACTTTGACAGCATATTGCAACAATTTAAAAGAAACTTTACAAGATGTCCCCCTCAAGTAATATATTCAATTATGACGAAACTAATATTGGTGACGTTTCAGGGAGCAAGAACCTTGTTTATAAGCTGGGTATTAAATATCCTAAAAACATAGGCAGTCATCTGCTGGCCAATAATGATTTGTGGGGCTGCCAACGGAATTCTCCTACCTCCCTAAGTGATCCACAAAAGCGGTCACCTATATAATATATGGAAAGAAGGTGAAATTAAGGGATACCCTTGCTGTGCCAAGCCTTACGATTCACAAGGTTGCCGGTTTAACATGGTTTGCTGGATGCTGTAACGTTTAAAGAATGGTTCATTACATCATTTATTTCGCACGCTAAGCGGATGGAAGGTAGAAAAGTACTTATCGGAAACAACATAACCTCTTATTTCAATGAATTTTAACGCTGCAACAATCAACGTCATTTTCTATAACTTGTGCAGTCTTTGTATTGTCATATTGTAAACTCTTGCTGCTAATACCTTCTGCACCATATTCATTTTCGTATAAATCATCGCTGTCGCTTTCTTTATCATTATTTTGATCTTTGATTTTTTTGGACAAAGCTCGTCTTTCCGAGATACCGACTTGCCTGGTTCTGCTGGTAAAAATCTCTCCCGCTCTAAAATCATTTTTATAATGTCCTCCTCTCTCATTTTATTGTTTTCAATCAATTTCTTTAAAATAAATGGAAATGAATATTTATTCAGGTTTGAATTCGTGGATTTCTCAATTTATACCTCGGCAAGATCCGTCTTTAACTGATTTTTGAAGCCTTAAAAAAGCTTATATCTAGAGGTTGTGTCAAATGGCTAGAATTTGTCGGAAGAAATATGAATCTTATATTGTGCCGTTGACACTGTTTGATAATTAAAATATTCAGATGGCTGAAGAGGTTGCCACGAACTAATACTTTTAGACCATCAGAGATTTAGCTCGCATGGTATAATCATACTGGTGTATCAATCTTCGAATAAAAATTAATCGAACCAACGAGATTTGGTTCGGTTGTATCTGGAGCAGGTTTATCTTCCAATACACCATGCGTCATAAATGCGCTCAGCCTTATAAATCGTATATCTAAATGAGCCTTCATGCATAACCACCTTTAGATTAATCATTGTCAAGGGACATATATATTCCGAGCTGGCAATGATTATATCAACAAAACTTCTTTCAATTTGGGGAGAAATAATAGGTGGTGCTCCTATTGTCCCAGTGTGTTTATTTTTCTTTTTGTAGAATGTTAAATGTGTTTGAAGCTTAGGTGTAGCCCAAGCGACCACTCTTTCTCACTCTAATAGTTTTTCCTAACTGCTCTTCAGTATAATCGCGGTATTGCCTTTCGCCAATTTTTCGTTGATAATTTCGAAAAAATAAGGTTGTAGATATATTATAATAATATTTGAATTACGAGGTAACTTCGCCTTTTGTTCAAATATGTTACACTTACAACAATAAATATATCACTAATGGCATAAAAAACCCTAATATATTAAAAAATAAGGGGCAATTATAAAAAAATCAAATTCTGATAGTTTCAGATAGGCAGCCCTTAGCATAGCAATATGTTTTAATGACTCAAGAAAGGCGGATTTACTTACGTGACTTGCGCAGGACCCCCTCCGTACGACCGTTAGACACGCATTACCGGCTTGTGGAGCCTTTTTTTTTTGTTTTGATACAATTTGCCAAAGCTGCCTGCCATTGGCAAATAATCCCCAGATGACGGTATTTACAGTTTTTTATTGTATCTCTTATAGTTGAAGCTGTAAACTAGATGCGAAAATGTAAAGGAAAGCCCTGTACATTACTAGTGTAAAAGTGACCGTTTACTAACTCGAAGGATTTCCCCACTGTTATGAAAATTTTCATTTACAACACTTGTTACATAATATACTATTTTCAAAAACATGCTATTCATTTTTTTTTATCTCTGGTCATCCCTAGAATATTCAATTAATTTATGACAAAAACAGTATTTTTTTATTTTTAAAATTTGTATTTTTTTTGTAAATATCTACAGTTTTGGAAATATTATTAATTCAAAATTTTAGAATAGGAAACTAAAAACGAATTTTTTTTTCAACAAATCGACCGAATAGCGACAAAAAATCTAAAATATAGAAACATTTTTAAGAATAAAATAAAAGGTTATGTCTATATCTCCGCTACTAAGCATAGAATAATATGATTTGAAAAGAAACTTGCCTCGCTATGTCTAAATATCACCTACAAAATTTTATTTAGTTATTATTGGGACCCGGTTAATATATTTTAACTATGATCATTTTAAATTCAATCTAGGGACTTCTAAATACAACTCTCTATACAAATTAGTAACTATATTACTGTGAGTTTAAAATATTACATCTTTTGTTCATTTATGGTTATTATTTTGGTTTAGTAATTAAATGAGATGAAATAAAATCAATAAACCCACATTAGGCCCGCAAAAATCAATACTTAACATAAGCATAATAGTTTTACCTAAAAGTGCTCAATCAACCCTCTTTTTTTATTTCAAAAAATTGTTAAGGGGACCATGGTCACCACCTAAAAAATCCATTTGCCAATAGCGTTTTTCAGGGTAATTAGTCTGGCTCTTTTAAAACATCGGTTAATTTTTTATACCCCGAACTTCTCTCGTTATAAATCTTTCCTTTCATAAAGAATAGTGAAGTGTAACCCAATTAATAATTTAACAACACATATACGTAGTAGTATACTGTATTTTCAAACGTTTTTATTGGGCTCCATTTTATTCCACCACTGGATTCATACCAATATTTTACCAGATTCTACCTATGCAATAAGACCCTTAATTTTTTATCAAAATCTGAAGTCAATCGGGTAAGTGATTTTCAGATATACCACAGAATTAAGAAATTAGAAAAACGCTAGAACGTAAAGATATATAAAACCTTAAAGGGTGATTTTTTCACGACTACGAACATTTTATTTGTCCTCCCTTATGTTCCGCCATCTTGAATTAATACCACAATGTTATCAGTTCAAAATTTTTAATTAATCTAATCTTGTTACACTTCGTACGAAAATTTTACCAGTTAATTCTTGCATAATACTTGATTTTTGTACAAAATTTCAGGTAAATTGCATAAGTAGTTTTTTAATAATACTTTTTTTAACATTTCACTTGGATGTTTACCAAAATGTTAATAAAAAGCTTTAATTTTTGTCCAAAATTTAAGGTCATTCGGGTAAGTAATTTTTTAGCTATGCCGTGAACAGACCGGCCGACAGACAGACCGACGGAATTGAGAAAGTATGTTTTTTGGACTCTACCGGCCTTAAAACGTAAAGATCTGTAAAAACAGATAGAGATTTATTTACGATTACAATCATATGTTTATAAACGCAGTAAATCTTCTACAACTTCCCTAGTTCAGAATTCAACTATTTACAATACATAATCAATAGTATATACGTATATTTATTTGGTAATAACTTTATACAGTCCTGTAAACTGTAATTAATTGTTTAGTATTTTTAATTTATTTATTATGATTGTTTATTTATTTTTCGTAACATTATTTACGCAGTCATTTCTAGACTGACTAAATGTTGTCCTTTATCAGCCACTTTATCTTTAGCACAAAAATTATGTGCTAAAGAAGATTTCAAGTCAATTGAATAAGTAGTTTATTGGTACTGTACTTTTATTAATTTCCTTTTTTATTTTTGTTAAAATTTTAAGGTCCCTCCGATAAGTAGTTTCTTAATAACGTTTTTTTCACATTTTGTCAATTTGTGAGGCCGCCATTTTTTTCTGCCATATTGGATATTTATCAATATGTAACCACTTGCTCCCTATATAACCCTTGATTTTTGACCAAAATGTAATAGTCAACCGGATAAATAGTTATTGAGCTTTGCCGAGTACGTGCAAAACGACAGAAATGTTCATGTACTCCCATTTCCATGTAGAAGGTGAGTTATGTCTGATTAGTTAAATTTCTAGAAGTTTGGCCTATATAAACTTTATTGCAATTAAACATGGAATTTTATCCATGTTTTAATTTCAATAAAGTTTAGAAATTTTATAGACCGCGCTTGTAACACAGAAAATCTGTGCTCTGTCTGAACATGTGTTAGATGAGGACATTTTATGAATTTTCTAACAACAAATAACGATTTCGCTAGAAGACGTAACAATCGTTACCAGAATTAACATATGGTATCAGTATGATGGTTGTCCCAGATATTATAATAAGGATGTCCAGAAATGTCTTCACCAGCATCGTACCATTGGGATTACTTGATCGGATTTAACTTGTTTGGATTTTTGGACCAGCTCCACGTCTAGATAAACTGTGAAGGTAGGAAAGCCAAAAGTAACAAATATGATTGCATTATTGTTAATTATAGATAATTTAATTAAACTTTACATTATAATTTTCCCAGTATTCAGAAATAATATTATTTCCATAGCCCGTTCGACCATTTTTACGGGGATATCGGGGTAACTCTAAAATGAATGGACTTTTCAAGGTCTTATTTAAAAAAAAGTACCGGGTATTTTTTGTTAAGATTAGTGAAAAAGATATTTTTTTCTGTTTCGAAAAAGTCTGTTTTTATTTAATTTAAAACTGTAGACTTTCCGTTAATCTTATCAACATATTTTTACTCAGTTTATTTCTTTCTTCGTCGAAAAAGAAGACCTTGTAAATTTGATTAGTTTTTACAGTCAACCACCATATCTTGTATTTGGCTGATATTTTGGCTCGTTTGCTAGACTAAAGGGGTTCGAATCCATTTTCCATACACAAGACATTTAATTTTTGAAGATAAAATGTATATTTGATGTGAAATTCATGTTTTTATTAGCTAGTGGATGTAAGTATTTATTAACAAACGCGAAAAATAATTTTCTGCACTTACTAGTATACAGAGATCTACAATAACGGTAAGAGCTTAGTCCGAGAAGAAGTAGCATCACTGCTAGAGTTTCATAAAAGTTAAAACTGCTTTTAATTTTAAATGTTTTTATTATTCGCTTTTTTTTTGCACGACAGAAGATTTTGACTTTCATTTTTTAAACACAGTAATTTCCCGCACTAGTGCTGTAAAGTAACTTTTCGGCAATAGAACTATAAAGTAGGTACTAATTTCCATATGAAAAATAATGCAGAAACGTGCATTTTCCGTAAGTCAGTAGAAAATAAATTTATATATCTGAAAAACAAAATTTATTTTAGAAATCATGTACTGGCAGCTGAGCCCCACGTTGAATTTTGAAAAGTCGGCGTGGCGCCTCTGAATCTTCTAATCTACCACACAAATAAACATCTAAACAGATTCGATCTGGTGACCTAGTAGGCTTTCTATCCACCTTCCCGGATAGGTATTAACTAGATATTAGTGTTGGACTTCCCGCATCCAATGTGAATTGTTGGCCGATCAAAATATAGGTTATGTCGGTTGATACCACCATTACTATTTAATGTGACATCATCAGTCGGCAAAACCCTCCTTTGAACAAGTGATTTTCATTTTCCATGTTCCTCAACCAAAATAAGATGGTATTCATGCAGCCTTGGAGCCTCAAAAAACAGTTTGTTGGAGTTTAACTTTATGCATTGATACTTCTGTGTTATTCAGTTCAGTGGCGGATGTCGGGGGTGCCTATGGTACTGACAGTACCCGATAAAAGCTTCAAGTTTCCAAATAGCAATCGGGTTGAATAAACGTATTGCAAAATGTAAATTTTGATGAGATCATTAATATATTGAACGGTGCACTTATTAATTTGTAAAATGTAAAACGTGGATATCACTTTCCATGAAAAATTTTTGGACTTCCCTAAGAATCTTTATACTTATTCAAAATATTTCTAATCATTTTGTTTATTACGAATAAACATGTCAATTTATGTGAACACCATGTAAAATCGAGTCAAGACCCGTTGTCTTATATTATTAATCAGGGACTGAAAATGTTTCATGTGATTCTTAGAATACACTTGATTTTTGTGCAAATTTTTAAATCAATTAAATAAGTAGTTTTTGTATTGATTTTTAAAAATTTTGGCAAGCAGGTATTTTGTTCCACCATAATGCATTCTTTCCAAAGTCTCAACAGTTCATCCGTAGGTTACAGTTGATTTACTTGCTAAATTTGAAACCAATTAGAATCAGTGGTTTTTTTGCACTGATATTTCAAATATTGTGTTTGCTCATCATTTTATTCCGCTATACTGGATACGTTTGAACATTTTACCATTTCGTCCTTATATTAAACTTGATTTTTGTGCAAAATTTGAAAACAATAAAATATATAGTTTTTCAGATCTATTTTTTTAAACAATTAACTAAAAAAACTACGGGGGTAAATTTCTCACCAACCGCGAAATTTTCGACAGGTATTTTCCATTCAGAGATATGGATTCGTATTTAAATATACAGGTATTTTCCTCACTTTTTAATATTTAATTTGCTTTACTAAAACGATACTGAGCGTGGCACCAACTTTTATAGATCTCAGGGGTAACTATGCTTTACGAAAACGTAATTTTGTATTTTTTGACTTCCGCGTGCAGTGAAGACACAAATTGTGTGACGAAACTCGTTTTACGACAATCCAAAAGAGGCCCAACCTGGGCAAACCAGAAACGCAATCTGATAATTGTAAAACAGTATTACGTACAAAATTACGTGTATGGAAATTCACGAGAGCATAGTTACCGCTGAGATGGGCCCTAATTCTATATATCATTATGGGGATATGTTTTATTATCACACGCAGTTTGGCGTATATTTAATAGTTCTACCTGTGCTGGCGCCCAATTTCGAATCGCCCTCTAAAATTCAAACTTAGTGAGCAAAATACCTGTCATATAATCAAACCCTTTCTCCTACGGGAGATAAAAATCTTTGGTACACTCGCCCGGAAAACATGCAACAATATTAAATAAAATTTGTTATTGTGCCTGGACAATAACCAGTTTATTGACTTATTAATTCCTTGTGGAGGTTTTGTATCTAATTTATTCAGCAAAAGAATTAATAGGAAACATCTTTTCATGCTCATGAACTAATAAGTGTAATATACCTAGCAATTAATTAAAAGCGTATTTAGTTTACATAATAATCGTTTTACCTGCTCGTAAAGGTAATAATATTGCTTTTAGACAACTTTAATTTATTCATACGTCAATATTGAAGTACAAGTGATGGTATGTAAAAACAGAAGTGAACTAATTTTCTCGTATATTTCAGTTTATTTAATAGGTTATAATGACATATCCTCTTACTTTAATATTGGTTGTACAACTAACCAACTGAAAATAATGCCTGGGACAAGCCAATTTTTAGAGGAAATTGAAATGGAATATTTTCTTAAGAAAACATATTAGGTTGAGGCTTTTATATATTTGCTGCAAATTTTGTTATTTGGTGGTAATTTACAGCTTTAAACCTAATTCTAAGCTTTCTTAAGGAAAAAATTCCTTTATACAGGGTGTAAAAAATAAAAATTTAGTTTGAATGCGGGTGTAGGGGTGATGGTATAGAGCAATAAACAAATCATATACATCTTGATATAAGATAGATATAAAGACACTCACTGGCCATCGCCAACCCCTCAGTACGGGTACGGAACTTCAATAAAACTAAAAAGAAAATAAAGAGACTAAGTTTTAAAAAAATATTCTGGAAGTTATTTTTTCCGATTGCAAACTCATTTAAGCATTCCGAACGTTTAACTATAACATCACTGACCACTTCTGAAACAAACTCAAATTTTTTATTCTGTTCTGCTTTGTAACTTTTTAGTCTTTCTAGAAGTTATTTTGCATATGTTATGTTCATTCATACATAGCTAATTTGAGGGCCAAATGCATGTAGGACATAAGAAAAATGGTAAAATAGTAATGTTGCATTTTCTCCTTTAAATTAGGTATAACATACATCTTAATAAATAATTTTTAAATGTTGCAAAATATCGACAAACTAGGTGACAGAAAACAGAAGAAGATAGGCATTTGATATTGTGTGTGAACCTGTCCTTTATATGAGTTTTTTTCATATTTTTATGAATGTCTTAATTCAATTACACCCCGTATAGTTCTAAAATAATGACGATTTTTTGACAAAGAAGATAAATAATAGCTGTTAAAATGCTCTATATAATCAAACAAATTTTATATTTTTATAATCTGCAAAACCCTATATATATATATATATATATATATATATATATATATATATATATATATATATATCCAAGTAAAAATTACTTAAAAAAAAGGTTTGGAGTGCTATTAATTTTTTGCTACAACCTGTACATTAAAACATATTTCTTAAAAAGTAAGTTTAAAAAGATTATGTCTTTAAAAAAAATCTTTAAAACACGGTGAGTGGTTTAAAAGCCTTATGTATTGACATTTTTGGTTTCGAGAGAAACGGTAAATTTTTTAAAATTATAAAAATATTAAACCATTTAAAAAATTGGTCTATATTAGTCAAATTTAAACTATATAGTGTCTATTCTAGGAGGTACTGGAAATATAATTTAATTACCTTATCACATTAACAAGCCTGAAATTAAATTCTGGACACCCTACATAATTCATACATATCATAGACTCCTTAGAAACCTTAGAAAAATAAAGGATCAGTATGGCTCTATTAAAAAATGTGTGTTATGTAGACTGCTGAAAGACAGTAATAAAACCTTAAAGTTTCAAACATTTTTTTGCAATTTAGCTAGGGTCTATATTAATATAAAAAATGAAAATTTTTTCTGAGTTTTCAAAACTGCTGAAATTTAAAAAAGAAAACGTAAAGTTTTGTTCACAAGGTACTTCTTACCTCAAGTAAGCTATACGTTTAAGCTGCTTTAGAATTTTTAATAACTTAAATTATTTTTACGGCTTTTTTATTATTATCTTTTTCAATAAATATACTTTTAATCTGTATGCCGAAAATGCTCTGAAATAGACACTTAGTTGCTAAGTTGTTGGTAGATTTTCTTCCCCTAAAAATATCTTTCGAACTTAAGATTCTTTTGAATCTCTTTACGTTTCAGCTCACCGTATTCTAATCGTTATTGTAGTAATGAGGAGAAATACGAATAAAAAGATATCGAACTCTAAACCTGTCGAGCTTTCAGGTCTTATTGAATGGTGAAGAAAAATATCCCGAGTAAAAATATGTAGTTCTGATCGATTATCAGAAAGTCAGTATTTTTCAGAATTTATTTTTTTCTGCTTCAAAAAACTTTATTTTTTTGTTGATTGAAGAACTATATAGTTTTCGATATTGTGTTATTATTAACTGTAGAATCAAGAATTTAAATTTACTCCGATATTCTCTTAATTTTTTCGTAACAAATATGAAAAAACGTATACTAACGAAAAAATAAAGGCGACATGAATATGGATGGGTACTATTGGAAAATTCCATCTAAGTAAAAAATCTTAAAATTCAAGAATAGGAATTTTTATTTTATAGTGCAGTTATTGAATGATAATTCGTGAAGTAGAAAATATAATTATATCTTAGTGGCATTGAGTTGAATACGTTAAATTTCGACTTAGACCTCAGAATGGTCTGTGTGCAAACAATTTTGCAAGGCCGCCCTTTAGAAATTATAGCTAACAGCAACGAATTATCAGATAACAGACGACATTTGTGTTGAACTGTATTTAAAAGAGTTTTTAATAGATTTAAAGCAAATTAAAGGTTATTAATTTTTCAGCTTATGATTACTTAAAGTTTGTCATATTATCCGTTAATTTCTACCCTCCCTAATTTTTAACAGTAAAATTGTACGCTCCATCATTTTTATTCCAAACTTTTTCTTCAAGCTCTTTCCTTTTTTGGATATTAATGAAAAATTACTGTATTTTTTCACCCTTAGCCAGTTAAGGAAAAAGTTAGTTTTAGTTATCATTATCAGATACCAAAACTTATATCAAAAATTCGGGCACGTTGACCAAAATTTCGATTTAAAAGTTCATTTAATTGGACTACAAAATTTTAACCTAGGTGTAGACCTCCAAATTGGTCATTGAAGATGCGGGCGTCGCCAGAAAGGAATTGCGTTGATGGCAAAAACAATATTGACTACCAAAATTACCGGAATTATACTGACAATAAAAAAAAATCAAATATAAACTGCATCAGATTTATCTCACTGGTGACTTTCTTATCTGTCTTATAACGGCGTCCATGATTGATAAACTTCCAAAGAATTGTGTTTTTTTAATGGAACACTATATATATATATATATATATATATATATATATATATATATATATATATATATATATATATATATATATATATATATATATATATATATACGTATATATTTATATATATATATATATATATATATATATATATATATATATATAAAGTGGAAAATGATTAACGCGGCGAGAACTATTATATAGTAAAAGAAGGAATATTTTTGGGGCGACCGCTAAAGCACATTGAAATTTGGCCAACTACTCACACGTGTTTCTTCATCAGTACAGTCAACTAGTTAAGACATGAGTACAACTAGCGCCAAAACTTAATACAACAAAACCACACCAGAACCATCAACAGGAGCAAAACTGACATTTGTGGTTACCAAGTAATTAAATATAAAGTAAAAAAAGACTAACGTGGTAAGAACTATTACATAGTAGAAAAAGGAATTTTTTTGGGAAGACCGCTAACATGAAATTTGATAGACACGTGTTCCTGACTTAAGTTCTTCATCATTATACTCTAGTTGCTCGTCTCTCAACTCTTCAATGTGATTTAGCGGTCGTCCCAAAAAAAAACCTTTTTCTTATATATATATATATATATATATATATATATATATATATATATATATATATATATATATATATATATATATATATATATATATATAGTGTGGATTTAAAATATACGGAAGCATTCTATACGATGAATTAAAAGGCATGTTTTTAATTAATATTTTGTTTATTCAAAATGTGTTTGTTGTTTTGTGTTTAAAAATATTAAAATGTTTGTCATTTATTGTCTGGAGGCGTTTCTGGAATGCACATAAAAATGTGTTAAGAGTGCAAATCCACGCTATAAAATTTCTCGTCTTCATTTTTCGAACTCAAACCCCAAGCGGCACTCTGTAGATGACGCATCAATGTCGGAATCCGATTATTTTTAATTTTTTCCAAAATAGGCCATATAAATAAATTAACACGTTCAATATTTAATGTTATAACATATTTATGTACAAACATTACATAAAATCTATCAAATACTTTGCAAATAAGTAGTTTCACTTTTAACTGAAAAATTCAAATATTTCAGAAAACGCTTAACAGTACGCAACATTGTGGTATCCCCTCCATCCCAAGAAAATAACTTTATGAGTTTTACATTCCTTTGACAGAAAATTCAAAATGTTGCACATGGCATGTCTTTCTTGCCTCGTTGATATATCTATCTTTGTTGCGAAATGAAATAAAACGAGAGAGAGGGCTGTTAAAGAATACCTCTTTTACAGACTATAATATTTATGATCTCCCCTATTGACTGTTTCTTTATCAGCTAGCCGAATTAATAATTGCAGGGCCTTTCGACTTTCGGCACCTTTCGGTGTTTGCCGATAAAAACAAGTTATTAATATCTAAATACCCGGAATATTAGTTTCCTTATATTTTTATGAACATGATTTTATGATAGCTTGAGTCTTGTGTTGAGAATTTCCTGTTTGTTTATTATAGGTGTGTTTTAAAATGACTAGTACTTGTATTTTTAAAACGTCGACGTTTAGTTTAGAATTTCTCACTCTTGTGACTGTGTCTAAGCTTTCTAGATATTTGTTTATGAATTCCTGTGTTACCTGTGTAATTAGGATATGTGTAATGAATGCTTAAGGGCGTAAAAATACGAGAGCAGCAAGACCTCGGCGCCGAACTGCAAAAAATTTTGCAATGAGAATCCTGGGAAAATGCAGAATAAGGTAAGTTCAAATAATACAACTATAGGTGCTCGATTTTGAGACCCTTCATGAATTTGAAGAATTAGAAATAGACAATTGTAAAATATTGACCACTTTGATTTTCAAAGAAATTACCTACGCTACGTAAATACATATTACTGATTACAGTACAGGGTGTCCGGATTTGGTTGCAAAAGCAGGGTATCTCGCTTATTCTTAAAGATAGAACCTTGAGGATTTCACGAACCTGAGCTAATTTTTTGTGAAACTCATGAAGCCGTAAACAAAATTTTCATAGCCTTCTTCGTTTATGAGGTACAGGGCGAAATAGAAAATTTTGCATTTTGGGACCCCCTTCGTATCTCGGTTATCCTTTAACTTAACGCAAAGGGAAAAATTGCTGCTTATGCAGTTCTTACGCTGGATCCAGTGGCGTAGTCATATTTTTCATTTGAGTTGTTATTTTTTAGATATGACCCAAAGTTGTGTTTTTTTAAATGGGACACCCTATATATTTGTCCAGAAATTGATTTGTCCTTTTAAAAGCTTCTCAAAAATATATAATAGTATGGGTCTATTTTAATAAACAACAACAAAAATCCTAATTTTTATAATTATCATCCCAAATTTTGCAGTAGGCCATGCAAAACGATGCCGTTTTCTTTTGTTTTCTTGGAAGCAAATGACATTTCCCAATTTTGTACACGTATATAAAATATAGCGCTAGTTTTTTGTGTTTATTTATTGTGTAAAAATATATTTGTATTACTATGGAAGAAAACCAAACTTTCGAACATTATGAAAAGTACGATATGTTAACTTGTTTTATATTAAGTAATGAAAATGTTGAGGCGGCTTCTGAGATGTATTTTAACAGGTAAATAGTTAATTTTTAGGTATGTTGAAATACTATTGCTTAATTTTTATTTAGATATCCAGAAAGGAGGCAACCTAATATATCCACTTTTTATCGGATAAAAAAGAATTTACTTAATCACGGATCATTTATCAAACCTCGTACGAAAACATATAATAAAGAAAATCGGAAGGCTGAGGAAATTACGGTTTTGGCTAATGCAGAAGCTTACCCTACAAACTCTTGTAGGGCCAGTGTGAAAAGAGCATAGGGATTCCAAAAACTAGAGTGCAAGAAATTCTAAAAAAGCACAAATACCACCCATAAAAATTTATGCTCGTGCAGCACTTACAGCCAGGGCATGCAGAGCGTAGGGTAGTCTTCTGCAATTGGTTTCGAGAAAGATGCGATATGGTTAGAGATTTTGAAAGGAAGGTTATATGGTCAGACGAAGCACATTTCAGTAATTCTGGTATACTCATTAGGCACAATAGTAGATTCTGGTCTCAGGAAAATCAACACCAAATATTTTCCAGAAGACAGCAGGGCAGGTTTGGTCTAAATGTGTCCTGCTTCATATTAGGAACACATATAAAATTTTATATATTTGAGGGAAATCTAACAGCCAATCGCTATATAGAAATTTTAGAGGCAGCTATACCTGAATTACTTGACGATGCTCCTCTAGCGGAAATTAAAGAAATTTATTTTCAACAGGACGGTGCTCCTGCACACAATTCTGGAATGACGAGATTATTTCTGGACAATAATTTTACCAATCAATGGATCGGAACAAATGGACCTATAAGATGGCCCTCTAGGTCCCCAGATTTGTCGATTTTAGATTTCTTTCTATGGGGATATCTGGAAAATAGAATTTACAAAGACCACTATGATAATGTCGAAGATGTAAGAAATGCAGTAAGAGAAAATTTTCGCTATTTACAAAATCATCCCGTTATTTTGCTTAATTCCCTAAAACGAATACGAAAATTGTGCGAAGCATGCATAGAACAAAATGGAAATCAGTTTGAACAGTTCTTTTGATTTCCTTGGTTACTGTAGTTCTTATACGACAGTTGATTTTTGCTGAAAGGCTTGTTACATAATAATTTATTACTGTTTTGTTCTTGTGTTACATAAATCTAGGTAGGTGGTACTTTTTTGGTGCGAAATTATCAATACATATTTTGATAAATAGATTTAATTAAATATTTATTTTGATTTATTGTTAGGATGCAGATATTGTTAACGACTTTAAATAAAAGGCAGCATTGTTTTGCATGGCCTACTGCAAAATTTGGGATGATAATTATAAAATTTAGGATTTTTATTGTTGTTTATTAAAATAGACCCATACTATTATATATTTTTGAGAAGCTTTTAAAGGGGCAAATCAATTTCTGGACAAATATACAGGGTGTCCCATTTAAAAAAACACAACTTTGGGTCATATCTAAAAAATAACAACTCAAATGAAAAATATGACTACGCCACTGGATCCAGCGTAAAAAACTGCATAAGCAGCAATTTTTCCCTTTGCGTTAAGTTAAAGGATAACCGAGATACGAGGTGGATCCCAAAATGCAAAATTTTTGTATTACGCCCTGTATCTCATAAACGAAGAAGGCTATGAAAATTTTGTTTACGGCTTCATGAGTTTCACAAAAAATTAGCTCAGGTTCGTGAAAACCGCAAGGTTCTATCTTTAAAAATAAGCGAGATACCCTGCTTTTGCAACCAAATCCGGACACCCTGTACATACATATTAAAAATATCAACATATTTTTTACGTTTGGGACTACTTATATAAACTTTTATCTGTATGTCCATGCTATTGTAATTTTTTAGAAGGTACATGCTGGATGTATTTCTGAAGTACACGTCTTTTGTTTGAAACTTAAAATAGCCCAACTTTGAAGGAGGAAGACTATTTTGTTTTCAAACAATGATGAAAATAAATAAAACTAATAAATGTGTTAATTTAATTTACTAAGGCATTGCTTTCTAGTGAGAAAATAATTCTTGCGCATGGCTATGCATATGCAACATATTAAATATCTTAGTCTTGTATCTACAAACAAATAAAAATTGACCTTTTATATATTCTCAATCTTGACCAAAAATGTACATACAGATTCCTGAATCACTGGAAAAGTAAGAAAAAATTGGGGATATTAGTTTTCAGTTCTCAAGTAATTTAGTGTACAAATGTATGTTACTGTATTTATGTATGTATGTACAGTGTGATCAGTGTATCTTGATAGCATTTTAAATGTTAATAACTTTTTTACTTTTTAACTTATCGGAGTGAATAAAAAACCAATTGTAGGGTTACTTAAAACTTTTTTCTGGTTATTAGAAAAACAAAAGACTATTAATTTTACAAGATATCACTATAAATTGTATTGTTTAAATCGGACACACCTCGGCACACACTCTATACTATATTTCGCTCAAATGGAACTCTTGCAGATTATAAATATAATATTTGGTTTGATAACTTTATCTTCAAAGACACTCGATCAATTTAAGAAAAACCATATGAGCCAGTGTGTTAGAGAGAGACTGACAACACTATTACATAGTGAAGTGGATAGGTATCAAACCAGATATAATTATAATCTGCAAGAAGAGACCCATTTGAGGGACATATAATAGTCAGGATGTCCCATTAGAAAAATATAATTTATAGTAATATCTTGTAAAATTGACAGTCTTTTTTTTTTTCGTTTTTTACAAGCTTGGTAATTTATGTAATTTTTTTTAACAAGCATTTGACCTCCCAAACTAATAATATAACAGACTTAATATTTGGACAGGACATATTTAAGATTTTCCCATAAGAAACAATATTTTAGAGAGAGAGGGATAACCTAGATTTCCTCAAATTTTAAATACTTTTAATGTATGAGTGCATTACATCATTGGATTTTGGAATGCAAAAGGTTTGTTATAAAACAAATTAAAAAATCCAGGTTTGTATATAAAAGTTGATGATGGCCCCTCGTTTACGAAACATCAGATTCAAAATTTGACAGCACCATAAAATGTTAGACAAAAAAATGCTTTGGCAATATGTTTACAACTTTAAAAAAATTTTAGGATTAAAAAAGTTACTTTTATAATTTTAAAAATGCAATATTTTATTCGTTTCTTAATATCTCAAGAACATAATGGCAAGAATTCGCCTGCAGGTGCTATTAGGCTTGTAACGAAATTATCTAAAACTTTCCATATTTAACCATTTTTCTATCTCTTGCAATAAGTGAGATCTGTTTTGTTACATCCTCTCCAAATATGAAAATACAAATTTTCAGAAGTCCAAATCTCAAAAACAAGTACAGATACTACATATAAATAGCTAGAATCTGGGCCAAAATTCAAAACCCAAAAGAAATTGGTGTTTTATTTAAAAAATAAAAGTTGATACCACCACTACGTTTTATACCAATATGTATATTTAAAAATATTTCTAAAATGTAACAAAAATAAGTAAAGTAAATAAGCATCCAAATGTGTATTCCTCTTTTTTTTAACTGGCATGTTTTTTAATACAGAATCGTTTCTAGTTCAAAATTCCAGGTATTACTAGTATTACTCTGTATTGTGATATTTCTTATCAACTTGAACGAAATTGTGCCATCCAGAACTGGTATTTTATTTGTTAAAGCAGTGTGCAAGTCAACAAATATCACAAGAATAAATACATATTTATTATTAAATCCATTTTTCGAAAAAAAAGTATACATGGTAAGAAATCTGGCCTACAACACAACTGCCTAAAAAATATATGGAACCTCTAAGTTTTACACAAATTCAATGAAGAATGAATAATCATTTTAGACAGAAATACGAGCAAAAAAATTAAAATATCTAATATTATTTATTGCTTCTTGTTAACATTATCACTATACAAGGTTCAGATGCTAACATCGATGGTAATTTTCTTTAAATATAATATTATTTTTTTTATTACATGCTTAGTTTTTTAAGGTCTTTCTTATAGCATCAGCTTTTAGTATAAATAGAAGAAAGAGTTTTTCTGTTGAAAAAAATCGATAAATTCACCTTTACCAACAGGTTTCTTCGTACAGAATTATCTTACGAAACCACATAGACAACCATACAAAACTGAGGTAGGAGTGCATAATTTCTGCTCTTTTAAATCTCAATGGAAATGGGAAAACATGTTTTTTTTTGGGATCCCAGAATCCTTAGGGTGATTTTTTCACGATTACAATACTTCTCTTTTACGGGACAATAAGAAAGGTCATACAAAATAGATAGGAGTAAATAATTTCTACTCTAAGTAGAATTATTTAGATTTTACAGCCTTTCTAAATATCAAATTGTCATTTTTCAAATGTCATATCTCAAAAACAATTGAACTTAGGATTTTTAAATATGTAGAGTCAAAAGCGCAAAGTAATAAATAACTTGTTTTAATATTTTTTCAGACATAATAACCTGAATTATTCAAATTTGTGGAAGGCTTTAAAGACGCATGATTTAAGCACAGCTTAGATAGTACAGCTAAATTACTCTCTCTGAAATAAAAAGTTCGCGCATGGGGTCCTGCGCTTCTCGTTTTAGGATCCAGACCGTCTACTTCGATTCTAGTCTTTCGCCGGAACAGTCGATTGGACAGAGCCGTATTTTGTATTTGTTTGCAGTTGTGAGTGTAGTGCTTAAGATGAGTAGTGTGAAACGTTGTGCAGCGTTAAGGTGTATTAACAATTCAAAAAACTGTGGTTTTAGTTTTTTTCGATTTCCTACGGACGTCAAAAGGTTTGTAACATTTTATTTGTGTATATATCATACTATTTCTTTACGAAGTTTGATATAGAACTTAATTATTTATGTTTTTTTTAAACTTTAAACACTCTTGAGGTGTTTTTTATAAAAAGCCTGTACATTATTATTTCGTTCTCTAATAATTTTTTGCATATTAAAGAAAAGTATATTTAACGTGCCCATATGTTTATTAAATGTATTAATACTATTACACTTAACATAAATAACTTGAGTTGGCTATTTTTGCTTCGGCTGTATATTCCATCAAACTTTTACTAAATTGTTGTACCGGCCGACACATTATCCATTTGGGATTACTCGGTAATATGAATATGTACCTTTTGAATTTCCGCACTTGATTAGACTGAAGGGTCGGCGAATTTGTCTAAGATATTCCAATTACTAAAGCCATTAAATTCATTACCTACTGTGTTTATTTTTTATTACATTTTCAAAATTGCCACGATCCGAAAACAAGAAAAGCGTTCAATGAATTAATGCTTTTAAGGTTTGGCTTATTTTTACTTTTCAAATTATTACTAATTTTATTTTGTTTTATACTTACCAATATAAAAAAGGCAAGAGTGGAATATCATATTTAACCGGTATTGCTTGAAAATAATTTACTGTATATCAGGCACGTTCTTGATAATTATTTTACTTTTAGAGCAAGGATTTGGCTAGTAGCGGCTTCTAGAATCGATTTACTAGACAAGTTAGAAAACCTACATGAAAGCTCATATAAACTGTGTGGGAGTCACTTTGAAAACAAAATGTTTTCAAATAAAGCATGCAATAGGTTACATAAAGAAGCAATACCACGCTTATTTCCTACACTAGAAGGTTCTTCACATCCAGCAGAGGAGCCAATGGTTCTTGAAACAACTGATCAAGGTAAAATAGAAAACAATGTATAAAAATATAAATCTGATTTCATTATAAAGTTCGTAGGCGGCAAATTTTCATATAATCTGCGGTTACTTTCTTGTGAAATCTTTGGTTTTTAATTTAAGAGAGCTATCGCGAATAATGGGGCTATAGTTCAATAATTTTATTGAGTTGAGAACAAAGCTGACCAAATATCGTCTAAATATTTAACACATTAATGTCCTCAGCTCAAAAAATGAATGTTAGTATAGTGGAAGTTCTACTCAATAATTTCTGTTTAGCGAAACATTCTTCGCCAGGATCTTACAATGTTATTTTTATTTGGTTTTAAGAATAAACTTTATCAAACAGCTTTGATTTAACGAAAATAACGCCTTCAAATATGGACCTATTTACATATTTAAACTTTATTGCAGCCGTGCGCCGCGACGGCTGGTCGTAAAGATTATTTGCAATAGGTTGGTACGGTAATAAATACCATTTTTTATGCTTAGGGTTTTTCCTATTACGGCATAAATCTCATTGCTTGTTTAAAAGCGAAATAATCCGAAGCCCCAAAATTTTGATTCAATTTTTAGTTTAGAGTTGGTCTCGGTATTCGCTTGCATTTGAGAGTTTTGAGACAGCAAGAAAATCACTACAATTTAAAAACGGAGCCTAGGAAAGACATTTTATTTATTTCATTGAGTGTGAGGGGTTTTATGAAAAGAAATCGTATATTGTGTAACATATGCATGAAGCCAACTTTTATACACGAATGTAATATTTGCGGCCCTAGCTGAAGCCGCAATATCACATAAGGATATAAAAAACTTAACGCACGTGTTGCACACTACTTTTTCTACGACTGTGTTTGTATTGGCGCTTTAATAATGTGCCCAAGTATGGCAACGATAGAAGCACGGCCGTCTAATAAAATTATTACCTGTGTCTAAAATTAATGGCGGTAAATTTATTTAATATGAAGCCTGTGCCTAAAGTAAATGCCATAATAAATCGCACGAACTTTAGTTGCCATATGCGTAGATAGAAACATTTTCCATGGTAGGGTCAAACCGTAGTAATTTTTTTACGGTCCGGTCCTAGAAAAACTATTTTTAAGTGTTCCCAATAAACCAAAATTTAATTAAATTAAATATAAATGTATTTATAATGTTTTTTTTTTGTGAATAACAAATATTATGTAATTAAAAAAAATATGTTTTTTTTTAAATTTATTTTAGTGTTTCTATTCTATTTAAAATTTCAAAGTCTAATCTGAGGTCTACTTAATATTATGGTAAGAATAAAATTCATAAATGTTAGGAATTTCTGTTTAGCGACATTTCCGTTTAACGAATTATTTCCGAGTAACTTCTAATTTTGTTTGAAGTTTCACTATATTAAAGTAGTAATTTATACGTTTGTTACTATATTATAATTTTTATAACTAATAGTAAATATTATTTCAATGACATTTTAAGTTCGGTTTTTTTCGATATATTTCATACTAGTTGCTGATGATTATTAAGTTAAAATTCCATTACATCTAGTTTATATACATAGAAAGTTTAAATTTTATTATTGTGAACTAAGGATTTAGCTTAGTAGATAAAATTATTCCAAAAGACTCTCTATGGGTGTCCAAAGAAAATAATTTTTGCAGCTTCGTTGGATAATGTATTGAAATATTCAATTGATTGATATGTTTAAACTAAAATGCCTATTCTTCGACACTGATTAGTGTCATCATCAACACTACAAAAGACAAATCATCCCATTAATAAAGAAAACAATACATTTTTAAGTCATATTTAAAAATATGCAAATACAAAACACACACAAACACAAATTAAAATCGTAAATAATATTAAACATTCAAAAACGGTCACAATCGATTTAAAATTATATAAAACTAGCATTTATAAATATACATTATTTATTATAGAGCAGAATTTTTATCACAATTGTGGATCGTATTTTTAAAATATGCCTTAAATGTTTTTTTTTCTTATTGATGGGATTATTTGCTCTTTGTAGCCTTGAGGACGACACTAATCGGTGTCAAAACGTAGGCATTTTAATTTGAATCTATCAATCAGCTGCCCTGAAAGCTGAAAAACCCATTTTCTTTGTATTACCTTAAGGATGTAAACTAAGAAAATTATCTAAAGGTAATAGACCGACTGTATTTATTTATTTCAAACAAAAGCCTCTAAATATTGATAGAGGTTTACAATCAAAGAAAAAGATAACTGAGCTATATTAATATTGTTTTTTGTATTTTTGTATTTTTGCGTTTTTTATTTTTTATAATATTTCAGGTGAAATTCAGACCGAGTACGAAGATCCATCAATGTCCGATTCTATAGACGAAACTGCTTCTCTAAGTCCCCAAAGACCTACAGATCGCCCAACTCAGACTACATCTGATATCTCGTCGCATACTCCCAGAAAAAATATTTTAAGAAACAAAATAAAAACTTTACAAAACGAAAATTTTCGTTTAAAACAATATATTAAAAAAATTAAAAGCGAAAGGCCAGAAGGGGACCTTGAAAACATTACACTGGAAGACTACAAAAAGTTAAGTTTTAAATTTTGCCAATCTGAAAATTTAGCCAGATTTATAAATGTCCAAGTTAGCCAAGGCATCAAAAAACCCAAAGGACGAAGATATTCCGATGATTTTAAAAGTTTTTGTTTAGAGCTGTATTTTAATGGACCAAAATTGTACCGGAAAAAGTTAGTTAAAACATTTTCTTTGCCCAGTGTTTCAACTTTACAAAAATTTATTAAGCACATAAGTATAACTCCCGGGCTAAATGATCTGGTCTTTGACACATTGAAAAAAAAAATCGATAATTTTTTAGATATGGATAAATCATGTCTACTTTGTATCGATGAAATGAGTATTAAGGGGAATTTATATTATGGAACAGATACTGATAAAATTATTGGGTTTGAAGATTTAGGCGAGGGAAATAGACATTTTAAACCAGCTCTTGCAGCTACAGTTATAATGATAAGAGGAATTCGTACAAATTGGAAGCAACCATTGTCCTACTTTTTAGTAAATTCTACGTGTCCTGGAAAAAAATTAAAGGATATCATATTAAGCGTAATAACAAAATTAAATAATATTAACGTAAAAGTAGTGGGGGTTGTATCTGATATGGGATCAAACAATATTCAGTTATCAAAAAATTTAAATATAACTCCTGAAACGCCATTTTTTTTTCATGAAAATCAAAAAATTGTCTATGTTTTTGATACGCCGCATTTACTTAAGGCTTTACGCAATAATTTATTAAAGTACAAATTTCTTGTAAATAATGCTATAGTTTCATGGGAATTTATTAAAAAGTTTTATGAACATGATAAGCAGTACTCGTTGCGTGCTGCACCCCGAATAAGTGATTCTCATATTTCACCTAACAATTTTGAAAAAATGAAGGTTAAATATGCGGCACAAATTTTTAGCCATACGGTTGCTTCTGGTTTAAATTTGTATATTAGATTTAACGCACTTCCTCCAGAAGCTGCACCGACGGAGGAGTTTGTAAGAAAAATAAATTTTCTGTTTGATATGCTAAATTCTTCATCTACAGTAGGTCCTACCAAATATCAAGAAGCTTATAGGGGAAATGATGACCAAAAAAATTTTTTAAATGAATGTTTCGACCTTTTTAGTAATCTGCGAATATTAAATTGGAAAGGTGAAGATGTAACGGGAACAATAAAATGTGTTAACGGTTGGAAAATTACAATCAATGGTATTATGCACTTGTGGGATATCTTAAAATCAGATGGGATGGAATATCTGTATACAAGGCGAATAAATCAAGACTGTTTGGAAAATTTTTTTGGTTCAGTCAGGCAACAAGCTGGCAATTGTATAAATCCAACTGCTATTCAATTTACCCGCATATTTAGAAAATCCTTTTGCTTAGACCTAATTCATTCGGGTACGGAAAATTGCGAAAATGATGATGACCGAATATTATTAAAGGTGACTGATGTACCAAATATTGAGGTAGATAGTGCTAATTTTAATGTCCAGTCAGAAGATAACATAACATTAGATAATGATTTTCGAAGTTCCGAAATTTTGCAGGCAAATTTTGCAAAATACGTATGCGGGTACTTAATAAAAAAGTGCCTTTCCAGGCACACTTGCGAAACTTGTGAATCTTATGCAAAATCATACAATGAATTAGACGAAACCTTATTATTTTGTTACCTGAAAGCGTACAGTCATACCGAAATCGACCTATTTGGCAGTTTATATATGCCACACCAAAATTTTGTCGACTTTATGACATCTATGGAGATACTATTTCAAAAAAATTTTGAAAATCTTTCATTACAGCCCAATTTGTCTCAGGAATTTGTAAAATTATTTAGTGGTGTACCATATAGACACCCTTGTAAGGATTTTCCACTTAAATACGTAATTACTTTATATGCTAGGTTAAGAATATATTATACATTAAGATATGTAAATAGAAATTTTAAAACACCAAATAGAAATCGAAAACTTATAATATGGAAAAATAATTGAACTGTTTGACCATCAGAGTTGGGCAACAATTTGAAAAAAGTAGTTGAGTATAACTACTAACTACTTAAAAGAAAATTATTTTAACTACTAACTACTAAGTAGTATAGTATACTTAAATTTTCAACCACGTTTGTATTTATACTTACTATATTTTAGTTCAAACTTTTATTATATTTGATTTTTGTGTAAAATTTGTATAGGTACTTTCTTTAATTGATTTTTTAAACAATTTGTTATCCTAATATTTCATTTCCATGTGACACTTTATTTTTGTTTACAAAATAATATTATTACATCTTATTTTTTAAAAGCTAGCAAAACGTGCCCTGGTGTCTGCTTATAAAGGCTTTTTGTTTAACTGGTATACAATAAATGTATTTAAAGTGAGTAGTTAACTACTTCTTTAACAATTTTTTAGAGTATTTCAAAGAAATTAAAAGTATTTGAGTATAATTACTTTAAAATGGAAAGTATTTTGAGTACTACTACTTTTTCTATAAAAGTACTACGTAGTTAAAATATTTTAGTAGTTTATTGCGCCCAGCTCTGTTGACCATTTTTTACTATTATGCTTATTTATTGTTTGCTGTTATTTTGTTAAACTTTTATGTTCCGAATTTTGCGTGTTACCAATGAAATTTAACTGTATTCCATTAGTTTTAAGACAATTTTGTAAGGAGTCATAATTTGTTATCTATTCACATAGAGTTTATTTTCAAATTTGTAATTAAGTCATATGCTACCATAAGTTATATGTTAAACATTAAAATAAATAAATTTAGAAAACTTCTATTTATGTAAAAATATATGTAATAAAAATAAATTAACCATTGAGTCAGATTTTGTTTCTTTTTCCATATGGTAGGTTTCCACTATTTTTAATCATTTTTATGTTGTATGTTAGCAGAATAGATAATTTACATTCTAAAAACATCTAATACGGTCCCTGTCGTCAAACCCGTTCGGATGGCTTCTCGAAATGCTGCTCAACGACGAACTAGCAAGAACACATGCACTTGAATTGACTTTTATAGAACAAAGTGCCGACAAGAGAGTAATTTAGCTGTTGTAAGTAAGCTGTGATTTAAGTATGCGCTTGATACTGCAAACAAGAAAAAATATCCTACAACTTGTATCACCGAGATATCAACTAATCAATTTAATGTTCCAAAAAATGTATAAGTCTTATTGATTTGATTACTTTTACTACTTTATAGATATTACTATATATTTGTTTAAAGTTATTCTAAGTTAAATAAATATATTTTTATAAAAAAATATATTTTTTGGAGTCTTAGTCTTCTTTCACTTCAAATGTATGTCTTAAAATCCACCTGACATTTTTTTTCTTTCACCGCCCTCTCTATTTTTGGAGCCTCACTTGGTTCCCTCAAAAACAAAAGTGTATGCCCTTGGGCATTATCATATAAGTGCTATAGGTATCAGTCAGTTTACCATGTTGTTAAGATATAATAGCACGTTGGACATGCCAAAGATATTTATAAAGAAAAAAAAAATATATAGTTTCCTAATATTTCAGATAATATTACGACAGTTTCAACTACATGTATGCATCTTTTATTGTAGGGATGATATTAACAAAGGCCATACATATTCAACCAGTTTTGCAAAGAAGCGTAGTAATGATGTTGAGAGTTTAAAGTTCCAAGATGAGTCTCCAGCGAGGTCTCCAGGGATATCTTTGTATAAATTAAGAGATCTTTCAGTAAAATATTTGAAAGTATCACATATTAGTAAAAGTATTCCTAATACAATGTGCCAAAATGAATTACGAAACAATCTTTTAAAGGTTTAGATAATTCAAGTAGATACTAAAACCCTGACAAAATTACAATAAAAAAAAAGATTATGCATGCACAAGTGGTGTTTGCCCTGACAAGTTTTGTAAGGGCAAACAATGCAAGGTGGCAAAATGTAAGGTGTTGGCTGTAGAGACGTTATTGCATAATTTTGGGCACTTGGTTGTACTGTTTTACAACCAAATTTAAAAAGTGAAAATTTGTCTTGGTATAGGCCGTTAAAATATGTAGGGTAAAGAAGGGGTTCACATGAAGAGAAATATAGTTTGATGATGTGAAAAAAAATCTAGCAACATATAAGAAGACTGACACTTATATAATTCTAACACCACTTTTATTTGTTCTTTATTATTACTGGATTTACTAATATCTATATATTATATACTATAATCAGTTAATCATACGGCAAAAATACTTTGGAAATATATATATATATATATATATATATATATATATATATATATATATATATATATATATATATATATGTATATATATATATATATATATATATTTTTTTATTTATTTTCATCAATAATAGATCCATATACAATTTACCAATAGGTGTAGATCGTATCATTAAAAAAGTGTATAACAATAATAAAAGAAAAGAAAACAAAACAAAGATCACAACTTAAAACTAACATAAAATGAATAACAGTGGTCATGTTGGAAATAATTTATAAAATTTGTAGATCATTTAAATTTGTATCTTCTAAGAACTCTTTAGTACTATAATAACCTTTTTTTGTAAAAAAAATATTTTAATTTACTTTTTTGTTGCTTTGTTAACATATTTTTAAAATGCTGGGGTAATTTATTCCATATTTTTACAATGCTGTATGTTACATTTCTTTGTAAGTATGACAAATTTGCCCTATCGATTAGTAAATTATGTTTATATCTTGTTTGATAACTATGATCACTTTCCAGGTCTGCAAAAAGAGAATAGCTTCTGATGACAAACATAACACATTCATATATATATATATATATATATATATATATATATATATATATATATATATATATATATATAAGCTGTACAGAGTTAAAATATTTTTATTAACAAAAACAGTTCTACATGTCTCAATCTGTTTCATTTTAAATATAGACCTTAGACACCTCTTTTGTAGTATAAAAATTCTATCAGACTCTACAGAGTTTCCCCAGAATATGATACCATATCGAATCCTTGACTGCACGTAGGCATGATACGCTGACAAGGCCGCATCAACACTAACCTCACTAACAACAACCCTGAGAGCGTAGCAGAATCTAGCCACATTTCCAGCAAGTTGTTCCCCCAACTCTTTTGTTATTATATTCAATTGAAAGATTGTGTTCTGTACGGTTTCCAAATGAGATAAGTTTAGTTTTTGAGATATTCAGTAAGATATTGTTCATGGAAAACCACTCATTCAAGTTACTAAGAACACTCAATATACTAGCCTCACACTCCTTCTCACTATCTTCTGCACATACTACTGAAGTGTCATCAGCAAACAGTACCATAGGATTCGGCACAGCACTCACTATATCATTAGTATAAATGATATAGAGAAGCGGACCCAGAATAGATCCTTGGGGAACGCCCTTTTGCACATAAAGATAGTCAGACATCAGTCGATCTCCACCCATGTCATATTCAATTACCCGTTGTCTCCTGTAAGCAAGATATGATCTAAAAAGCTGCAGCGCCACCCCTCTTATACCATATAACTCCATTTTTTTCAGCAAGATTTCGTGGTCGGCGCTGTCGAATGCCTTGGATAAGTCGATACACAGGGTAGATGTTATTTTGTTGTTGTTCAGTGATTCTATGATGGATTTCATTGCTTGGTAAATTGCAGTCGTGGTTGATTTACCCCTTCGGAACCCATTCTGTTGCTCCGCAAGAATGCTGTGTCTCTCAAAAAATGCCACGAGGCGATCAAATATAGCTCTTTCAAACAATTTATTCACATTTGAGAGCAGCGAGATGGGTCTATAATTATCAAACTTATCCATATCACCCTTTTTGTGAATAGGTCTAATCCAGGCCTCCTTGAGCGTCTCGGGGTAAATTCCGCTAACAAATGACAAGTTAACAATGTGAGCCAGTGGAACAGCAATGCTGCTCGCAACTTCCTTGAGAATCGAGACAGGAATCTCATCACAACCTACAGATTTTTTGTTATTCATTTGTATTATGTATGTAAGCACCTCAAGTTCTGTTATTGAATTACAGAAGAAACTAGGCCCTAATGCGCTAATTTTAGAGATGTCTATTTGTTTATTTTTGTTTATGTCAGGACAAGCAGTTGTAAAAAAATTGTTTATTTCATCAAGAATGTTTTTTTTATTTTTATTAGGAAAAGAATTAAAAATTGAAGTGTTGGTTTTGTTATTTTTGTTCGTTATATCTCTAATGAGAGACCAGGTTGCTTTTGTTTTATTTTCAGATTCATTTATGTAAGAAGTTTTGTCCATTATTTTAGCTTGATTTGTTACCTGTTTTAAAATTCTTGAGTACTTCTTGTAATATTCCTCAGAGATCCTACCAGCTATTGCTTCTTCATATAGGGCTCTTTTTGTTCTACTTGATATTTTAATTCCATTTGTTATTCATGGTCTGGAATGGCCCTTCTTCCTTTCGCACTTTTTGACAGGAAAAACAGCATTTAATTCCGACCTAAGAGTCGCATCAAACCCATCATAAGCTTTGTTCGCATCGACCTCTCCCAGTACATCATGCCACGTGCAGGTCTATAGACTTAAGGTAAATTGTTGGATTTTACTTTTTGAAAATATCCTATTCCTTACAAAAACTTTGTCAGCCTCTACCTTCTCGACCTTTACCTTGATAAATTGAGCTAGATGGTCAGAAAGACCCGAAATTTTAATTGAGTTATCTCCAAATTCCTTAAAGTTTACAAAAATATTGTCGAGTAGAGATTGGGTTGTTTTTGTTACCCTTGTTGGTTCAATTATCGGATGAAACAGATTGAAACTCCCGAACATATCTAATAAGTTTACTTTATCATGACTTTCCAACATATTATAATATTAAAATTGACATATTTAACACAAATTTCATTTAAAACTAATTCCATTCTTTCAATAAAATTTTTAAGATTGCCAAGACAAGTTCTATATACAGAGAATACTAGCATTTTCCTAAGTTTACTAATTGCACAAGAGATTTCTATTTCCCCTTCTATACTTTTTTCTTTGGTATTCATGAGCTCCTGGAAGTCCTCCATATCGTCCCTCACTAGAACACAAGATCCTCCATGGATCAGATTTTCTCTGGAGAAACATGACACCATTCTGTAACCTTGCACTTTAACAAAGTCAATTTCACCCTTCACTAGCCAATGTTCCGTAAGGCACAGTAAATTGGGCGCTTCATTCAGGGTATTGAGAAATAGTTCAATATCCAGAGTTTTTTTCCGCAAACATTGAATATTTTGGTGTAGAATACTTATATTTTGGTATCTGCTTGAGTCTCCCTAATGTAAGTGGGTCTTCTGAGGTGGAGAAAATGGTTTATGGTGACGCCCCTTCCCCACATCTGTGCATCCATAACTTTGTTTTTGGATTCAAAAGGAATGTAAAGCTTAAAAGAACTTTTATATTTTTTCTTGTCTTCATTTTTTCACACTTTGATTTTATTCCAGCAGTCTCATCCACATAGTTAGTTCAAGTAACAACACACACTTTGGATAAATTTTAGATTTTTGCGAATTGCACAGCTTCCAGGGTATATACTATCACTTTTAATGCTCTCCGATTCTGACACATCATCATCGTCGGACACCATGATTCAATATTCAATATTCAAAATATATATATAATATATATATATATATATATATATATATATATATATATATATATATATATATATATATATATATATATATATATATTACATGAGACTGTTTGAGAAAATATAAAACAATATACATTATTCCTTAATTTTATGCTCATTTTTAAGTAGGTCATTCCTTGAGAATTTATGTTTAACATGTGTCCTATAGTCAATGTTTTGTTTTGTCTTTGAGATACAGTCTTAATAAAAAGAAATAATTTTTTATGGATATTTTTAATATATTTCACGACGATTTTGGTCAAGCATTGCAAGTTTGATTGGATGACAAGGGGCTGAAAGTATTAGGATTATAATTATCCATTTCATGGCGTCTGGGGGAAGGGCAACATATATTCATACTAAAAAAAAAGTAAAGTATACCACTGGTTTATAAAAAGTTTTTATTTTTGTTTAGATCAAGGGATTAAAACTACAGTTTTTTGAAACTCGCCTTTTTTGTTCTCTCTCTTTACTCTATATTTACTATATCTCAATAATATTAGGTTTTTCATTTTGTAACGTCCATCCGATGTTAAGCTTGTTTTTGGTATGCATTGGAGGGACTCGCGCAAGGCAGAAATTAAAGAAAAAAAGAAAAATTAAGAAAAATTATTAATTAATTGAAATAGTATTTAACACATTGATTGCAGTAGCTAAAGTTGGTTTTTAAACAACGATGCCTGAAGTATACTGCATTTCATATAGGATTTACTTTAGACATTGCCTCCTTAAGAATTACATTGACAATCATTAATTTTAGGCTGAAGGGCAGCAATATATGTATTGATTTAGAGAAAATGTAGACACATCTCCTGTGTGACTATATTTTTGTATAGCCTGCATTTTCTGTAGGTTTGGTTCATTTATACTTATACTGGTTGTAATAGTAGTGGGAGGTACAACACAAAAGTCTATAGTTTTTACTATTTTTAGAAATATATTATATAGAGTATTAAGATTCTGGGGCAAGTTAATATAGTAAGACAACTGAATGGCATTTATGTATTGAGTAGGCACATCTCTCTTTGTGAGTATGTTTTTGCATAGTGTTCATTTTCTGTTAGGCTTTGTTGATTTATACTTCTATATAATACTCTGGTGTATTACATGCTCCCTAATATTTTAAAATATATGAACATTTTTCTAGGTTACTTCAGAGGATATTATGTCTATAGAAAGAAATACAGTTGGGCAGTGGGATAATCCATTTTATAGAGAAATTAGAAAATACATATTAACAGCCTCAGTATTTGGCACAGTATGTAAAAGGAGACATAACACTTTCTGCAATAACCTGGTCAGTTCCATTATAAATCTAAGGCATTTTAAAACCGATTACACACTTTATGGAAAGCAAAAAGAGAGTGTTGCAAGGCAGAAATTTGCACAGACCAAATGCAAAAAATCAAGGAACCTGCCAATTTTATCCATGAAGATTTTAACCACTTAGCTGCTACACCTGATGGTAAAACACTTTTTATTATAACTATTAAATTCGCAAAATTTTATTTAGACTTTTTAAGTATATATATTAATATTAAGTACTTGACTAAACATTAAATATAGTATAAAAAGAAATCACATTTATTATTATCAGGTAATATAATTATTCTTTCAAAAGATAACTTTTAAATCATATTAAAACAAACTAAAATATTATTTTTATCTCCAACCATTTTTTTCATTCAAGCATTCAAAATACACAAAATGTCGATTTTTTTATTAAAAATCAATAACTAAGAATTTTAGGTCTAAGGTGTGGTACATCAATTATGTTTTCTTTCAAAGAACTTTTTTCTGTTCTATTTTGAGGGTTCTGTAGCTTGTCCTAATAGTAGTTATAGTGTATAATTTACTTTTATATGTATGACAACAGAAAACAACCTATTTTTGGTCATTTTACGCGATATTTTCTCAATGCTAACTGACTGCAACTGCACCCTTAATTTAATGTCTAGATAAAGGCAAGTTTTAGTAAAGTTGTTTTAATGGACTACAAATATAAAGCAGATAGGTTAGTTGTTCGATATGCGTAACCCAACCTAACCTAATCTAATCCTTACAGCCTCGACGTTTAAATTTTAACAAATAATGCTTTATCAATTTTGTCTAGTAGATATATTGCCTAATTTCTTTGTAGGCAATGCCATTTTTTATATAATTTTCTTTAAAACTGATTTTTTTATTTAAAACTAAAACTGTTCAGACATGAGCAATAGTCATTTTGTCATATCATTAAAAAAAAATAGAACCGAGTTCAAAAAACATCGCTAAAAAGTAAAAAGTAATATTTTGTTTATTCCTTAAATATGTATATTTTGAAGTCGACGGCCCAAACAGCCTCACCCAGCCATTATAAAATATAGTTGATGTATTTTATATTACATTACAGATAAACCAAATATATACATAGCTAGCCTTATATCTTTAAAAATTGGTGCCTGAATTCCTTACTATTAGAGCCCTTTTGTGGAAATGCCATTTCCATCCAATCGCTGAGCCTAAATTCAAATGGCAATATTGACTTCCTATTAAATTTACAAATGTCGAAACTGTCGGCTAGGCTAGTGCATGAAGCTTTTATTGACGGCCGTGTTACATAAGAAACACCTAGGTAAACTAAATGTAAACTATAAAACAAATCTGACCCCAGCAGCTACCAAATTTTCTCGGTACTTCGACTTTAAAATAGTGACATGATACTGAATACCTAAAAGTACTTTAAGTATTTAATTTAGAAGTGTTTTAGAAGATATATGTTAAACTCTGATCGTTAAATTCTTTTTTATAACTTCGCAGACTATCACAGAAAACAACCTATTTTTGGTCATTTTACGCGATATTTTCTCAATGCTAACTGACTGCATGCACCCTTAATTTTCTGTCTAGATAAAGGCAACTTATACTTACTTTTTTAAGTAAGGTACTGAATATTATAAGTACTTAGTACTGCAAGTACATTTTTAAAATAAGCCAAAATTAAAAAAATATCATTTCCAAATTAAACATGTCTATTAAGTTTTTTTTTAACGACTAGTGAGTTCGTTTGTAAAGCACACTATACGTATTTCAACAATCTCTTATATTTTAGAATTTAAAACATGGCATTGCTTTCATTTTCATTAGTATTTTTTACGAAAAATATTTTAAATTCTCAAAATATCTTAATGTGCACATAAATTAATAAAAAAATCCTTTTCTATTGTAAGTTTCAGTTTGCTAATTTTATCAACTGTTCATCCATACATAATATTCCAAAACAATGTGCGAAGCAAAGCGATTGATTTTGTATGCTATAATTTGTCGGCATGTCAAAATCCTCGGCGATACGAATGTTTCCGAAATTGTTCCTTTAAATTGATTATTAAACCTGTCTGTCTGATTTTAGTCTCCTTTTTCGACTGTCCTTTATAATACTTATGGTTTGGCGTTGTTATAGCCGCTCTCAGATCTAATGAATATATTAGAGAGGTAGCGACAATTTGAGGTACAATACTTTCCTCAATTTTGTAAAATACCTTTAAGAAAATGGATACAGGATAGATTGATTTGTTTTCCTATATATAACATTTCATTTGGACGCCATTTTGTTCGGAATTGTTGGATTTTTACCATAATGTTATGGTAAATGCTATTTGTATTGTCTTGTCCATTCCCTGCGCCGCATATGATCTACCTTCATCTAACTTGGAATGTAATTGATTGAGTTAAAACATTAATTGAATAGAGTTACAAATAATAAACAACGAGGCTGTTCTAATTGAGCATGCTTTTTATTTACAAATGACATTAAAAATAGTTTGGAAGTATAGTGTTTTATATTTGATTTCGTTTATTTTGTTAATTATTGTATTTAATTGGTTTTGTTTTCGATAGATTAAAATGTTCAATATTTAGATAATCGAGAATGTATTCCTATTACAATGTTTAGATCTGTTCAAAAATGTTATACGTTTCGCAAATTGTCAATGCCAAATAATGATTGGTCGCAAGAGTAATCTGATTTAAATAAAGGATTTGGTTAATGTAATAAGGCGCGAATAGATAATTTAATTGAAAGCATGCCTCGTAGACAGAAAATGCGTTCACATATAACGGCAACCGAACGGTGCCGTCCATTCGACCGGAGTCACGTAAAGCAATATATTTATAACGTATCGTTCGTACGTATATATATATATATATATATATATATATAAAAACGTATATATATATATATATATATATATATATATATATATATACGTCATACTTTGAAAACTGAGGTCAAAGTATGACGTTAAACGACGTCCTGTGGACGGTAGAAAGTCACAGCCCATCACTGTCATTATTTAACGTTTTATTACCTCAAACGTTATTTTGCGTTATTATTGATAAAACTTTGACGTTACGGGGCATCAGAGCAGTAGCGTAGCTAGGGGGGTGCAAACGGAGCATTGGCACCCCCAAAGCGCCAGCCATCTATACATTTGTTCAAAATATACAACTGACAGTTAAAAAAATAGCGGTAAAAACTAAAAAAAAACTCTTTTTAAGTTGCTTGTTTTTACTCGGGCGTCATTTCTTTATACTTTGACCCCCCATGATGAGATAATCTAAAAAGGGCTCTTAATTTCTGCGCTAAATTATAGATCCGCGCCCCCCCTCTTCGGATTTTTTTCTGGATTCGCCATACACCAGTGCGTTAGATATCTAATTTCTGTCTTCTGTAAATCTGCTGCTATTAGGTAATCTTACTAATTTTTTCTACTAGTCCAAGAAATTTTCAAATCGAAAGGCAGAGATTAAATCCAATGGGTCATAGTTTCTGACATCATCAGTCAAATACTAATAATACAGATGTTATCAATATTCTTGCAGTGAAGAATGAATTGCTTTAACAATTCATCTGACAAATCAAAACCTATGTTTTTATATATGGTCTAGACTCTAGAGAAACAAAATTAAACGGCACTGCTAAGTTCGTTAGGAAGAAAAGATTTAAAACCAATTAAGTCTTGTGACATATTGTTAACTTCTCTTTAGAGTCTTTATGCCACGCAATATAACCATTCCAGAAACATTCCCCAATTTATATACGTCTGTCACACGATGAATAACCACCATGGGACTTGTCACACTTTATAAAAGATCGAGCGGGTAAATCACATGTGAAGCTATGTATTTACAAAAATAAAACCATTGTCAAACAAAAGTTTTAATTCATCAGCGAAATCGTCTAAAAAATCCTTTAATAGCGATGGTTTTGTTTTTCCACAAAATAAGGCTATTACAAATGAAGTGCTTATTATATTTTTACTTTTTAATAGTACAATAATTGGCCAAAACTGTATGTGTGAGCTGCGAAATAGAGGAAGCCCATCAATGTTAAATGAAATAAGAAATTCATTAACACTGAAGAATGGATTTTGAATAATTATAAGTTTTTAATAAGTTTTTTACTAACCCATATCGATAATACTGACCACTGTCAAGCAGTTTAATATGAGTCGCTTTAATGGGAGTCTTTAATAAAGATCGAGCATCTAAAGGTAAGTTGGTATATATAGTATTAAGAAAAACCACAAGCTTGCTCACGGTTTGATGTGTTACCCTGTTTTCAATCGTCCAATGTCTGAAGCTCGTTTCTAAGTACCTGTCAATATTAACATCACTCTCCGAAATAGTTGATATAGTGCCGACATTTAAATTATTTCTCTTAAATTTAAACTATGATCAGAAATGTTCTCAGGTATATTAACGTGCACAATTTTGAGAAGTTTCAATAGTGACGTTAAATTATGACTTAAGCTATGGTGTGAGTTATCTTCCGATATATTATTAAATACATGATTTTCTACAGCGCAGAGATATTGGGTAGAATGATCACTGTAACATTCAATATTTGAATTCCCTTGTTTCTATTCTATACATCTGAGATTTGCCCACAACTTTTCAATTATGCTTTTATCTTCGACCTAATTAGGAAGTGTAACATCAACCTTGTTTTAGAACATTTTCAAGAATTAAAAATTATTACATGTAAATCCTGACATGTTCAAATAACTATAAATTACAAGAAACAAAGACTAGTTTACAGTCTAGTACTTATAGTAAATAATTTTAACCCAATCCCTCAATCCAAATACCATTCGTTGATTTTGATTACATTCCCAACTTGTTGTTCTTTGGTTTCAGTGCAGCTAGATAGAACTGCAGCTAAAATAATAAATTAGTGTATTAAAGTGGGCAATAGTATTTCACTAGAAATCTAAATAAAATGTAATATTTATATATTTTTAAATTTTAAAAATGTATCCTAGTAAAGTACATATTCTATAATAATGGAGGATATATAGTACTAACTTAGCTGTAAGTACAATTGTGAGGAATGTGAGCAAATTGTCAACAATATGTTCAATTTTAACAAGACTAATTTTAATTTAATATATCAATTATTCCAAAATCCCAATTGGCAATCAGTCTGTGAGTGTAATAATGATGATGGTTCTATAGAAAAATTTTATGAAATAATACATCTAATATTTACAGAATGTGTACCACTTTCAAAGCAAATGCTTAACCTTTGTCGTTTGATGTAATCATAATATAAAGCAACATATTGATAAAGAAAATATCAGGAGACAAAACGACTTGTCAAAATTAAATTGAAAAATGCTTATACATATTTTATGATTAATTTACATGAAAGCGAAAAATCATATTTCCTTGCATAAACATAGATTCCTGCCTCAAAAGTCTACCTTGACAAATTTCACATCATTTGCACACTATTTGCATGACGCTTTAAATAAGTCACAGGATGATGTTATATACTATACCTCTATATTGAAAAAAATAACGTGGTAATGCACTTTTTAAAACTGATAAATCTGAATTTGTAGATCTAATAGTGGCCTTTCTATGCAACAGAAAGCAATATGTAGCGTTAAAAGGTGCTAAAATCGCGACACCTCAGCATACCTCAAGTGTTATGCAGGGCTCAAATTTGGGACCACTATTATTTCTAATAATAATAAATGGTATTTGCCAAGTTCCTAAAAACTCTAAAGCATTAATATTTGTAGATGACTTTAAGTTATACATAGAAGTTATGACGAGGGCTGGTTAATAATAATAAAGTACATAAGTGGTGCGAAATGAGCTGTTTTAAATTAAATATTAATAGACGTGTTGCATTACTTTCTTTCTAAAAAAACTGAACTTTACTAGAGAATGTACCTTAAATGACAATATTTTCTTTTACGAAAAAAATTATTGAAGCTTACAAAGTAATGGGTTTCATTGTCAGATCAACAAAGCACTTTAATGTGGATGTTTGTTGAATATGACTGTATGTATAATTTGGTCTCTTCAATGAGAAGTATGGATCAACTCAATAGAAAGAGTACATCGTACATTTTTAAATTATAAGTTTTTCAAAAGATGTAATTATTATCCACTTAAAGGATATATTATAGTCATTTTGACAGATTGTCTCTTGAAAATCGTAGAATTAAAGTTTGTCTAGTGTTCATATTCAAAATTTTAAAGAAGAAAGTGGGAAATTTTAGGGCAGATTCCATTTTCAACTAATAACGGAAATACAAGAAATTTTCCAGAATTAATATTTACAAGAATGCTATCGAAAGTTTTTATTGTTCAACAAATATGCTGCTGAGTTGGATCATCATATCAACTTAGCGTAATTTATATCGTTTATTAACCAAAAACTGGAAAGTCAAGCTCAAGCTCTGGTTTAGATATTAATGTTAGTTAGTTTATTACAGGTTTGCATTATTGTTTGTAGCCTAGGTACTGACATCATTTAAGAAGTATCTGTAAATATCAAATGCTGTAGATAACAATTATAATAAATAAATAAATGTTCTTCATAAGAAAAATATACCAGGTAGAAATATATTTTACATTGTACTGATAAAAGTTAATTCTTTAAACTAAGTTAGGCACTTATGGAAGTGCAATTCATTATCCTGGTTTCTAATTTATATGGTATGGTATTAAAAATTAAATTTTAGAATAATCAAATATATATACAGTATATCCTCGGACCAAAACATACCTTTTTCTATTTAATCTTATCTGCTTATTTCTCATGTACCATTTATTTACCTTGACGTATTACCTTTATAGCTGCTAACAATAATTTCCAAAACCATTAAATATAAAATAAACAAAATTGAACTAAAAAACACCAATGCCTCTGGAAAATTTTCCATAAAAAAAGCAAAGAATATTTTGTTTTTAATTTGGGATATTAATATTTAATAAATTAATTATTTTGACTGCACAGTACTTTTAAGATGTGCGTCAGAATGTGGGGATTCGCCATATACACGGTTTCTAAAATAAGACACCTTATCCACTTTTTGGAGAATTATAGAAGATAGAGAAAATTTTAAAGTTTAATATTTCTTAATTTCTCTTGAAGTTTTCTATTTATTTTTGTTTTTATTTATACAGGGTGTTGGAATTTTCCTCGGTTGCTATGAAATTTCTTATTTTAAATAAAATACCTTATATATTACTATAGATTATAATAGTGTTTAAAGACAAAGTTAGCAATATACATTAGTATGGGTCTATACTGCAACGTTTAGGACAAATTAAGAGAAATATACGAAAGCGCAGAAGGGCCAGAAAATTTTAAAACATATATTTTGTTAAATTCCGATTTTACTAAATTTATTAATTTTATTAAATTCCGAGGCAGAAGTCGGAATTTAGAAAATTCCGAGTTGAATTAACTAGAACTGGGTCAGGGCCGGCGTGAGGCATGGACAAAACAATACAAAAGGCATTTACCGATTTACAACTTATTTTATATAATTCATAAAAAAATCAATTATGACATTTATTATTATCCTTCATAAAAAGAAGGTTTTCATTCTAGGAAATAGAATTTTACCGGCTTCTCAAACACTCTATTAAGTCACTATTCACTATTCTCACGTAGAGAATTGAAAAACTTTTACCAGTTCATCCCTGTTTCACACTTGATTTTTGTGTAAAATTTCAACACAATTGGATAAGTAGTTTTTTGATACTGATATTTTAAGCACATCATTAAGTCGCCATTTCATTCCACAATAATTGCTCGTCATCAAAATTTTACCGCATTTTTGCGCAAAATTTGAGGTAAATTAAATAGGTAGTTTTTTAGTAAATAACATTTTATTAGGTCAATTTGCCATATTGCATTTTTACTCAATTATAACCATGTCCCCATATGACCGTTAATTTACGACCAAAACTTGAAGTAAACCGGGTAAGTAGTTTTTTTCTATGCCGCAAAACAGACAGACATACTCTTTCAAACAATTAAAGTAGTGTTAAACTTTTTTAAATTATGCTGCAGTCAAAAAAATATAAAAGTTCATTGTTTTTACAATTAAATACTAAAGTTCCAAAATGTAAAAAAGGTTCAACGTTGCTATGTGTCCCATACCGTAATTAAAAAAAATAATGTATGGTACTGCACAAAAAAATGTGTACAATGGTGGAAAATATCATTAAAAACGTATTTTTTTTTATATATATATATATATATATATATATATATATATATATATATATATATATGATCATTGAATGTTTCTTGAACCATTGTAAATATATAAGTTTCAGCAAAGTTTTCTTGGGAATTTTGGTTCAGTAGAGTAAACTGCGAGGTAGTGGGCAGTTACATAATTTTATTTTTTTTTTCCAGGACGTTTCGTTGACTTTCGTACAACTTTTTCAACTGGTTTATAACGTGTCTAAAAGTAAAATTGACCTTAAATAAATATATACGTTTTACAAAAAATAAACTTACCATCAGAAACAAAGATCCAAAATGCATCAAATGCGATAACAAACTGTGTAACACATATGAGACATATAACACGAAGCTGACATTTTGTATATTACAATAAAAACACACACAACGTGAAAATATAATACATCAGTCATATACATAGAACGAACACGAGTATTAAAGTCGACTGCTACTATATTACAAATAAGACATGTAGGTGCTATGAGAATTCTGTTGTTTTTTTTGTGCTGTAAGAGTTTAAAAGAAATTATTTTAGGAACATCCAAAATACCATTGTCATTTCACTTCTCATTTGGTATCCAATTGCAAAATAAAAGTGTATTTTTTTGGGGTACTAGTTAAAAAACATAATAATGAATTATTTAATAAAATATTTATTAGAGAACTGCATATTTTCTAATTTTAAGGTGAAAAATTTAATTAAGAATATTAAAATATATTTTATTGAGACCAGCTATTTCCGATTTATCGTTTATGGATTGAGGATTGTTTTTTATGTGGATCATTTCATGATATTCGCGTTTTCTTTTGTGTGGTTCTGTTAAGAGTATTTTTGTTTCATCAAAGTTAAAATTATGATTAAAGTTTTCCTCATGTTTTTTAAGTGCTGTAGTATTTTTTTTATCGTATCGATGCCCATTTAACCTATTGTGAAGATGTTGGCTAGTTTGACCAATATACACAGAAGGACAATCTTTACATGGTATCTGGTATACAGTACGGGTTTTTTTATTTTTAGGAATTTCACTTTTTAGTTTGCTGTAATTATTATTTAGGAGGTGAAACCCTTTGTGACACACAAACATGATGTTACTGATGGTAAGTTTATTTTTTGTAAAACGTATATATTTATTTAAGGTCAATTTTACTTTTAGACACGTTATAAACCAGTTGAAAAAGTTGTACGAAAGTCAACGAAACGTCCTGAAAAAAAAAATAAAATTATGTAACTGCCCACTACCTCGCAGTTTACTCTACTGAACCAAAATTCCCAAGAAAACTTTGCTGAATATATATATATATATATATATATATATATATATATATATATATATATATATATAATATTGTTTCAATAATATATATACCTCTAAAAATATAAAATACATCAGTAAAATCAATATGGGTTTACTACTCACTGTTTTCAGACTTATTGACGATCTTCTTTAGCATGCATCTTTTTTTAACGCAGTTTTGAAATTACTTTTTTTGGATTTAACAAAATTTAATAAAGTTTAAAACTATTTTAATCGTGTTAATTTGAAAACATAGGAACACAAATACACTAATCACTTTTGTATAAACCAATAGTTTGCTTAAGTAAGTGTTAATTTAAAAGCCTAATATAAAAAATATTAATTCTTACCAAACTATTAACTTTTGCTCGGTCCTCTAAATAAAAAATGTATCTCATTTAAAATGTTAATTGGCAATTCCACTGGCAAATCATCAGGGCAGACATTTTAGTTCTCCTATAACTGACTTTCCACTTTTTAAAATTTGTAATGTTCCTTAATTTTGTTCTCATACCATAAGCGCCTCCCTTAACAGAACTTCAATATCTAAAAAAAATTGTTACAAATTGTAAACTTACTTGATTAATTATTGTCGGTGCTTTCAGCATTTGACCGCTCATTAATTGGTGGAAGTGTATTTGATGGGATTAATGTCAGGCACTCTTCACTTTCTGTAACAATTATATTATATTATATAATTATTATTATATTATAATAATATTGATTTCTTCAAATTTTAGAGTAAAGGAGAAAGTAGCTAGATTATTATTTTAACAATATAGAAAAGACCATTTTAAAGGAGAAATTAGCTAGATTACTATTTTAACAATAAAGGAAAGTCTTTTTTCTTTTAATTAAGAGGTAACCAGTTTTGTGACAGTGAACATGAAGTACATATGTCTCACAACTATAGCCGTAACAAAATAAATAAAATTCATACCCCTCGATAAGGATGTTGCACTTCAACTAATCGAGGGGGTCTCATTGAACCTGCCAAGATTTTTGTACTTTGATTTAGAAGAAAGCGACTTAAAGTTAATTTCGAGTAGTTTTGATAGTTTTTGATTTGGTTTTCATCCTTTTTTTTAATAAATTTCTCTTCTTCATCATATCCTAAATTTGATCTTACCTCAGCGATTTGGCTTTTTACGACGGTTTCATAATCTAAGAACAATAAATCGTTGATGGTGTTGTGTTAGTTAACTATTTTCATGTGTAATTTTTCATGTAATAATATAGTATGCTCGATTGTGACTGCATTGGACATTCACCACAAATTTGTCCCTAGAACTGCAATGCAGCACAAAATAAGTTATATACCCTATACATCCAAGATTATTGTATTGTTTTACGTATCATTCCAAAATAAAATTAATATCTTGATTATATTTAGTAATTTATTTAAATTTACAGTATTTAGAGCAATTAGTGGAAAGCAAATTACTTCTACGCATCTACATGATTGTAAAGGATAGAGATATAAGTCCGGCTCCCACATTCAATTTAGGTACGATAATCAGTGGCGTAGCCATAAGGGGAGGCCGGCTAACCCTATTTTCATAAATAGCCAAGTGATGCAAAACACCCTCGTCAGTGATTATAACCATAATCCAATTCTCTGTTCACAGAATCATTATTCATGTAACTTGTAACTAGTGATGTAACTCTGGGGGCTTTTAAAACTTAAAAGTTAACATTTAACCATAATAAACATTAAACATTCTAAAAAATTATTTAAACCTACGAGCCCATGTATATTTTTTATATTATTTACGTTACTTAGATACAAAGAAGTCTTACTAGAAGATGTTTTTTGTTATTTAGTCATTTGTATTAAAAGCGATTTTTTAATATTCTAGAAATGGCCTTATGATAAATTTCCCCCTCGCATCCTAAGCTGGCTACGCCACTGAAGAGTTCCTGAAAAAATTATCCAAATTGGTTAAACCCTTCTGAGTAAAATGTGTAAAAAATATATTAAACGGATCAAATAAAAATATTAATTGTCATCGTATGTTGCTGTTTTAGTTTTAATTACAGACGAGTGTTGCACTTATTACTGTTTTGATACTTTAAATATAAAATATTAATAGGAAAAATGACTCAACTTGGCCGTTATTAATGCACTACCACGGCCGACGTTCTGAAGTCAGCCGTGGCACTACCTGCCTACCTCTACAATTCCATCGTATTTCAAATAAAGTCAATTAAATTAGAATATAGGTACCATTATACTTAATTATTGTTACTTACCACTTTCACAAAATATTCTAACAACTTGGCACAGTTTCCATTTAGATTCGTCAATTTTTTCATTGTTTTCTAAACCTAAAGAAACATTTTCAACCTCTTTGTATGGTAGCCGAAACTAATCCTTTTTAAGAGTTGTCAGTCTTGTTTTTCTTATGACCGACAATCCCCCCTGATCTTCATCAGTCGTTTCGAATCGAACCACTACAAAGGACAACATGGTGGAAAAATGATCACTATTACACTTAATAAAATTTTCAAAACTATAGCGAATATACAATTTCTGGAATCGTTTGTGAGAATATTTAAAAAATCCGACACGCACTCACTAATTAGCTAGCAAGAAAGAAAAGCGTTCAACATCCCGTCCCGTCCCTTCCCGCGATTTCGCCCACTCCCGTCTCTATGAGAAAAGTGTAAAATAGCGTCTACGGAATAGTATCGCATTAACTCTTGTGGTATATTCTTTGGCCAATCAGATTAAAAGGATTGGAACACGTGATTTAAGCTTCTATTTTTTACTTAAAACGGGTAATTTAAAAATTCGTTTAAAAATAAGAAAATATAATTTTTTATTGAATTTTGTTTTATAACGATGGTGATGGCGACTCTGCCTCTTATCATATTTTTTACTACATAGAAAACGTTGAAACTCTTTTAATTTTTTAAAATCTCATCCATAACAATTTTTAATTGCAATACAGGGAAAAAATGTTAGCTGACTGAATTTTTTAAATAGGTATATCTACATATATTACTTTATTACTTACTTACTTATATTACTCATAAAGTAAAAATAATAACTCTTTATTATAGTTTATATAATTTTTACTTAATTACGTAGAAAAAAGTTGAAAGAAAAATATGTTATATTCTGTACGAATATAATGACGTCAATATACGTCTTATATATAATGCCATATGTATGACGTCATCTCTAAAAAATGAAACAAAACCTCAGTATGTACATTTTTTTATGTGACGAATGCTTACGTCATTAAGGAAGTAAATATACGTCATATTTTGGACGCCTGCCGTTACCTCACAGTGTCGTAGGAGGGCCTATATCTGCCCATTGGGCTTTATAAAATATTTCAACAACTATAAAAGTAAGGGTACCTACTTTACTGTTCATTTCAGATTTTTATTATTTTTAGACAACCTGTATAACTAGTTCACATTCCAACATACATTTTGAAGGTTCCAAGGCGAGCAAAATATCTCGAAAAATATAAAACGAAAAATGTGATCATATTAACAATTTACAAACACATTGACGAAACCAGTAGTGGTGTAGTAGCAAAGGCAGAAAATACTTCAAATAGACGACCAATCCAATGTTAAATAAAACACTCCCTAAATGGATCCCAACTTTGTATTGTATTCTCTATCTATTGAGAGATATCTCGAGACAATTTCACGGCCAATGTTGCCAGTATGTAGCAGTCTCGTACCTCCGAATTGAATTATGCATGGAAATATTTATAAACAAATAGACCTAACTCAAACTCTCGGCAACTCAATACGGTAAACCTATTTATATAAAACTACGAGTTGGATTAAATACTTTTACAACCATTTCGAAAAATATAGGTAGTTTGATTAGCTTGCCTAAACCATTTAGATACAGAAGATGTTGATTCAAACTATCACCTGATTCTTCGCATTAAGCGGATTCGTGCGCAGATATTTTGACACTTACCCTCGTTTGCACGACGTAAGTTTACGTCAGGCTTAAAGATAAGCCCGGTTTACTTTCGTAATTGTTTTGCACGATTGACAAAAATGTCTAAACCTAACTTTACTTTAAGCCTACGAACCTGGTTTATCCTATCAACTAGTCAAGCTTAAATACATAACCTCTAAAAAAATGTGTTTATCTTTTTTAGTTTTACTGTTTAATTTCACTTTTCTTGAATACTTTCTGTTTAAATTGAAAAATGTACGCTGATGATATTGATCTAATGTTTCTGGAAAATAATCAAGATATGCTGGATGTTTTAGAGTTTGGATTTCCAAGAAAAAATTATGAATTTATTTCCAGCATATGGATCATTTAACCTTTTTCCAAAGATTTCAGTTACGAAATCCATTTTTAGGTATTTTTAATGAAATTGACAATGAATTAGGATTTCCCGTTGATAGGCAGGTTTTGCTTTCTTTCCTCCGCAACCTGTTTTCGAGCTTCTTAAACACGAAACCGTACGGTACGTACTGTTTGGTGAAATTAAATTAAAATCCGCTACAATCTTCGAAAAATAAGGTATTTTTTCTCTTCCAGGGAAGATCTGTTAGTTTTTTTGATTTTCAAACAGATGGGTTAAGTTTGGTGGAAATGTAACTAGCAACTAGATACCTATCTTAAGTATCTAGTTGCTAGATATCCCTATAAATATCACCGAAATATAGACGTTGCCAAATTTATATTCGGCTTAGTTTTCATTTAATGTGTGTAACACGTCAAAGCCTACATCCAACACTTCAGTTTAAGCCGGTTTTGACCTGTGTTCACCGAACCCCCATCCGGGGTAACGATCGGTTTCCACGTATGATGTAGACTGAAGCCCGTATCTCTATTAAAATTGTTAGGATGCTTATAAATTTCAATAGAAGCTTTAATTTTCCAATTATAGAATCCCGATATCGATGCAATAACTTTGTTCTCTTTTACATTTCCAGGACTTGTCCAGTGGAATGTTGGTGTTAAGATACAGCAAATTGTACAATTTGTTTCTTTCTAATACATCGTTCATGTTCTTTAAGCCTAGTCGATATGGATCGTCCAGTTTTGCTCCAATATAGACATCACCAGAGGAACAAGGAATTGCATATAGTCCTTCCGTTTAGAAAGGAATAATGTCATTTGGCGATCGCAAACATTGTCCACATTTCTTGCGTTATATTGCGTCAGATGATCAAGAAACACAGCGGCGGCAAACAATGCGGCCATATTACAAAAGTGTCGTCTACATATCTGAACCACGATTTTCATCTTTAATGACTCTAACCTTGCTTCTCAAAATCTTCCTTGAAGATATTGGCTACCACTGGTGCCAGCGGATATCCCATGGCTGCTCCTATGGTGTCGTTCATGAAAAATTCCTTGAAAAACTAAATATGTTGACATGAGACATGCTTTAATAAGATCTAAAAGTGAGTTCTGTATATTAAAGTATGAAATAAGTCTGATATTATAGAAATCGAATAATTTCTATGCACATTTGTATATAGCGATCTACACGAAACTACTTTTAATTTATCTACAAAATGCGTAAAGTTTTTAATATATGAATGTGTTTTTCCTGTAAAATTATTAAGAATATTTGAGAGATATTTACCGATTTTGTAAGTGGGCACTGACGATAAGTAGAAGTGGTACATTAACCTTGTGTATTTAAGGTAGTCCGTAGAACCGCGGGATCCTTGAGCTACTTGGCCTTAACGTTCTTCTCCTCTGCCGTCAGGTTGGATGCGTTTATAAGGTTGTTTATCCGTCTCTATTTTGTTGGTCGCGTCTGCTTGGATTACTACTGCTACTGCTGCTATGAAACAGCGAAGATCATCAAAAATTCTGAGCCACCTAAGTCGAATCTATTAGATACAGAAAAAACGGTGATAAAAAGATTTAACAAGAGTTCGGACATGTTGGTCCTTCCGATCTTTTATTCTTTACAATCGTAAACAGAGAAACTGACTCAAACTTTAAAGGGTAATGGATATTGCACTGAGGATATTAGACGGTCAATTAGAAAATATAACAATCCTACTCCACGAAATGAAATTAGTAACGAGTTATTGATAAGAAGTGTAGTTCTTCAATTTATACTCGGAACCACATGCAAGATTGCAAGGTTACTTCGCCGATCCAACATAAGTGCAATCTTTAGCACACACAAAAAAATTGAACAATATTTGCGATCGCCAAAGAACATTATTCCTTTCCAAACGGAAACTGGACGATTCATATCGACTAGGCTTAAGGAACATGAACGATGTAATCTAAAGAAACTAATTGTACAATATGCTGTATCTGAACACCAATATTCCACTGAACATATCATAAATCTATAAACAAAAAATTAGAGAATGTATTGAAATTTATAACCATCTCGACAATTTTAATAGAGATACGGCCTTCAGTCTACATCATCAACGTCGGAGAGTGATTTCTTTTTGACACGGTCTAATCACAAGAACCATGATTTATTAATTTATGTTAACCAATTTATTATATTATCGGGCATCAGTATGAAACCAAGACTTCGCCACTCTGCTCAACTTCTGACGTGTTTTAATAAAAAACACCTCCAGAATAAATATTGATGTCTTTCTTATTGTTAATTTTTAAAATTCGGTTTTCATAAGTCACAATTTTACGGCATACACATTACATGTTTTTTAATAGACAAGTGCGCTAAGATGTCTTTTAAAAGGAGTGTTTTTATTTACCTTTTTTTTATTTGTATAAAGAAGAAAAGTTTAAGTATTTGTTAGTAATAACTTTAAATGCTAAAGAAAAACTTATCTCAGTAGATGGCTATTGAGCATCATCATTGTGTTCCAAAATACATATAGAAGAAATACTTCATCTACTATTACATTACATATTCGATTGCGCATCACATTATTACAAATTTGATACAATATATTTTTTTTCATAAGATACGCAAGTAAGCTAAAATGTCTTATAAAATTAATGCTTTATACAAGTTTATCTGCTTTGCCATTATTAAAAGGAACTTTTTTAACAATAGTTTATCCAAAAAATGTCTAAACTATTTAGGTAGGCACGTCGGAAGTATGCCCCCCTATTGTATGTTTTATAAGTAAAAGCTCCTCCCCTGTTATATATACTTTCCTAGAAAAATGGCATTTTTGACCATTTTATTACAAAAAAAGAAATTTCGTATTTAGATTTCCGATAAAACTGCCTTGGTTTCTACATAAAATAACCTACAAAACAACAAAAACAACATATAAAGAAATTTCGTATTTTCTTCAACCTTTTACTTGTGTAAATGGATTTTGATAACAAAAACTTGGTAAAATATACTTTTTGTGATTTAATAGAGCAGCTAATCAGTTTGAAAACTGAATTGTTTGTAGTTTTTGTAAAAACTAGCCAAATTTAATGTTTTGTTTTTTTAAATGTAGGTTTTTTATTTTCTACAAAATTGCACTATTAAAAAAATTTACCCTGTTTAAAAATAAGATTTTATAACTATTTGGTTTTTGTGTCGAGTATAATAGTTTTTTTATCTGTATGTAATATTATAGGAAACCAAATTTGGCCAAAATTTTGATTTTTTTAAATTAAGAAATTGAATATCGAATTACTTATTTAATAAATACTTTTAAGTGCCATTTCGAAGAGATTAAGAAACCAGCATTTAAAAAATAAAGTATCGAATTTCGCCGGTTTGCAAAAAAAAACTAAATTTTTAAATTGAATTGCAGTTTTTAGTCGTTCTGTTAGATACAAAGACTTAAAATTTGGTATACTTATTTGATTACTCATAAGTATATTATCACAAATGTTTTCCAAATGTATTAAAAGACAAGTAAAATTATAAAGAAAATTCGGATTTTTTTTCATGTGGTTTTTGTTGTTTTGAAGGTTATATATTATTGTTAACAATAAAATGTCCCTCTACTTATTTATAATATTTATTTCATAAAGAATTTTTTACCGAAATAATATTTTTTTTCTTCTAAATATTACATTATTTTTCTTGAGGGGGGATGATTTAATTTCGCCCCCCAGTCACTAAACACTTCCGACGTCCCTGTATTCAGGTTGGTGAAAAAGTAAAAACTTTCTGATCTACCTTCCGGCATTTGAACCCCCTGAGATACTGCTACAACTAAGTTAAACATAACTGCAAATGTAAAATCAATTTCAATTGAAAATAAAAAGTCGTTTATTATTTAATCGTACTTTTCAATAAAAACGAGCAAACTGTTTACAGTATCAAGAAATTTATGTCTCGCACAGACATGTAGCCAGAAATGCAGTTCGGAGGTGGTCCAAATGTGTCAATACCAATGGTTTGAATATTATTTTTGCGTTGAAATCCTTGCTTTCTTTATGTAGTAAATAATCATAAATTTGTCATCTTAGTTTTGAGTAAACCTTTTCTTCGAATTCTCGAAAATCTCATGACCATGCACATATACAATAAATCTTGGAAATTATTATATTACTTTATATTTAGTACCACTATTAAAAGAAGATCTTAGAAGAAAAAACAATTTATTTCAGAATCTACTTTAATTAGGAAAAAATTCATTAGGCCATTTTTGTTTAAGGTATCCCCGCCTTCATTTTTTACATTTACGTACCTGCTCTTTGTGTACTGTTTTGGCAGAAAACTAATTTTTGCAATTTGTGTAGCAACGTAAATTTTGGCTAATCCAAAACAGCTATAATTTAAAAAAAATAGCCTGCTTCCTAATTTGCCTGGGGTTCGAGTTAAAAAATGGCTCTAACAAGCAGAGCCAATATGGAACTGCCAATCAGCAGTAATTGGAATTCTACTTTCATAAATTATGTAAAAACCCTAAAATATTTTTGAGTTTCGGGGAGGGGGGATGAGATCGATAACATATTCTTTCAATTTGGCCTATGTGTCTAAATCTGTTTTGTAAAACTCAAAAGCGTTACAATACTGATAAGAGCAAAGATTTTTATAATAAAGCATTCTATTATTACTGGATATTTATGTCCTTTAATTTCGATTATTTTTTGTTAAATAAGTGTAGGTAGTTCACTAATATTCATGCGCATGTGATACTCAATAGAGTGTATTATGCTTTACTTAAGAAGGGCATATAATAGAATACTAACAGGTTTTACAAGATTTCGTTTGTGCAATCAGCTGTGTAAAAGATTTGCAAACACGTATACTTAGGTAGATAAAATTACAAAAAATCAACAAATTTTATTATCTAAGTAGTACAATAATTGTTCCTTTTGGACACATGTATAACCGAGGATATTAACCTATATATCAATCGCCCCACTGACTTACAGCTAATAATTCCGGTGATCCGCGACCTTTCTCCCTCTCCTGCCGCTCCATTTCGGCTGCTTCCCTCAAAACTCTTTAAGCGGAATCCTTTAGGCTTCACCACTCTACACAGTGCCAAAAATAAATTAACACAACACACACGTAGGCAGCGCCATTCACGGCGAACCGATAAAATTCAGTGATCAAAACCGATATGCGTTTGAATCCTAGCCTAAGTTGGTATAAGTACGACAATTGTTAAAACAATTATGGAAAAGTGGCATACATTCATGTGTTTTGATTGAAACTGACTTAAATCGAACTAGCTTTTTCCTTGCTCTATACCCCACCGCGCGTACATAATATTAGACTATAATTTGCCTTTTTTGTCTTATTTTCTTTCGCTGCCCTCCTCTGTCAGGGCGGCCATGCATCCATAAAACCCGCCCATTTAATAGCACCCTTAATTATCTATCATGGTGGCACCATCTGTTAGCGTTCTGTCGAACACTTGCTTTATAGAGAAACCTAGTGAGGGCACCACCTGTCAAGTTGGGATTAGTGGCATTGAAATATAAGGCTTTATAAAATTATATAGGTATGTCGTAGGCTTATAGCTAAAATTAAAATTATTTATGTGGTAGGCTTATAGTGAAAATTTAAATTATTTAATTTTAACAAATTAGCTAGAACCTTTTTTGCAAAACTTCTCTCAAATATACTTTCGGTATTGGTAGTCCAGAAAACAGAAATGTATGTAAGAATAAACGAATCAGGAAAATAAATTGAAAAACTATTGATATTTTTTAATAAAACAGTAACATTTATTTACAAAATATAAACAATATATTAACATACAAAACTATATTCTATACACATTTTTGGACCCTGGCAATTCACAAATGTAAAAATAAAATTATGAACGCATTGTCTTTAATCCTAAAAATGTTCCATATTAAGTGTCATCTATGGGCGTGTCAAATGAAATTAGATATAGAACCTGACGAATTGTTTCATTTGAAGATGTGCAGTGTTTCCATTTATATTTTGACACCTAGTTACAGCTTTAATTATAGGAGATACAAAAAAAACTATGAATACAAAAGTTGTAGGATTTTCCTGTATTACTTTCTAAGAAAAACAAAAATTTCTAAAAATGAATGAAAAGTAGAAAAAATTACATATCGTATATTTTTTTAAATGAGGCAGCTTTTATATTTTTTTAATTGATAGGGTCTTTTCACACCAATTATAAATATACTAGGTTTAATACCTAATCTTTAAAGAGAACCGTGAAAATTGACTAAAGAACTAAACCTAGTATATTTCGGTAAGAAGAAACCCATTTAATAAAATAATAATATACAGGGCGTCCCATTTAAAAATATATATATTATTTAATGTTTTCTACTTTGTAACATCTTTTAGAAGTTCTGTATATTGTTGGAAGATAACAGAAGAAAAATCCTACAACTTTTGTATAAAATCCTACAACAATTGTGTTAAAGCTGTAACTACTGTCTTGTCTTTGATACATTTTCTCATAAATCTACTGATAAAAATCCTAAATCTACAGATGACAAAATAATAAATCCAGTAATGAATACTATATCATTAATATACAGGCTCACACACCAATGAAATTTAAAAAATTAAAAATGTGTCTGTTGTTTAACTTAAAGTGGTTTCAAAGGTAAAAAAATAGGTAAAGTAATTTTGTTCTTATAAAATACGTGTTTTATTTTTTTATATGGCCAATATAGCAAAATTTCAGATTTTTTACTAGAATTAATAGTTCTAAATGTTATGATAAGAAAACTATTATTAACACTTTATGTTAACGTCATAATTATTTTAATACATATTCAGGAAACTATTTAGAACCAGATTAACAAATTTCGTTTAAAAATAATACACTGATGTTACTCAATTTTTTATGGCACGTAATTTAATAAAAATAAATTACTAACAGTATCAGTTACATAAATCCATACTCAGAAAAATAATTTTGATGAGTCGTTTGTGGTAATAACTGGGGATTGTAGTGGGATACACCCCCAACTGTCGTTACTATATTTTGCGATGATATTACGCTTTGTGGAAACCTCAAAGATTCAAAAGAAAGTGTCGAATAACTTAATGCTGAGGAACTTGAAAAATTAGTTGGAGGTGTGCTATTCTCTGTCGTTACAGAACTTTCTGTTGATATTTGAGCAAGTACACTCTTGGACGTAACTTGAGTGGACACATTTTCAGACATTTTCGAATCGATGAATTCACTATCTGATTGTCTCAACATTGAAGAAGAATCTTCTTTCTTTTCTGCCAATTCTTCCGATTTTTTACTGTTTTTGTGAGTTTTTACATGTTTGGCTAAATGATCGGACCTCATAAATCTTTTTGCACAAATTGAACAAGAAAATCTTTTTTCCCCCGTGTGCGTCCTGAGGTGTCTCTGCAACTCATCTGAGCGGGTGAATCTTTTTCCACAGAAAAGCCAATTGCACACAAAAGGTCTTTCGCCAGTGTGCCATCTAAGGTGCGCCTGGAGATGAGATGTTTTACCATAAACTTTGTCACAACCAGGGAAATGACAAATATGGACTTTTTTTGAGGAAGGTTTTTTCATTCCGCTTTCTTCATTAATGCAATTAGGGCATTGACATTTTATGCACCTTCTAGCTTTACTTGAATAAGTTGGAAAATCTACTCCTATTTCAGGCTTAATCATTTTCATCGGACTAAATGGACTTATGTAACTCGTTTGTCCCCACGGCGAATACACTTGACTTTGCTGAGGCTGGTAACCGCTGTTTGCTGTATCGGCCGGAGGAGGGGAATGTTGAAACCAGTAACTATTATAGCCGTGTGAATATGCACTTTGGTAATGTGGTGAATACTCCAAAGGACTTCGAGTAGTTTCTAAAGGAACTTGAGTAGCGTAACCATCGCTGCTACAGGACGTTGTGCTCGCAGGTGACAACTGATTATGTGATGCATAAGCTGGAGCATATATTCTGTTACAGGTAGCTGCTAAGAGATTGAGCGAGGACATCTGGAAATTAAGAAAAAGAATTAGTTTTTCTTAAACATTGAGCTTCAAAATTCTAAAAAACTCTCACATCTTCAATTAGCCTCTTAATTTAATGCTCAGAATACCAATTCATTCTTATGACCAGTTTTTAAGATATATGTTGCATAGGCGCCGGGTATAGGTTGCTGCTGTGCTGAAGCAACTCAACGCCATCCTGTAATGAATTCACTAATAGGTATAGGCACCTAAACTTTTTTTGATGTTGAGCGTATCATTTACCGTTTTTTAACTGTGATACTTTGTTCCATTGTTGCAAATGTCATTTTAATTATAGCACTGTTAAGTTGCTTGGTTTAAATTTAAGTTAAATAAATTAATAAATTTCACGAAAAATGTCTCTGATTGAATGCCTGCAATAAAATATCTGGGTCGACCACATTATGTAGGCGTAGTAGCAAGTGATCCGAATTTCGATATTTATGTATTTAATGTAAATTTGAGGTTCTAAGGAAAACAAGTAATGATATTCGTAGAATATATTTATATTAATTCAATCAAGTGAAAAAAAAAATATATATATATATAATATATATAATATATATATATATATATATATATATATATATATATATATATATATATATATATATATATATATATATATATATATATATATATATATATATATATATATATATATATATATATATATATATATATATATATATATATATATATATATATATATATATATATATATATATATATATATATATATATATATATATATATATATATATATATATATATATATATATATATATATATATATATATATATATATATATATATATATATATATATATATATATATATATATATATATATATATATATATATATATATATATATATATATATATATATATATATATATATATATATATATATATATATATATATATATATATATATATATATATATATATATATATATATATATATATATATATATATATATATATATATATATATATATATATATATATATATATATATATATATATATATATATATATATATATATATATATATATATATATATATATATATATATATATATATATATATATATATATATATATATATATATATATATATATATATATATATATATATATATATATATATATATATATATATATATATATATATAGCTATCCTCATCTCCAGAGTAACATATTTCAATTTTTCCAACTACCTGGGAGAATATCATTAACCTTTTTTTTATTAATTCTACAACACTACAACTTAAAGTCAGAAAAATATTTTCAGTCAGAACTAACTTTTGTTTTTTTAATTGGTGCAACATTTGCTCTATGATTAAAAACACAACAGTATTCCCTTTGCCAACATGCGTAACAAATATGTACTTTTTTAATACGGAATGCCTTTAAAACATCTAAAAGTTTAGTTTTTTTATTATTCTTTAAAATATGTATCATTTATCTCCATGTAGATTTAAATCTCAAATTTCGTATTATTTGAGCCTGGAGCTTTACGTAACTGGCGAATGTGGTAGCTCGGATTCTACTTTACTATCAGGCTCATATTTATTAAATGACAATTTTTCAACCATTCTTCAGGAAGTTCTGGCGTTGTATTTTTATGGTAGTATGCACAGAAGTCTTTTATATTTTTTGTAGAAAGCCACATCGCAATTGGCACACAACCGTTTTTTGACCCGACATGAAAAACTTTTATCCTTTTATTTAACGTATTATTCTTATAGCTTTTGCTTTACAACTACCGGAAAATTCGGACTATCCTTTGGATGGTGTTTCATGCGTGTCAAATAATATCTCACTTAAACAAATTATTGGACGATTTTCAGAAAGGTATGTTCTTATCGATGTTGTTTACTCAAGACGCCATTTTTTGCAATCACTGGGATTCCGTAAGTATTTGCTATCTGTATCAATTAATTGTGCGACATCTGAAGCACATTTTAGATTAAATTCTCCAAAAGCTAGTGATGCTTCAGCTTATTTGTGTTTCATTCTTAGTGAGCAATTGCTTTAGAGTTTCTTATATAGGAAAACGTTACTGTTCGAAGCCTTTTCACCTTACCCAACCCTTGTCGCCTTCGTCGAAACATGTGGTGGAACCGGCATCTTTATTATTTACAGTTCTGTCTTGATGTGGTAAGATTTGACACGATTTTTTGCACTATAGTAAGAGGTATCTTAGTCAAATCACACGTAGCAGAATATGTCTTGAAAATATTAACACCTAAAAATATAGGCGGCGCCCCGACGTGACAAAAACACGTGTTATATATATATATATATATATATATATATATATATATATATATATATATATATATATATACGATAACACGTGTTTTTGTCACGTCGGGGCGCCGCCTATATTTTTAGGTGTTAATATTTATATATATATATATATATATATATATATATATATATATATATTATATATATATATATATATATATTTAATATCTGAAGCGATGTATTGTATTTGTAGCGTAAAAATTGTACCACTACTCTAAGAGTCATATTTCACTCTATCCCTCGATTAGTCCAGTCATCGTCAAATAAAAAAATATTTGTTATACTTTTAAGCGAAAAAATGGCAAATTCAGACCTGAAAAAAACCTGTAAAAACTATTTAAGTTACTACTGCTACGAGTGAAACGTGTGATTTGACTAAGATACCTCTTACTATAGTGCAAAAAATCGTGTCAAATCCTATCACATCAAGAAAGAACTGTGAAGAATAAAGATGCCGGTTCCACCACATGTTTTGACGAAGGCGACAAGGGTTGGGTAAGGTGAAAAGGCTTCGAATAGTAACGTTTTCCTATATAAGAAACTTTGAAGCAATTGCTCACTAAGAATGAAACACAAATAAGCTGAAGCATCACTAGCTTTTGGAGAATTTTATCTAAAATGTGCTTCAGATATCGCACAATTAATTGATACAGATAGCAAATACTTATGGAATCCCAGTGACTGCAAAAAATGGCGTCTTGAGTAAACAACATCGATAAGAAAATACCTTTCTGAAAATCGTCCAATAATTTGTTTAAGTGAGATATTATTTGACACGCATGAAACACCATCCAAAGAATAGTCCGAATTTTCCGGTACGTGTAAAGCAAAAGCTATAAAAATAATACGGTAAATAAAAGGATAAAAGTTTTTCATGCCGAGTCAGAAAACGGTTGGGTGCCAATTGCGATGTGGCTTTCTACAAAAAATATAAAAGACTTCTGCGCATACTACCATAAAAATATAACGCCAGAACTTCCTGAAGAATGGTTGAAAAATTGTCATTTAATAAATATGAGCCTGATAGTAAAGAAGAATCCGAGCTACCACATTCCCCAGTTACATAAAGCTCCAGGCTCAAATAATACGAAATTTGATATTTAAATCTACATGGAGGTAAATGATACATATTTTAAAGAATGATAGAAAAACTAAACTTTTAGATGTTTTAAAGGCATTCTGTATTAAAAAAGTACATATTTGTTACGCATTGGCAAAGGAAATACTGTTGTGTTTTTAATCATAGAGCAAATGTTGCACCAATTAAAAAAACAAAAGTTAGTACTGAAAATATTTTTCTGACTTCAAGTTGTAGTGTTGTAGAATTAATAAAAAAAAGGTTAATGATATTCTCCCAGGTAGTTGGAAAAATTGAAATATGTTACTCTGGAGATGAGGATAGCTATATATATATATATATATATATATATATATATATATATATATATATATATATATATATATATATATATATATATATATATATATATATATATATATATATATATATATATATATATATATATATATATATATATATATATATATATATATATATATATATATATATATATATATATATATATATATATATATATATATATATATATATATTTTTTATTTTTTTTTTTTCACTTGATTAAATTAATATAAATATATCATACGAATATCATTACTTGTTTTCCTTAGAACCTCAAATTTGCATTAAATATATAAATATCGAAATTCGGATCACTTACTACTATGCCTACATAATGTGGTCGACCCAGTTATTTTATTGCAGGCATTCAATCAGAGATATTTTTCGTGAAATTTATTAATTTATTTAATTTAAATTTAAACCAGGCAACTTAACAGTGCTATAATTAAAATGACATTTGCAACAATGGAACAAAGTATCACAGTTAACAAAACGGTAAATGACAATTAGATTTTAGCTAACTCTTGAACTTTTTTTAGAAAACTTTTTATTCCATTGCTGATTTTAGCAAAAAAAATTATATGATATAAAATGTTTGGTAGATACATTTCATAAAAATAGAGAAAAGTGGCTTTAACAGGTACAGATACAGGGTGTTGAAATTATCAATATTGGAAAACATCAAACACTGTATACATACGAGTTAACGATTTTCGGGAACTTGTTAATAAAAACTTTTTTGTTCTATTTTTATTTGCCCAATTTTTGTAAATGTTGGGACAATTTTTTTCCCAGTTAGAATATAGAAGTAATATTTTAGAGTAATCTCGAAAATATCCATTAAGTAATTCTCAGAAAAGGTTGTTCAAGTATTTTACTCTCTGTAACATAAACGATATAAAACTGGAAAAAAAAGAGTGACTTACAATTTTACGTCGACTTTTGTGTTAACAAAGCTGGAGATAAATGGAATGTATTATTACAGTTTATATAATATGTAGAACATTATTACCCAATAACTATGCCTATATGGACTGCGACATTTGCGTGCGGTGGAATGACAAATGACGTGGGAAACTTCCGAATAATGGCCAATTTTGCGAGCAATTTTTTAAAACCTACTCCTATTATCTCAAAAACGAAACCCTTGTGAACTTATTTTTATTAGAATTTTTTTATCTTCAATTTTTAATTAACGCCCTGTATAATTCTACAGCTTTTCGCACAATATCTTATGTTTGAAACAAACGTTTTTTTATGAAACATATTTTTTTGTACTAAACTGATTAATAAAAAAATATGTAACTATTTTTAGCACAAGTTATAAAAAAAAATCCAAATTTTAAACATACCTAGGTATAACTGCTATCTAAGCTACGCATCGACCTAATAATTAATATTTAAGCAACTTCTAATAATGCTTCTACAATTGTGATTTAACTTTCGCGTGACGATATAGTTATGTAGAGATTAAACCAGAGCAAAAAAAGTGCAATATAGATTTTTTAGATATATCCTGACTACTCTAAAGTTGTTTCAAAATAACTTTTAAATTGTTTTATTTTAAAACGTTATAACCTTTGCTTCAAAAGTATATAATATTTTAGTTACAATGTGGAATATATGGCGCATTATATCACGAATTTAAATCATTTAAAGCGTAGTGTATAATTGATCTATTTCGAGAGCTTATATAGATAGGAATGAATTCTTACAACAAAGGGTTCCCAGTTCCCACGTCCTCGAACAATCTTAAAAGCTTTTCACCAAATTTCAAAATTACTTTAATAAAAAATAAATTTATAAAATTGATGTTACGTTATTTTAAATATTAATAATAATATTGTTCGCAAATTCGATGCATTTTTTTTTACAGACATGTCTAGAGCTAAGTTATATGGCTAACGGGTTTGTAACAATTTATTATAGTGATTAAAGATGTAATAAAAACGAGAAGCGCTATAGGATTAAATATGAAAAAGGTTTTGTTTATCATAAAAATAATAACATAAAATCTTAAATGGGTTAATTTGATATAAAAATAAATGTGGCTGCTAGTTAAATATAAATTGCTCTTGTTGGTAAGTAAAATTGTCATAATTTATAAAACTTAAAACCTCGACTATTAAACTGAAAAAAAAACTAGGACTTATTTTTAATAAGTTGTAAACAAGTCAAGTTGAAACATATATACAGTAAAAAAATATATTTTTAAGTTCTACCGGTATACACCGATTATCAATATACTTTATTTCTCTTTAAGTTAAGTCTAGATTAAGGAACTTGAAAATATATTTTCTTAAATCTTTAATGGATCGTCAACACTTGGAAAAATTAATGTATCTAGTTTATTAATAAATAAATTTAAAAAAGTTACAACTTAACATTAAGATTTTTGTTCGATTTTTAAAAATACAATTAGATTTTATTTTGGGATTTAAAAATATGGCTTTACAGAAACTAAATATTTGTAAACAATGACAAAGTTGACCTAATTTTTATAAAATAAATTTTACTTAAATTAAGTTATCTTGGACAGTCTATCAATTTAAACCAAACTTTACTACGTTTTGAGTTTAGTCGAAAACATGTGAATACCAAAGAAGAAATACGCTAACAGGTATTGTCATAAACTAACTTGAAAATCAAGAGCAATTTATAAAGGCAATCATCACATTATATATAAAGCGTGAACACTGTTTTCACCTTTTTTACCGATCGTACGAACGCTCTTAATAAAATCATAGCCAGTAATGAAAGGGTGCACTGAATCGCGAACACTATCATTATCAGCACGCACCTGATGCGATTGCGCTGCACCTCCGCTGCCGTTGCCAGGATACTGCACTACCTGAGAGGCCATCATAGTTTAACACTTAACCTTATCTATGTGCCAGTGGCCGCACTGCTCACTAATAACTGAGATTGCGGCTGTGACGATCTTAAACAGATGATGATCGCCTTTAGGGGGCGTGACTGCGCGCGAGGCTGCGCGTTTAGCCCCCAACTAGCCCAGGGGTTGGCAAGACAACCCCCGATGATCAAAGAGGGCCGATAAGGACCGCAAAGATCGTTAGAGAGATGAACTCAAGAGGCACGTTTAATTATGAGGGGCTCTATTTATTTGTTTCACATCAGATAGGAAAGTAATGGACCGGCTCGATTAAATTGTAAACCTATTCAGTTTTAAAAGAGTCGTTTTATTATTGTATCCCTAGAAAAACAGCAAATATTAAAACATTATTCTCTTAGGAGTATTTGTTTCATTGGTGTAATATGGCCTGTTCACTAGAACCAAATGTAAATCGCCAATGTTTCTAAATACGAATGTATCTATTGTTAATACACACAACACATCGCTATTTCGGCGTACAAACTTTGGCACAAATACATACAAAGAGCATCGGTTAGAAACTAAACTGATAGGTATATTGTAAGTACCGATGTACCGAAGATACCGGAGAGCTTTTATTATTTACATTTTTTATTTGTTTTAAATGGGTTGGGAAACTTAGATGATGTTGAAATAAATTTTGTTTTGCAAACTAATATCTTTTTTGTCATTGATTGAATTTTTAATGTTCACTATTTCTATAGACTCACATATCTCCCTTTTTCGTTTGTGAGTTTCCGTTTTTAATATTCTTGTTTTGATAAAATCGAGTGTTTATTAAGAGCTGTAGGAATTCCCTTGTCATAATTATGAAAGTTTACTCCCGTCTTGAAATACTGTCTAGTTTGGCCAATGTAAACTTCTCAGCAATCCCCTAATGGGACCTATATATATATATATATATATATATATATATATATATATATATATATATATATATATATATATATATATATATATATATATATATATATATATATATGTATATATATATATATATATATATATATATATATATATATATATATATATATATATATATATATATATATATATATATATATATATATATATATATATATATATATGTAGTAGAAAATGTATTCTTTGGGATGACTGTTAAAGCAATGGAATTTGGCTAACCATAGACACGTGTTTCTGACTTAAGGTCTTCATCAGTACAGTCAACTAGTTAAAAGACGAGTACAACTATCGCCAAAATGAATACACAAAGCAATACCAGAGTCATCAACTAGTTCTTACCGCGTTATATATTTTCTACTTTTGATATATATATATATATATATATATATATATATATATATATATATATATATATATATATATAGATGATTTAACTCATCATTACATTATAAGCTCATCTACAAATACAATTGTAAATAAAATAAATCATTTTGAACGAAAATACAAAAATCTCCCTTTTTCGTTTATGAGTTTCCGTTTTTAATATTCTTGTTTTGATAAAATCGAGTGTTTATTAAGAGCTGTAGGATTTCCCTTGTCATATTTATGAAAGTTTACTCCCGTCTTGAAATACTGTCTACTTTGGCCAATGTAAACTTCTCAGCAATCCCCTAATGGGACCTTATATATACCTTATATATATATATATATATATATATATATATATATATATATATATATATATATATATATATATATATATATATATATATATATATATATGTAGTAGAAAATGTATTCTTTGGGATGACTGTTAAAGCAATGGAATTTGGCTAACCATAGACACGTGTTTCTGACTTAAGGTCTTCATCAGTACAGTCAACTAGTTAAAAGAAGAGTACAACTATCGCCAAAATGAATACATAAAACAATACCAGAGTCACCAACTAGTTCTTACCGCGTTATATATTTTCTACTTTTGATATATATATATATATATATATATATATATATATATATATATATATATATATATAATTTATATATATATAGATGATTTAACCCATCATTTCATTCTAAGCTTATCTACAAAAAATATGTTTGTAAATAAAATAAATCATTTTGAAAGAAAATACAAAAATGTTGTAGATTATAATAAAATAAGGACATTGTTAGAAGCCGAAACCTTGAAGAATGTGTTAGAAACTGAAATCGTACATTAAGTTTATCAACTATTCATAAATGAAATACAAAACTATATTGAACAATCAACTCATGTTATAAAATTAAATAGTTCATACAACAAGAAAAAACCATGAATTACAGAGGGAATAATTAAATCTATACACAAAAGTTATCTAAGTATTAAAAAAGCTTTTATTAAAATGTATAAGTTAGAGCACTTTATTCAATATAAGTATTTTAGAAATACGCTAAATAAAACAATAAGAATAACAAAGAATCTATAGTACAAAAATAAACTAACGGATTCCAAAAATAATTACGTAAAAAATATAGAAACCCATAAATGAAGTTACAGGAACTCAAAAACGAAGAAAATGAATTAAATTTGAAATCCGACCTGAACAAATATATTTTTTGTTACAGTTGGCACTGGTATTCAAAAAGAAATACAAAATCCAGAAACCGGAAAACTTAGTAATAATAAAAGAATAGCCAAACACTTTTTCTTACAACCTGTAATGAAAAATGAACTAATTCAACACATACCTACATTCGCTTAAAACAGTTCCTGCCCAGGGAAGATATTTGATCTTCCGAACTTATTAAAAATATTAATTTAAATGTTCTGGGTTCTCACGAGATTTTATTCAACAGATTAGAAGAAACTGGAATAAGAGACGGTGCACTGAAATTATTGCATAATTATTTAGACAACAGAAAACAAAAAACAATTCCTTCAGCTCATATGAAACAAGTACTACTAATGTTAATTTAAATGTGTTCAGATTATTTGTTGCGTTTACATTGACAAAAATCTTTTTTGGCTTTTTCGCAACTGAATAAAAATATATAACTTTAAATAAATGGAAGCAAATATTTAATAAATTTATTTAAAGTTATATATTTGTATTCAACTGCGAAAAAGCCAAAAAGGATTTTTGTTTTACTACTAATGTGCCGCAAGGTACAGTTTTGGCTTCAGTACCTTTTCTAATTTATATTAACAAAATAAAGTCTGCAGTTAATAAATGAAGCAATGGCTGATCAACCTACTACAAATAAAATTTATTTACATTTAGAGAATTATTTTGCTCCAAAATTGACATTACATATTACAAAAATTACGTCAGTTACGGGAAATATTAAATAACAAACTAGTCATTCTTCTATAAATCTTTAATCGAATTAATACTTAAGGTACTGGAGTTTTTATGTGGGGAGGCGCATAAGGTAATGTTCTAAATATATTCCAAGTTCGCCAAAACACTACACTGAAAAAATTTCCACACAAGCCACGTTTATATCCAACATCTGAATTAAATTCTAATAGTAAATTGCTTAATTTAAATGATTTATATATATCATATTTTTTTGAATTTTAAGAATATATTTCTAACTCTAGTACATAACCATCATACTAGAGCAAATCAAAATGATAATTTGAACTACCTCTGCTACGTAATCCTTTTTGCCAAAGATTTTTAATTTATTTACTACTTAAATGTTCAATATCTTACCCATTCCTATAAGGAGTAAGATCCAAAGTAAATAGTCATATAAAATAGAATTAAACTAATTTATTTTAAAAAATTCAACATATTTTTCCCATTTGTTTTAGATAATAAACCAATCCCTGCTTTTTTACAAAATGAAAAAATTCGAAAATTTCCTTTACTTGGAACTTCCCTAGTTATGGATCTTTTCTGTTATTAGGAATAGTGACGTGTGACACAATCTAGTTCCGTACATAGTCATTTAGTAACACATATACTTACCTATACCAAAGTTTACTAAATAAAATATAAGTTGCAGCAATTGTCGTCGAGCCGAGTTGTAAATAGTCATAAAAACAGCTGGGGAAGCAAGCGTAATAGAGCACAAATATTGGTTTAGCCCAGGTTTATGGGGAATACGGAGCACAATAGTAATAATTTTATTGAGAATTTTCTTCACCTGTGAATATTTATATTTTAACAATTAAATATGGGTATCCTATTTGTATAACGTGCATAATGTATAAAAAAGATTTTAGCAAAGTGTTTTCGACAGCCCAGTCATCATCAGTGCTATCTGCAAATAAGTACATCGGAAAATAAAATCCAACAAATTTTATTTTATAAAATGGTGGACAAGGCTTAAAAGCTGGTAAGAAAAAGGGGGTAAAATTAAACGACATACTTACTAGTCAGTCAAAAGGCAGAACAACAATGTATAGTCTCAAATGAATGCTTAATCTACATTTAACAAAAAATAAGACAAACTATGACGAAAAAACACCAATTAATATTTTTAGAAAATGTCTTTAAAAGAGTAGATCTGTAGTCATGGTGGAACAGGCTGAACAGAGCATCAATTAAATTTAAAGATAAAGAGCAAACTGATTGTCAACAGGGTTGCCAAATCTACTTATAAGTGACTAAAACCTAAGGTCACTGCAAATATGCGAAAATACAGTAAAAGGAAAAAGAAATTTAATTAGTAGCAAATAAGCACCATTCAAATTCGAAACCACGGTGTGACACTACAGTTAGAAAAAGAAAAGTAAAAAAAAACAATTAAAACAATATAGCAGCATTGGTTAAAAATGTTAACTAATAATAAGTGAAATCAATTAAAGTAAATAATAGATAAAGGTTGAATAATCATCAAATATAATGTTCAATAACTAAACCAACCGTGAGAAATATCATAAATGTTTTACAAAAATTAAAGTATAAATGTCTTTTACAGTTAAAGCCAAAATTGGTAAGGGCCAGATGAAAATTAAACTGACTACATTGTGGTTGGTTGTAAAAAAACGAAGAGAAAAAAACTGGTTTATGTTTAGTTACAAATATTGGTGAGCAATCACAAATGTGCTATTAAAATTAAGTATACATATTTAAAAGTAATATTGAAAGAAAATTAGAATTATGAAAATCGAACGCAAGTCCCTAATGGAAGTTGAACAAAAGAGGCTTATTCTGTTAATACATAAAATCATACGTACATAAACATAAAAGGCTTATAAATGTTGTAAAATAGTGAGCTTCGTATTGACTTTGTTAGGTTTACAGGTTTTTATATTTTGATTTGCCAATTTTAAGGTAAAGTAAATACGAAGTCTAGTATATAAAGAAATAAAATATTATGGGACAGTCTTTGCAGGGATGATTAAATGATACATATGAAATATTATTTTTTAGTTTATTTCCAACGTTTTGCTGGGAAGCCAAATGCGAAAAGTTGCTTTGAAATATATCTTCTAGGGCAACAACATATTCGGTTATATTTTTATATGGCACTATAGAATAGAATAGAATAGAATAGAATAATATATTACCAAAAATATACAAATTTGTACATTTGACAATAATTTTACAATAAACAGATAAAAAAAAAATCAAGAATTATATAAAATATAAAAGAATTATATAAAATATAAAAATCGTATACTGTATGCATAAACAAACGTTACTGTATTCGTCAAAATTTTAATACAATGTCGAAATAAAAACAACATAAAACAAAATAAAATTACATAAAATAAAATAACAGTAAAACAAACAAAGTACTAATATTTAACATAACAAACAGGTAAACACAAAAAACAGTGCGGCTAGAAATAAAATAAATATTGAAGAAGCCAATCTAAAAAACAAAGTAACCAGGCAGCAGGCGAAAAAACGCAATAATCGTATTTATGATAATGACCAATAAATTCCTTGATAGAATAGCAACACTTAGTCAGTAAAAGGGATTTCACCCCAGCAGTAAATTTTTTGCCACGCAACATGCCTATCTCCAATGGTAAGCCGTTGTACAAATTAATACAATTGTACAAAGGAGATCTCTTAAAGAACGATGTTCTATGAGGGGGGATCATAAGAAGGTTCCCTCCTCGCGTGTTGTAGGTGCTCCCCGATCCCAGCTTACCAAACATGGATCTGATATTATTTACAAACACGAGACACCTGAGAATGTACATACTAGGAAACGTGAGAATTCTCCTTTGCAAAAAAACGTATCTGAAGCTCTCGCGCATAACTAAACCAAATATGAGACGCAAAAACCTGCATTGCCCCAACAAATAATATTATTTGACATATGACTAAATGCCAGGGAGTAATACACCGAAGGCCATCAATGTCAAGGGTATTCTTTAAACTCAGAATAGCAAAATACGCAGAGTTAAGCTTACCACAAACATAGTCTACATGGTCATTGAGCGAGAGCCGCGAATCAATAATTGTACCTAAGAATCTATTGCTACCAGCAAACTTAATATTAAGCCGTTCCTCAAGATCAGCCAAGTACGACTTTCTATTAATCATATTCATATACACAGTTTTTTCTATATTTAATATTAGTCCATTTCTTTGGCACCACGCTTCCATACTTTTACAGACATTCAAGATCTTTCCACTCAAGTCGTCCACATTTTCGGCTTCAACCACAATAGTAGTATCATCAGCATACATCGTCACATTTCCCTGATTAATGTATAGCGGCAGATCATTTGCATATAGAATAAAAAGCAGTGGACCCAAAACTGAACCCTGCGGTACACCAATATTTACTGGACACGACCTAGACTTTACACCGCCGTACTTAACTACAATCTCCCTTTCAGACAAGTATGATTCAATCCACTGTAGAAGTGTTCCGCGAATTCCCATATTATATAATTTACTAATGAGGAAGTATTTATTTATTGTGTCAAACGCTATTGACAGGTCAAAAAATATCGTGACCACCAGTTTACCTGCATCTATACTCTCGTAAATCTGGTTTAGTCACTGATACGAGGCCGATTCTATAGATTTGCCCGATAGGAAGCCATGTTGTGCGGAATTTAGCAAATTATATCTGTCAATAAAATTTATGATTTTGTTATAAACTAGACGTTCGAATATTTTTGAAAATACACTAAGTAAGGATATTGGACGGAAATTCTCAATGTTATCACGAGCACTTTTCTTATGAATAGGTACTACATTCGCAGTTTTAAGTACTTTAGGAAAAACACCTTCAGAAAAGCTATGGTTAATCAGGAAAGTGAGGGGTTGCAAAATATGATTTATAATATTTTTAATTATTTTAACGTTAAGGTCGTCAAAACCTGCAGAGTTCTTGTTTTTTAACTGTTTGACAATCTGGACAATTTCATCACTGCTTACAGGACTAACCACTATACTATTAAAAACAAATGGTGGAATTGTACAGTGATAGGAGGAACATCCATACCGCTTTTGAAGTTTTTTGGCATATACAGCACTGAGGTATGCTACAAACTTATTCGCCACGTCCTTAGCATCCGAAACAGTCTCATTGTTGATAAAGAGTTTAATTTCACTTTGTTTATTGTTATGTTTATTTAATTTATCATTGACAATAGCCCATATAGTTTTAGTTCTATTAGCAGAATTGTTTATTTTGGTTTTAAAAAATTGCTGTTTGCAAGTCTTGATTTGTTTTCTGTACAGTTTCTTAAGGCTTAAATATTCTATGTAGACGTTATTGTCTTTACTATCGCGATATATCCAGAATAGTCTATCTAAATTATTTTTTATGTTTGATAAATCTTCATTATACCAACACTCAATACGTTGATTCCATTTAATTTTACGATATTTATGTGGACAGCAAACATTTAGACAGTATATGATATCTTCCATAAACTGCATCCAGAGATCATCACAACTCGTGAAAGGAGTCAGCGTATGGCACCAATTTAAGGACATCGCCATGTTTGAGAAAAACTTAATATTGCCATCTGAAAGGTCCCTAGAAAACCATTTGGTCTCTGGGGCCACATCAGCGATACGCTTTTCGCCCGATAAGTCATCTACAAACCTATGAGCCAGATGATCACTAAGATGTGGGTTAAAAACAGTGCAATGACATAAATTACTAGAAATATTTGTAGCCGCATAATCGATAATGGACGAACTTATATGGCCATTTAAAATTGTGCATATTCTGGTAAGTTCAGATGTTGTAATATTTAAGTTAAAAGAGGTGAATAGGTCCAATAATTGTTTTTTTGGAATATTATATCAATAAAGAAATTTATATTGAAATCATCACAAAACACCAAATACTTGCAACGAGACGCCATTGCAGATAGCGCCGCGCTCACAGAGTCAAGAAATATTTCAATACTACCAGAGGGTGGACGATAACAACAAATAATACAACATTCCTTAGAAAATACACCACACAATTCACTGTGTAGTTCGACAGCTGTGTTCTCTAGATACATGACCTAAAATTATCTCTAAGTTTATTTTTTATAAGTATAAGTGAACCACCGTGTTTTGAACTAACTCTACCAAAAAAAGGACACTAAGCTATAACCCTTAATATTTAAGTTTGTACAGTCTAAAGTAAGCCAATGTTCAGTAATACACATAATATCAATGTTCTCCAATCTTAATAGATTTTCTAGTATATCTATTTTATTGCTAATACTCTGGATATTTAAATGACATACTACAAGTTTCCCTTCTTTTTTTGCCCTCATTATTATTATATTTACGTGTTATATCTCCGTTAGATCCCACTGGGAAAGACGTGGATATAAAAAATCCTGTGTCGAGTTACCAGAGACTGAATTAGAACTAATGGTAGTACTTGTATCTTTCATACCCTCACAGTCAGCTCTCACAACATGTTTCACCACATCAGACAACACACTTGTAACACCTAAGTCAATCACATCCGAAACGTTGTGGAAAACAAACGCTAGGCTTTTGTTTTCCACTCTGACTTAAATGAAAAGAAGTCTTAATTGATTTTAATACTACTTTGCTATTATTAATTGAGAATTGAACATGCTCAGCCAACTGCCTGCACACTCTGCCCTTGTTTAAACGATAAGCATAGTTAATTTTTGAATTATGGACTAAGCGAATAGAGATGTTTCTATTGGATTGTTTAGACAAGAAATTTTTTAAATTATACATAAAAAAATCATAATTTTGTCCTTGGTTTAACAGATCATACTTAAGGCAAAATACAATATTAGTATATCGACCTACTGAAAATAAATTTTCCAACAGATTAATTTTACATATAAAAGCCTTGTCAAAATTAAGAAAACATACAACAGTGTCATAAGACGAAAAATCTTTGCTAATATTAAAAATTGAATTTGAAAGTTCTGCAAAATCAGCACCGCGTTTCATCCATCCCTCAATTGCGAATTTTGTACTATCTAGATGTTTTCTTAGGATTTGAGAACAATTCAGTCCAGAGTTATCACCATAGATCAATACTTTAGGTTTGGAATCGTATACACTTGTAATATTTGCAGCGCGTTGACTTACCGCATTTATCCGAGTAGCGTTGTTTGTTTTGTCACTTACATATCGTTATTGGTAATCTGTCAGCTTATTCCTCAACTCTAGAATGATATCAGCAGTCGATTCTTGATTGTCATTAGTTTCATCACCCATACAAGTAATTTGTGTATAACTTATATTGGGTGTCATAGTTTTTATCTCCTCGACTGTACTTTTTGTTTTTTGAGCATTTGATCTGAGAGCCCTTTTAAAAAATCGCTCAGTATCAACCATCTTTACTTTTTAAAATAGTAACAAAAATAGAAACAAGAATACAAGTATACAAGTCTGAATTGTGCAAATTTCGAAGTCACAGATTATTGCATGTAAACACACTTTGGCGCGAAACTGAATTGTCTATTTTTTGCCTTACTACAGTCATTTCAGTCATTCATGAGTCCGTGTTTAGTTTTACTGCATTCGTTATTGTGACAAAATGTAATTTCTTTTTTATTTAATTCGGAACAACTATTAAATTCTGAACATACATCGCAGTAACGTTCTTGTAGACATTTCTTAAATAAAAATCCGGTCACATACACCAAAGCATTACCCTAAGGCCCTACAAAACTGAATGGAAGTTTAATTTTTTACATTTCCAAAGCAGTTTCTGATTTGGCCAAAGAAATTTTCTAGGCAATCTTGATTAAGATTTCTAGTTAAAATGTACCTATATCCCATGCTTTGCAGCTTTTCAAACAAAGTACGAATAGACGAATATTACTTATTACTATTACGAATTATACTTATATATTGCGTAATGAGTTTACTTGTCTGAACACATGCATCTGCCTGTGCACAGTTATTTGTTTAGATAGAGGCATTTTTAATTTTAACTGTTTTTTTCTGCACTTCACTTGTAACCATGGTAGAATCATTGTCAGCACCTAAAATATTAAAAATGATACCTGAAACCAGTTACCACCATAATATAACAAAAACATAAAACATTTTATTTTCTCAAATTGGATTTTCCCCGAAATTATGAATAAAAAAATCACCTTACATATTTCTAAAGTATCCTCAGGGCCAGATTAACCACAAGGCCAAATGGGCCGTGGCCCTGGGGCGCCACGAACCTAAAGTTAAATGTGAGCTACAAATTTTAATAATATCCTAGCATTTATCCGAAGTAATACTAGCATATCTGTGACTTCCCATAAATCCTAGTTGGTTTTTCCAAACTTAGCTCCTATAAAAGTTATTTTAAATTTAAAAATTAGATAGAAACATTTTCCGAATGTAAGTTTTAACGCCCCGATATTAGATTTAAGCAAAATTAAATTATAAGTAATAATAGTCTTTTTGTTCTTTAAATGGCTATTAATTATGCACATATGAATTAGCTATTATTAATTATAGATATAAAATAGGTAAGATTTTAATAGATAAATATATGTGTTTACTTACCTGACCTCATCTTTTGACCATCGAAAAAATGATAAGCCGCTGCCACGCTTCGAATCACAACTGTCTACTGAACAATAAACAACAGGCATTATTAATAAGAATTAATCACTACTTTTTTGGCCCACTCAGTACAAATCACTGAAATCTATTCGCAGCGCTACCGTTAAACAGCGTGAACAACTGTGTATGCGACTCGGTATCGACGGGACGCTGGGCTACCCAAACGGGACGAAGGGGACGGGTCAAGCCGGTTTTGCGTGTTGCCGATGTGCGGCAACTTATATTTTATTTAGTAAACTTTGCCTATACTGTCTTTTTCAAACATTTTTATTGGGTCCCTTTGTTTTTCACCAAACTTTAAAGGCAAGTTAATCTGGCAAGTAGTTTTTAAGAAATGATAAAACATATATTTTGGCATTAGGGACTCTAAAACATGAAGATGTGTAAAACCTGAGAGGATGCACGATTACAAAAATTTTATTTGGCCACTATTTTGTTCCGCCATTTTTACCAGTTCATGTGTATACCATAATTAGTTATGGCACAAAATTTGAAATTAGTCCACGAAGTAGTTCAAGCTGAATTTTTGAATATTTTATTAAGCCGCCATTTTGGATTAGCACCAAAAATTTTACCAGTTAATTCCTACATAATACTTGATTTTTGTGCTAAATTTGAGGTTAATTGGATAAGTATATTGGATTTTTACCAAAATGATACCAGGTCATCCCCATATGACTCTTAATTTTTGAGGAAAATTTGAAGTCAATCGGGTAAGTAGTTTTTTAGCTAAGCCGCGAGCAGACAGACCCACAGAATTGAGAAAACATATTTTTCGGCATCTAGAGGCCTTGAAACGTAAAGATCTGAAAAAATCTCGGAGGATTATTTGTTTTACAATTACAATACTAATACTACAAAACCTAATATATCACTGAATAATAATTAAAAATATTGAAATTAGATACAATAGTTTTAATATTCTACCTGTGTGAAGTGAGTGAGCTTCTGGATGCCAGCTACCAATAACTGGCAACCGAAAATTGTAGTGGACTCGTCGGATTAAGTTGATAAAATACTTGAAATAGAATGTAATATAATACAATTATTGATCTTATATATATATATATATATATATATATATATATATATATATATATATATATATGTATATATATATTGCTTGCTGCTTAAGCTTAGAAGATTTTAACTATTTACTATTTAATTACATTACTATATAATATGATATTACTGTGTCATCGGTAAATGATATTACGTTACAGTTATCAAATGCAGACTTCAAGTTGTTAATATAAATTAGAAAAAGTATTGGACCCAAAACTGTAACCTGTGGCACATCAGTAGTAATTGTTTCATAGGAGCTGAAGGAATTATTTATTTTTCTTTTTATTTTCTTTTGTGTGAATAATTATGCAGTAATTGCAGTGCACCGTTTTTTTCTGTAACTTCTACTATATGGTAAATAAAATCTCGTGAGAAACAGTATCAAAGGTTTTTTTAAGGTACCTAAAACTTGCTAAATGTTTCTATTTAATTAGGGTATTATCGATTATATCTTTAACAAAATTAAAACCTGCAACCTTTGTGATTTTATTATTTCTTAATCCATATTGTCTTAAATACATGAGGTTATTTGTTGCTGTTCTACTATACGATTATGTATGTATGTATGTATATATATATATATATATATATATATATATATATATATATATATATATATATATATATATATATATATATATATATATATATATATATATATATATATATATATATATATATATATATATATATATATATATATATATATATATATATATATACATCTATATATAAATACATATATTATATATATATATATATATATATATATATATATATATATATATATATACATATATTTTTGTAGATATTGGCTTGTTTGACCAATATACCTACTATATTACTAAATTAATAAAAAAAATAACAACTCCCATAAAATGCCAGAGCTAAGATCCAGATAAGAAACAGTATTGTGGCGTTACTCAAGAAAATGAGTTTTTTCTGGATATGGTTATTGTTTGGAATGCAAAAAATAAATGTCATGCATATTTACTGATAAAACGACATGTACCACTCCTAAAATTTAAGCGCCACTGATTAAACAAAAACTGAAACTGAATGTTTCTATTTTAGATACAAATTTTATATTGTGGATTGTTTTTGACGCGCCCTATCACGTTTTAAAATTATGTACTATTTGTTTGGATTATATTAAACAATAACAATGTTGAGATAAATATTTTTTTTTTGGTTTTTTGTTTTTTTCTCTGTGTCCGCTTCCATATACCTAATAAAATATAGGAGGAAGTGTATTATTTACACAGAATTAAACAAGGCTTGTATTTTATTGTATTACAACATTCAATAAGAGGTAATTCACAAATATTTCCGTGAATCAATAAATATGTAAAAACTCTTTAAATGGTAATTATGAAACTAATAATCGATGGAGCATTTTTCCGCCCCCCACGTGTTTACAACATGTTTCTTACCGCACGGTAGTAATTTAAAAATCAAAGATAAATCCGTGCTATAAAAGTCACTGCCTTTAAGAACATTTCACGCCTTCAAAAATACAAAGTACCAGTACTGTTCCAGAACAATCAACATACGGGGTTTTTGTCTAAGTTTAGAAGCATTGCCGCCTTTTAAAGCAGCGGCGTAACAAGAATAGAATTTAAATTATATATATATATATATATATATATATATATATATATATATATATATATATATATAAATTTAAGTGTGATATTAATATCTACATACAGATTATTATTTTTAAAATAGTTCTTTTATCTTTTTCTTAAACACTGCAATGCTCTGATTATCAGTCACTCCATCAGGTAGAGAGTTAAATACTCTAGAACACTGGCTAATTGGATCATATTTGTTTTTGCTGTACTAATAGTTATTTTGGTAGATTTTGTGTCTCATAGTCATGCATTTGTTTTACAAAACATATCTTTGTGTTACATTTAGAGGGTTTGTTTAATATTCTGTACATATACCTGCTTTGCTCTATCTCTAAAATCTGTTTAAGTCTTAATATATCAGTTATTTCAAAAACTGTATCAGTTGCAGTTCTATTATTCATTGTAAATAAATAATATATTTGGATGTTGTTATGTACCTGATTGGGAAATGATTTTGTGGTAGCTTCTACGTGTCTGTGGGTCTGTAAGCATAACTTAGTTTATTACATTACAACAATTATAACTTTACAGTTAGTGGGTAAGTGACTAGTAGAACTTTCTCCCATCATCCCACAGGAACATTTTCATATTTTTCTTTTATGTAAATGTCAATTTATTGTATGTTTTCTTACTCAGGTTATTGCTATAAGAATCAGTAATATGAGTTAGGATTTTTAATCAGTTTTCCTTCAGTAACGATAAGACGCTAAAGTCCCCTTTATAAAGATTTTTTTTTGTTAAAAGTATAACATAAAATAAAAAAATAAATGTCACAAGTTATAACATATCAAAATTATTTATATATAGGAAAAAGTCAAAAGTTTTATAAGATTTGGAATGTATACATGTTATATTAAAATAGAATGCTTACAAGGACCTTTGCAAACACTCTGTCGTAACACTTATATTAAAATTTGGTTGTTGTCTTTTATAAATACTTAGGCCTTAACGGCGTAAAGTTCCAGCTAACATCCCGAGTTACATTTTATTGATTTATAGAAGTATGCGTGATGTTTTTGTTACTTTATAAATAAAGGTTTCCTTATTAAGGGGGAACTGCACGCAGTATTATGGATCATTTGCAAGCCTTCCGCCGCTGCAACATTATGTTAAAACTATAACAGATATGTATTAGCTTTTAATAGGGAAATATGTATAGTTGGGCGCTAAATGCAAATTTTTATGAAAAAATCAAATCTAGAATTATAAAATAGAAGTAGATTTGTCCATTTTCGACCATTTTTTGACCACTTTTTGACGCAAATGCCGGCGCATATAATTTTTTTTTCCACAAAATGGCTCTTTACCTCCTTGCATTGATCCTTTGTCTACGTAACTGCAAAATTTGAAATGGTAAATCGTACTCATGTCTTTGTATTTCTGCAGCGCGTGAACCCTTTTGAACCCATTTTTAAACGAAGTGTAATTTAAATTGCCTATACATAACACATTTTTTTGAGGTCGGACGTGCAGGAGGTTTTCTCTAATACGTAGGTACCTTTTCGTCTTACTTTGAAGTTGTCTAGACCTTGGCGCTGGTTTTTCACTTTTTGCGTGCAGTTCTCCCTTAGGTATCTGCAAAGTATTTGTAACAGCAATATAAACTTTAAAACCCTTAAATGGCGGATCATATAATGATCTAGGTTACCTAAATTAGATAACTCTTCTGGAAGTAAAGATTTTATTAACGAATTCTCAGCAACGCTTCTGTTAATGCTATAAAACCTAATCAGAGGTATCTTAAAATATTTAAGAGATAATAGGAACCTTTAAATGGAACAGGCAAAGAATAAATAACCTGCTGAAAGAAACGTCACCTACGTATAAAAAGATCGGATGTACTTTCTTCGTCTGTCACATTTAGATGTGATTTCATTTCACACATGATTTGGTTTGATCTTTCAGAATTAAAAATGTTGCTGTGTGGCGTTACTCAACAAAATGGATACTTTGAGTTTTTTTCTAGTTATGATTATTGTTTGAAATGCAAAAAATAAATGGGGTGCATATTTACTGATAAAATGACATGTTGTACCCTTCCTAAAATTTAAGCGCCACCGATTAAACAAAAATTGAAAGTATGTTTTTTAGATCAACAATTTTACTCAAAAAATACATATATAGTGATAACACATTAAACTATACTACTTTTCCAAACATTTAGGAAATAATTTTTTCAAAAATCGGGATATTACTTTTAATTTTTTAACTTAGCACCTCTTTTCTCCAACATGGCCGCGACAAGCATCCATTTCACTGTTGTCAAGCGTCAAGCGTCAAGCGTCAGGCATTGAATTTTATTAGAGTAATCAAAGTTTATAAACAATAAAGGTAATCATATAAATCTCTACGTATTGTTATACTAAAAAGTTTTCATTAGAAACTTTTTCGTTTAAAAACCGGGTAAAGAATTAACGTCATCTACATGGCGCCTTGGTGTTGATGTTAATAGCATGGTATGTAGAAGACTTTAACGAGGTTTCTTATTTTAAGCTGTCGGGTAATATATTTCTTTTTAAATATACCATATTAGCAATATTCGGATAATTAAGGGACATAACTTTTTATTAATTTCTTTTCATTGGTAGGCAAACTATTATTGTTCATGTTTAAACAATCACGTACTAATACCTTTCCTCTGACCAAATTTGGATTATTTTTGGTTTAATCTCTGTTCTGCTACGAATCAAAAAAGTTTCAAGTTAACAAGTTCAAACTAAAGAGAAAGGACTACTGGCCAAACAACTAAGTACCTATACTTTTTCTTTTTCTTGGCGATTTAATAAAACCTAAAAGATTATAAGGATATATGGGTTATTAATAAATATACTAATTTTTTACTTGAAGTTAAAGTAAAATATATCAAAGATTACAAACTGCAGTTACATCTACATATATAAAATAGTTATATACTACTTTATAAAACACATTTTATATGCTCTTTAGTAATTTAATGCTTAAAGTTACTTTTATGCTATTCATAGAAACTTGGTATAATATAACTATAGGTTGTCAAGATATTATAAACCTATTATAAACCTAATGTTGACTTTAAGTAGCGCAAACAGTTTATATAACACAAGTTTTTCTAAGAAACCTTAATAAAATTTGATTACCATTTTATATAAGTTTGTTGAATAAAATGTTACTTGGGATTATATTTACGACAAAGTAATCATACGGCACAGTCACCCTATCAGATTGATACTACTTAGGTAACACTATTAATCATGACTTAAAAGTATCCTTTACTAATTTTAAGTTATATGTAATTTTGAAATTTGAAAAAACAAAGCTTTGTTTTTTTAAATTTTTTTCGACCCACCATCTTTCAAATACTCACGTGTCGAAAAAAAAATCAACACGTGTAAAAGCCAATTTAACAGCTCTTCGTGTTCAGTTCTATATATGGTTGTAAGAAAAATATTTAACTTGTGATATTGTTGTTAGCCAGGCTCAAATTTATACGCCACTGCCTACCTTTTTCTTTTATAGAAATGCCGCATTGTCCAGTGGCGGTCTTCATCGTCCCTGTGTGGGTCAGAATTTATGACCAAAGAATCGGTCAGCAAACATTTGATTTACAACTTGGGTTGTTTTTTGACACGGAAATGATAGGCCTCTAAGCAAGGCTGAGGATCTGTGCCTTGTCGGAAAGCTTTTTTGTTTTCAAACGTATTTAATTACATCAGAGGCTTAATGACTTTCAAAAACGCATCAGTTTTTATACAATATAGAACGTAGGGCTATTTATAGACTGTTTGTTAGCGACAAATGTAAAATATACCTATGTAAATATTTTTGCATAACTGTCCCGTGATATTTAGATTTTGACGTTATTGTTACAAGCTTATTACTTATAAATAATGACATTATGTCAAAGTGAGTTAAATAAGAAATAACGCCCTATAGCACCATTATAGAAAAATAACGCTCTAGAGCATTAAAAATAATAATTTAGTATATTATAGGTAAAACTAGATATTTCTCAAAAAAAAAATTATTTAGTAGGACATTAAACGGTAAAAGCACCACAGGTATAATAAGGGATAACGCTTTCGGTCGACATATTATGCCTCGGGCCGTCGGGAAACAGTGTGTCGACCTCAAATGTTATTAGCCTTATAATACCCTTGATTCCTTATTAACTATAATTACACATATTAACAGACAAACAGATCCAAAAAGGCAAGGGAGCATATTTTTGTAATTTATATTTCCAATATTATAATGATATGTACATTATGTCTCCATATTTAATAGTCACATTTAGGGATTTTATCTAACATTAAAACAAGCTCGATCAAACCTATGTATAAGAAGTAAAAATACGACTATTCCTAAATCACGAATGAACAGTTTTAAGTCAAATTTAAGCCGCCAAATGGGGCAGCCGCTTATTTTCTCATCCTAATCATTCTTCGGGTTCAAGTAGTAATTAACAGTTCTCCCCGGGTTTATTTATTTGGACGAAGGCAGAAAGTTTTAATTATGGGTTGCAGATAATCTTTTAAAATTTGTTAGATATACTTTGAAGTAAATTCATTTCTTAAAAATGACCAGATACGTTTTTAGCTTATACCTATATTTAGCAGCCTATTATTAAAAATTTTACTCAGTTTAAAGTGTTATATTCGCCCCTTAGTATAATTAAAACAAAGCAACAAATTAAGACAATTTATTTTACAATTTCTGAGATTTTTTCTTTTTACTTAAAAGCTTAATATAAATATATCTATGCACTATTTTTTCTAGTACTACCTTGAGGTAGAGTTTCTATTTTTAAGGCGTATTGCACCAAATATTTGATATTTCTGATTTTTATTTTCAGAATTTGTAAATATAACTAAAATGTTTATTACTTTTAATCTGTGGAGCATATGTACTTAAAATGGACGATCAATATATATATATATATATATATATATATATATATATATATATATATATATATATATATATATATATATATATATATATATTTATATATATATATATATATATATATATATATATATATATATATATATATATATATATATATATATATATATGTATATATGTATATATATATATATATATATATATATATATATATATATATATATATATATACACATCTCATGTCTAATATGAAGCCCGGTATGTCCCACAGACTACTCGAATCCCGGCCTAAATATTGGTTTGAACAAAGTGTATTTTATTGGAAAACAATTTAAATCTTACAGTTATTGCAGGCAAAGGCAGAGGGGTAACTTTTTCTTGAAATACAGAAATCGTTATATTTTCCAGGTTTTATGAATCCCATACGTTTTTAGAAAATAAGAAGCCCGCTGTGTAAAAATGTATATTCTTGTTGAATTATACGAAGCCCAGCTGCGTTGCCAATATGCTCAAGCAATACAAGCATTTTTATTTATTCTTAACAGTCATCATACTTATTTTTTATTAATGGAGAATTATATTAAGTAAACATTTTTAACTGTGAATAGGGTAATTCGAAAAACTGAAGAAGTCATTTTTGTAATAAACTAATATTTTCTATGCGTTAATAGAAAAAATGGTTTTATTATATTTACTACAATTTTAAGTATTATATTTCAAAGTATTGTATTGTGATTATCAATCAGATTATTAATGCAAGAAAATGTTTTTGTTTTTGTTGTGGTACTTTACCATTTGTTTTATTTTGATTTGATCGTATGTGGCGTTTGAATTAATCACCAATTAATGAAAAAATATAAAGTTTTATAGATTGTGGTTACCTCCATATGTAAAAACCCTTGGTCTGAAAATAAATGTTTAAGAACTTATAGTTTATCTGTTAAAAATTATTGCACATTTAAGGGTCGTAATTATTACTAACAAAAGAAAATAAAACTAATTCTTTGGATATAAAAATTAAAATATTAAAAAAATGTGTAGTTATATACATATTTAAAGTACTAACTGCTATCAAGTACTATTTTTAACAATATGATTATATAATACACGAAAATGTTTATTTTTTTTTTCGTGACACTTTACCACTCACCGCTATAAAAAATGTAAAGTTTTAATAGTGCAACATTATTTAAGTTTATATAGTTACTAACACATTAAAACTAACTGCTTTCAAGTACTATTTATAACAATCGGATTACAGGGGTAATTGGAACCAATTGTTCAAAAAGATTTAAGATCCCAATCAGTGGAGCATTTATAGTGTCATTCTAATGAAGGTTTTGTTTTAAAATTTAAAAAATTCATTAAATGTGTTGACAACACATCTTCATAGTTCATTCGGGTAAGATATGTGTTATCTCTTTTATAATGTAAAATAGATCGAAAAGGTTGTAATATTTACTAGATAAAACTTAAATATTGTGAAATGAGATCTTCCATGTTAGTTATGAATGAATGATTTAATGATTTAGACTTGTCTACAAGGATACATCACCCATCCCCTAAGAAATATTTTCTAATGTTTTCAAGAAATCAGGGACTTCACAAGAATCAAAGGAACCATCCATTTAGTACGAAAGCTCTCACGGCTGGAGTCAACTAAGAAATCATGGTTCTTGGGTTTAGACCTTGTCAAATTGAAATTTGTTTCCTATTTACAAAATTACAATTTGACCATTTTTTCCCATTTTCCACGAGCCATGACCAAGCATAAATATACATTTCTATTAATAAGTTCTAAACAGTTCAAAAAATTAAATTAATGTAAAAGACCAAGAAGTTACAGAACATAATAAGGAATTTTCATTTATAGTAAAAATGGTTAGTGGCACTGTAGTAAAAATTCCTGTGAGGTAAAAAGAGTCGCAACCTGGGAAAAAGTAATGTCCTATAAAGTGTTCTGAAATGTTTCATAGCCACTCTGTAGGCTTTATTCACAGCATACAGATGAGTACATCAAATGTTATATAATAAAAACTAAAAAAATGAAAATATTAACACTCCCTATCTCAAAAACGAATGCCTTGCAAGAACATGTTAATATGAACTTTTAGCCCTAAAGTAAGCCAAAAATTATGTCCTACATTTTTTGTCACCAACCAAAAAAACACCATGTATTAAAGTAAATACAAAATTTGGACACTAACTACAATTTGATATTAGCTCGAAAGCTGGCCTCATGTTTCAGGCTAAATCTGCTTAAAAGCAGATGATCTTTTTTATATATATATTTATCCTGTTAATGCTAAGAATATGCTCTGCTAGTGCTCAGGCGGGACTAATGCGTCACAACTATATACCAAGGGTGTCCTAAAAAGTATGCAACATATGGAAAACTTTATTAAGTAGGTATAAGTTAAGAATTTTTTATTTCTGATTAAAGTTGGTGCTTATAGAAAAAAATAGTTTAGACAGTAATAAACTTTAGGTCAGATATACAGGGTTATCAAAACATACATTTCAACACTAAAATTACAAAAAATACAATTTTTATGGTGGCAGTTTTTAAAGGCCAGCAACGTTTTTTCATACATGTTATTTTTTACTACAAATAACTCCTTTTAACTATACCAAATACGGAAACATTTTACTTATCTGTCAATTACGATCTTTTGTGCAGACCTTTCAAATTGCCTAGCACAAGATTGACACTGAAGAAAAAAAACTAGGATTATTTTTTTAAAGTTATACTTAACATTTTAAGGTCGTTTTTATTTCCATGCATTTCTGTTGAGTTATGTTCTGGTTTTTATTTGGTTTGCATTGTTTTTATGTGGTATGATATTTATGGGGTGTATGCTTTTAACATACTGCCGTGCGATACACTTTTTAATATTTTTCTGATTAAATACATTTTCTATATTTTTCTGAACAAATTTTCTAAATATTAATCCGTAGAAAATAGTCGAATGTTAATTTAATTAAAAAAAATATAATATTAACCTAATAAGAATGTGTCAAAGATCAAAATGAGGATCTTGTAGGATTTATTTTGTCTTTAGCCCAAGATACGCTAGTATTATTTTCTCTACCGTTTAACAATTAACCAAAACCATTTCGCTGTACATTTTTTAACGTTCATACAAGTACCTAAAGCAAGTTCTAAAACCCGCTTTGAACGTTTCATTAATATAAAAATATTCCAGCCAAAATTTGTTATCTCCTCTATGTCACTAATATTCACTAAATTCACTTTCGCGCGTTTTTTTGAAGCCCGGGCCACGAATTCCCACTTCGAATTCATAACCATAATACACAAATGTCTAATCTTCTTATTAAAATAATAATCCAAATTTTCTGCGACTCTGCCATGTCGCCGGTACGGCTAAAGTCGTCGTATTTAGTGGGGCTTTTCAAACCCGTAGAATCAATACACAGTTGTATATCATTTACACACAACGACTAGAGCGCCAACTACAGTACGATACCGTGAACCCTGACGCGTATGTTTTTAGAGAGTAACATGTAAATATGAAGCCCAAGCAAAAAATTAGGTACAGTTTTCTTTAACTTTGGTGTGAACGTAGGAAAGGTTTATACACGTTTGTATTTAGGAAGCCCGAAGGTGGGCTTCCAAAGGTCGCAATGGGCTTCGAATGCCCGTGCAATATGACGTGTATATATATATATATATATATATATATATATATATATATATATATATATATATATATATATATATATATATATATATATATATATATATATATATATATATATATATATATATATATATATATATATATATATATATATATATATATATATATATATATATATATATATATATATATAAATATATATGAACACATTAAAAATGACCTCTTAAATATTTAGGAAAGCTACAAAGAGATATACAGTGTGTATCAGCCAAATGGAATGAATTCGATAATAAATAAATGGGGGCGTGTTCGGAAAAACGCTTGGACCCGTCGATTGGTATTTTTAGTTGCTCATTTTCTCCAATAAAAAGTTTTTATACAGGGTGTGTCCTGTAACAGTGGTCAATGCCAACTTTCTTATTTCAAATGCAACACCCCGGATATTATTTAATTTTTGGATTCTTTAGGAGATTCTAAACATATTTTATGTTCAATGTCCTATACCTATCTTCAACTATTTCGGCAATATTAAGTGTTTTCAAATTTATTGCAAAAATTAAGATTAAAAAAATAAAATCATTTATTTCTTCATAATGTATAAACAAAAGTAAAAAGTTAATTGAGGAACTGTTGAATATGCTCGCCGCGAACGTCTTGGCAAATTCCTAATCTTAAATAGAAATTTCTTCTAACGTTATTTAGCATCTCAGGCGTGACCGATCTAATCGCAAGCGTTATTCGTCTTCTTAAGTCAGCTAAGTCGAGGGGTTTAGTTTTGTATACAACATTTGAATATATCCCCATAAGAAAAAGTCTAATGGCGTCAGATCAGGGGATCGTGCTGGCCATTCTATCGATCCTCGTCTCCCTATCCACCGATTTGGAAATATTCCGTTGAGGTACTGCCGGACATTAATTTGGTAATGGGGCGGTGCTCCATCTTGCTGAAACCATATCATATTCGCTGGAACTTGTGGGTTTGCTGGATCCGGATACAAATTTGTCAAAGTTGGCACGACATTATTTTGGAGCAGTGCTAAATAATTATCGCCATTCAAATTGCCGTCAATGGAAAAGGGGCCTATGATATGATCCCTAACAATTCCTGCCCAAACATTAACCTTTTCAGGATATTGAGTATGTTCTTCGCTGATCCAGTAAGGATTTTCCCTAGACCAATAGCGGCAATTTTGACGATTTACGTGACCGTGAAGTGTAAAGGTGCACTCATCCGAAAACAAAACATGTTCTAATTGAATAACATTGTTATCTAACATAGCCATCATTTGTTCACAAAAATAAGTTCTCCTATCATAATCGTCTTCCATGAGCTCCTGAGTTGGTATCACTTTATAGGGATGCATTTTATTTTCTTTTAATGTTCGAATAATCGACGAATGGCTAATATCGAACATTGCGGCGGCTTGTCGACTAGAAATATGTGGGTTTTCCTCAAACTCAAGCATAATATCCAATTTAGTATCATCATTTATTGAATTGGCAGCTGCTTTTTTTATCTGCCTCACATGTCCAAGCTCGCGAAACTGCTTTTCTATTTTACTAATTGTCCTTTGGGATATATGCGGCAAATTTGGAAATTTTTCATGAAATAAGCGAGCAACTTCCACTTGTGTTCGTGTGTTATCTCCATAACCAATCATTTGTAGAATTGTTATTTTATGCATTTCTGTTAAATGAACCATTTTTCTGATATTAGGTATTATGCAGTTAACGAAATTCAAAAGACTATGACACTGACACTGACAACTACTGTCTTGCAAAGAGAAAGGCCAGGCATTTTACACAAAAGTAAACAAAACTTAAAAGTAAGCAAAACTGGCTCTTTTTGTTCCATATCAATAAAAAGGAACGCTAAAATGGTTTTTGCTTACATTCTTAATATGAAGACCTAAATGGTAAATAAGTATTGAGTGTGTTGTAGCGAATTTTTGTAATCAAATAAATAGTTCAGTAACCAGAGCCACTTTCATGAATAATAATAAATTCGAAATAAATAAAATAAAAATAAATTTGAAAACACTTAATATTGCCGAAATAGTTGAAGATAGGTATAGGACATTGAACATAAAATATGTTTAGAATCTCCTAAAGAATCCAAAAATTAAATAATATCCGGGGTGTTGCATTTGAAATAAGAAAGTTGGCATTGACCACTGTTACAGGACACACCCTGTATAAAAAGTTTTTATTGGAGAAAATGAGCAACTAAAAATACCAATCGACGGGTCCAAGCGTTTTTTCGAACACGCCCCCATTTATTTATTATCGAATTTATTCCATTTGGCTGATACACACTGTATGCAAATGACACATATGGTCTTTATCTCTAGACCTTTAAAGAGTTATCAGTAATAACAATTTTTTAAAAATTTACGTAAAAAACCCTATAGTGCACCTTATTTTTGTGCAAATATAGAAATCCATCTGATAAGTACTTTCTTAGTAATGATTTTTTTTACATATTGGGACACAGTTATTTTATTTCGACATATTAGATTTTTACCAAAATATAACCATTTCGTCTCATTGAAACCCTTGATTTTTAACTATTATTTGTAGTCAATCGGATAAGTAGTTCTTGAGTTATGCTGCTTATGGACAGACAGACGGAAATGGGAGAACATGTTTTTCGGGGTCCAGGGACCCTAAAACGCAAAGATCTGCAAAACCCTGGGAGGGCGATTTTTTCACGATTACATTACTTTACTTTTACCGGGGAAGTAAACATAATTTTTTATTGTAAAATGTGTAATTTCAAAGTAGTTAAAATTTATATAATATAAAACTACTGAAATACTCTAATGATTGTTTAGTCAATCACTTTCACGGAGAAAACCATGGAATTGGTATTATACTACTTTTAAAGAAATAAATGAGGTTTTATTGAAAAAAATATTTTAATAAAATTAGTAAAATACTTTACAGTGTTTTATTTTCACCCTATAATTACACATACTACATTTTCAGTTTTATAAAAATAACGATTAATACTACATAAAATTAAATAAATTTATCATTTGGGAAGCTCATCCTAGTTACGAATTAATTCATAATGTTTTCATCTCAATTAAAATTACATACGATTATTGTCTAAACATGTAAATTCGATCATTTTATACAATAATTACGTTGTTTATGTAAATTTTACCATTTCATTGATAATTTCTCTCTCGATGTAAGACTCCTCGTTTCATGTTTTGAAATATAAGGAAATAAGCAAAAAAAAACTCTGGTCGCTTGTATGTATATTAATATCCAAACAGACTTGAATATGTTGACAATTTTAATGTGTTTGCAAATCTTCCAACTATTTTACCTATTTTTTGAATATGTAGGTATGTCAACAATATTTAAATGTACTTATTAATAATTACCTAATTGTGCGGTGCAATATCCGGAATAAACACATTTAAACCGACTTCTTAAACATTTAGGGAAGCCACAAAGAGATATATACAAATGACACAAATGGTCTTTATCTCAAGACTTTCAAAGAGTTATCAGTAATAACAGACTTTTAAAAATGTACGTAAAAAACGTAGGTACAGTGTGGTCCAAGAAGTGTGCAACATATGGAAAACTTTTTTATTTTTGTTTTCTCCAAAAATTTTGTTCTTGATAAAATTTAGTGCATCAAAGAATATTGTATTAGCAGTAGTAAGTAAAGGTCAGTGATTAAATCTAGGCAAGATCAAGGTTACTTGATTAATTAATGTAACTTATCTTGACTTAATATTTTTAATAATAACAAAAAATATATTTGTATGTTGAAACAGCATTTAATTAATCTTCAGAATTTTTAATGTAATTTTCATAGAAAGCCTAATCAATTTAGGATGCTTACAGAAAAACGTTGAATATCAGTCCAAAATATTAGTGTTTAACCCCCACTATTCACTAAGAAGGTTTAAGATTTAGACTAGATCTTATTGCCATGGTACTTAAAACTCTTAGTTCGCCAGTTATGTTCCGCTTATGTCACTGTCATTTTGTAATTGTGGCATTTAGAAAAATTATTTGTTCAATTGTTCAAAATGTCATCTTAAACCTATAACTGTCAAGTTAGACCAGGTCTAAACGTAAACCTCTTTAGTGAATACGGGTGTTAATGTTTTTGTTTCAATGTTCAAAATAACTCTAATAACGTACTGTATGAACTTATCCTTATTATCACGTTTTTCGGAGAAATACAAAATAAAAAAGTTTCCCATGTATTGCCCACCTCTTGGACAATACAGTATATACAATGTATAGGATGCTACAAATTCAAAGGGATAGTATTGGCATTTCCAAAACCGTAAGAGATACAAGTTTGGTTAATTTAGGGCAAAGTATCCCAATCTAATGTCGAATAATATATCGTTGATAAAGTTAGAAAATTCGGACTACTTCCGAAGATAACCGTGAAAAACCGATAATCGTCATTTTTCCTTTGTATTTTTTCAAACTACATTTGAGTAGATGTTCTTAGTCACTTTTTTACCTCTACAAGATGGTGTACTAAGATCGAAAATCCTACGTTTCGTCTTCGAGGACTTATCTTCAACTTCATTTTTTTAAATACGGACCTGGAATTTTTATTTCATTTTAAAAAGCCCTTAACCTTATAAAACCAATGATTTAATGATATGATGAATTAATTTGCAAGAGTCCGTCTCTCTCTAACACCTTTTCTCTTATGGGGAAATCTTTAATCTACTGTTCAGTGTAATACGTGGTTCGTTTTGACCGGTCGGACGCTTGTTAAAATTTAAATAAAACATGAAAGTCCATATTTAAATAAATTAAGTTGATGACGAGACCTCGAAAACGAAACGTCGGATTTTAAATCTGAGTTCACCATCTTGTAGAGGAGGAAAAGTGGCTATAATGATGTAAAATTTATCATCTAATGTCTTTCCAACTACAGCTTCAAAAAAATAAAAAGGGAATATAAAGGTTCAAATTGCGTTCAAACATCTGTCGGTACGGGTTGGTTTTCTATAAATAGTTAAACATGACAAGAACATCAAAAGATAGCAGTTTGTTGTTTTCTTTAAATATGTCATCTATATACCTACTAATATACCGAATCCATACTTTATGCTTCCAATATGCGGTTTCTCAAGAGATTTTTTTTTAAGTAAATACATCATAATTAATTAGCCACCACTAGAATACATTTGCACGTTAAATAAAAAAAAACATCTTTTAGACAATTCTCTGAATTGTATTACATGGACAGAAAATGTCCAAAGTTATAGGACCTTTTAAAGATGAATCCTACCATTTTATATACTTATAATTGATTTTAATGTGTAAGAATTGAACGTCCATTTTAAGTACGTATGCTCCACAGATTAAAAGTAATAAACATTTTAGTTATATTTACAAATTTTGAAAATGAGAAGAAGAAATATTAAATATTTGGTGCAATACGCCTTAAAAACAGAAACTCTACCTCAAAGTAGTACTCGAAAAGATAGTGCATAAATATATTTATATTAAGCTTTTAATATATATAAATATATTGCTTTTTGGTTTCCGGAGATTGCATCGCACGATTAGGTAAATGTTACTAAGTACATTTAAATATTGTTGACGTACCTACATATTAAAAAAATAGGAAAAATAGTTTGACGATTCACAAACACATTAAAATTGTAAAAAATTCAAGTCTGTTTTGATACTAATATATATACAAGCGACCAGAATTTTTTAATTTTTTTTATTTTGCTTATTTTATTATATTTCAAAACATGAAACGAGGAGTCTTACATCGAGAGGAAAATTATCAATGAAATGATAAAATTTACATAGATAACTTAGTTATTGTATAAAATGATCGAATTTACATGTTTAGAAAATAATCGTATGTAATTTTAATTGAGATGAAAACATGAATTATTTCGTAAATAGGCTGAGCTTCAAAATGATATATTTATTTAACTTTATATATTATTAATCGTTATTTTTATAATACTAAAAATGTAATATGTGTAATTATAGGGTGAAAATAAAACACTGTAGCTGTTGTGTGTGTGCTCTAAAAAGATATCAAATTTTAAAAGTTTATCTGAAAGCATTTCCGAGATAAAGCGACTGAAAAGAAAAAATTTACCAAACGTAAGTTGTGACAGGAGGATGCTGACAACAAATACAAACATTTCGAAAATGACATGCGCATAATAAACTTGGCTTACACAAAAAAAAATGCGTAATTCTGGGCAAAAATAGAGATATTTATTCAAAATTTATGCTATAAGCAGGAGCGATGCGTCTTTTCGGAAAATAATATCGTGGGAAATTCCCTTTGAAAGTTCCAAGAAAATTTTTGAAATTCTCGGAATAAAAAAGTTTTATAAAAATCTGTTAGAAGCTAAAAAAAAAATTAAAATTTGATGTTCGAAGTCGACGTTTACAAAAACCTTTAAATGGAAAATATAAACTTTCCGGATATGTGTAGAGACCTTTCAGAACTTCAGACATTTTTTAAGTTAAGAAAAAATCTAACCTTAAAATGTTTATTTTGTATTCCGAAAATGGAAACTAGAGAAAGTCTACTAAGAAAAAAATAAAGGGAAAACGAATATTCAACAAGGATAATTACGTCACCACGGAACAGAAACTATAGATTAAGTTGAATTTTATAAATTTTTAATAGCCGAGACAATAAAGATTTTTACTTCTCAATCCTCAAGAACAGTTCCGATTTTTGTGATTTTTTTTAAATGTTTTTGTACATTATTTAAAATCAGAAACATTTTGATGTGGGCATATAAATATTTATATTGTTTAAACAATAACCATTAAATCATCCTATTTACGTACTTTTGTCGACGAACACATATTTTTCCAAATGACAAAGTTTTATTTTTTTTGCTTTTTTTAAGTCATAGTCTACATTTTTAAAAATAAATTATTGAATATTGGCACACATATTACCTTTTGTGGGATTTATAAAACAGTATCAATGGATGGAATTTGGCTCAATATACCTACAGTGTAATTCTTTCATGGAGTCAAGACACGACCTCTACTAATGCCCCAATTTTTTATGACGACACTGAGCTTTTTGCACGTTTTTATATATGTCCTCGTTTAAGACATAATTTAGCCAACACTCTTTTTTATATACGAAATGTCAGTACAAAAAACCTTTGAAATTGAATAAAATGCAAAATTGTAGATATTAGGCTTTAACCAACAACTAAATATAAACCACTGGTTTTTTTTTGAGAAATTTAAAATAAAATGTATCTAATTTTTATAACTGATTATCGAAAAATCTATAGTTTTTCAATAAATAAGAAAATACATTTTTTTGAAATAGAAAAAATAAAAAATGAAAAATACCAACTTTCCGATAATCTTAGAAAAAAACAACATACTTTTACTTGTTACATTTAGGGTCGGTTAAGGTCTGCTCGCCGTTGGTGAAGCCTGCCGGCAACGCATCGGTCACTACGGAACGCTCTTCATTCTTACGGGTTATTTAAACGATATACCTAACCTAATCTAATCTAACCTAACCTAACCCCCCGCCCTCCATTTGTCAACAAGCATTTGCGCCCCTTCTTTTAACAAAATACCTTAAGCTTTTATGTAAAATGTATAAATTAAAATATTTTTTGTTTGCTGCGAAACTATCATTATTTTAAAATAACTTAATTGATTGTTTGGGAACCACATTTATTGAAACAAACATTAGTAATGGTAATTATATACAGGTACAACTGGACGCAGATAATTTGGTGGTATTGGACCACGAAAGCACTAGATTATATTCTGGTAGTGGTTGGTTAAAAAAATAGGTCTTAGTAATTTTCTTCTGCATATTAATGCTTCTTTAGATAAGGATTTGCCGCAGAGGTCGACTCAGAAAGATGATTTTGCCTAAAACTCGACTTATCCTTCGGATCCCTTTTTATTTCGGAACGTTGGTCCATGTCAACCAGGACTTCCATGGCAGGAAATTCATGACGATAATTCTCATGTTGGGAAAGCTTATCGCCAATGTTTGGTTTATTCCCCAAGGTGTATCAAAATGTTTTGTTTTTCCTGTTTTTTATTTTCTATAATAAAAACACCCTGGTCTGATCCAAATGAAGGATTTTCAAATTTTAAAAATCAATAAAAAAAATATTTGCACATGAACAAAGCCAAAATCATAGACACTGTCAAAATAAATATGCACTTACCAAATTAAAACTTTTAAAGAATTCCTCGTTAATTGCGTAGTAACTCAAGGCAGAAAAAACACAAATTGAAAAAATCGAGAAACCCTAAAGCGATTTTTGGATGTGACTTTGTTTTTGGCTAAGCAGAATTTACCTTTTCGCGGACATTTAGAATATTCTCTTAATAGTAGAGCAAAGGAAGTTTTTTAAAACCCCTGGACCTGCTGAAAAAATACGATTTAGTCTTTCGAGTACAAACAAGGTTGCGAAGTATACAAGTAATAAGATACAAAGTGAAATTTTAGATCTTCTGCACGACGAGGTATTATAAAAAATTATAGAGGATATAAAAGTGGCCAAATATTTTACGTTGATAGCTGTCAATAAATGTGGTTTTGTGGAGGAGAAATTTATTAAATGTATGGATATTGACAGTGGTTCAACCGAAAATTATTTCAACGTCGTAAAAATGAATTGGAATCTCTTGGAATTTAGCTTGCATTTTGCAGAGGACAATCATATGACGGCGCGGCGCTAGGAACTGGACATATAAAAGGGTTGCAGACAAGAATAAAGGATATAGTTCCCGAAGCTACATATATTCATTGCTGTACCCGCAACTTAAATCTGATCTGGGTTGATTCCATTACCTTCTGTACCGAAGTAAAAGATTTTTTCGGTCGTTAGATTAGCTATACGTATTTATTTCAAAAAGTTTTCCAAGACTAGAACTATTTGAATCTATACAGGAAAAGTTGGAAGGCAAATCTGTAGCTTTAAAAAAATTATCAATGCACGATACGCTTAATAAAATAGTTGAAGATGAATTGGTCAATACATCAGCAAAAGTTGTAGCTGAAGCTGAGGTGTCCATAAAGGGTGGGGGGTATTTGTATCTGAGCTGTCCGTGCCAGATTACCCACAGACACATTTTAAAATTAATTTTAAAGCTATTTACAGATATAATATAAATAATGTACTAATGAGGGAATATGAGATACTATAAGTACAGAAAAATATAACTTTATATTTTTCTGTGCTATAAGTAAGCCAGACTACTTTGTATCGGATTTTTAAAAAATTACAATTCAATCAAACGAAACATATTGAAGTAACGAAGAAAAAACAACGAAATAAAAATACAAAATTTCTGATTTTATGAAAAATAAAATTAGGGATACAATAATTTATATGATGTGTGTTTAGGAGAAATATGTTAAAATGGCTAGTTTACATAAGAAGTTAAATGAATATCTCAGCGTTTTTTAAATATTTTAGATGATATATAGAAGCAGTTCAAAGAAGTAATCTTGATTACAAGAACAACGTATTGTATCAAATTCACTGGCGTATTTTTTTATTTTAACGTAAAATTTGTTCACTTTGCTTTTGTTAATTACATTGTTTCTCTTCTTCACAGAGCAATAATAATGTTTACATCCGTCACCACCAAAATTACAAATTTTTAGTTTCAAGAAATTTATTGCGGTTTTAATTTAAGATATGCGCTGCAAGACTCTTTTGGATTTTCGAGCAAGAGGCTATTTTTACTTCCCTCGTAAAAGGGAAGTATTGTAAAAGTGAAAAAATCAACCTACGACATTTTTTCAGACCTAAAGTAGAGGTACTTATTAGTTTAATAAGAGATTTTTTCAGATATTCACGTTTCAGGGCCCCAAAATGCCGAAAAACATGTTTTCTCAATTCGGTCTGTCTGTCTGTCTTTCTGTTCGCGCCAAAGCTAAAAAACTACTTACCCGATTGACTTCAAATTTTCGTCAAAAATTAAGGATCATATGGGGATGATCTGGGAACATTTTGGTAAAAATCTTGTATGGCGAAACAAAATGGCGGTCTAGTGAAATAATAAAAAAATATATTAAAAAACCACTTCTCCAATTCAGATTGACTTTAAATTTTAGTCAATCATTAAGGGTCATATGCCGATATGGTAATATTTTGATAAAATCCAATATGGCGGAACAATACTAAAACAATTATTACTAAAAAACTAATTTCCGACTTACCTCAAATTTTGCACAAAAATCAAGTGTTACATAAAAATGAACATTTTGATAAAAATCCAAGATAGCAAAACAAAATAGCGGTCTAAGAAAATATTTAAAAAATCAGCCTGAAAATACTACTTATTAAATTAATTTCATTTTTGTGCAAGAATTAAGTGTGATGTAAAGATAAACTGGTAAAGTTGTGGTACGAATTGAAGATAGCGAAACAAAATGTCGGCCAAATAAAATTTTTAAAAAATCTACGGAAAAAACTTGTTCAATTGACTTGATATTGAACTTTTGCAGAAAAATTAAATGTGAAAATCGAAGAAAATTTACCGATGTATCCTTATATTACAAGCATATATTTACTCTTAGATTTGAGATATGTTTTAACAAACTTAGTGTTACCCGAACTTTTTTAGATATGGATATTTAAGAAACAATTTGTTAAGCATATTTGTAACGAATTTTATAAGATTTTTATAAAATAAACTTTGACATAAACTTTGTTCATCTCCGCCAAAAGATGAATTTTCCCCCCAGAGGAAACTCTCTGTATTCAACACTGATTAAGGATGGTACTAAGGATTAAAGTCAAAATAAAGTATGCTTGTAATCCAATATTTGTTGTGAAATTTGAAATTGCTGTAAAAATATTTACAAAGAGTACTTTTTAATCCCTTTAGTACTAATTTTGACAAGCCCTAACAGTAGGTGGCCTAACATGACAATAATAGTTAAGCCTATTTTCACTGTAAATCGTAATTAAAATATCTTTGACCTTTGGGTTAAATAAATAACTCTACTGACTACCCCTTAGAACGGAAAATGTTATAATAATCTATATAAAAATGAACGGTTATTTGCCTAAGCCTCATAAAATCATAAACTGGTTTCATAGCTTATTTGGGTCGTTAACTTTGGTTTTAAAATTGCAGTAATTTTTTTCTATTAAGAAAATGGGTAGTGTTGTCAGTTTAATCCCTTTAATGACGTTATAAAATTTATTACTTTCTTTTTAAAAGTCTATATAAAACGTTTGTTATTGAATGTTGTAAATTTTTAACTTTTACAGGGCATCCAGAACTCTACATACATAATTTTATTCTGTATAGAATAAATAAAGGAAAGATCATCTTTTAAATCTTTATAGAATGATGAAATAGTTGCCTACTAAATGGTTTTACTGTTAAACAAAAAGCAAAACCCTAAATTAAAATGATATTCAGGTTTTACTATCTTTTAACTAAATCAGAAAGCAACTTAAGAAGTGACGCTGCAAAACGAATAGGTGCCAAAATTACTGTTGTAAAGAGATTAGCTAGCACATTTGATAGACTGACACAAAAGCTGTAAAACTTTACGTAATTAGTTAAGTGAATTAAATTGTGAAAGGGTAAACATCATTCTATGGTGGATATGATTTATTTGGATATTTTTAAGAACATATTAGACGCATTATGAAATTATTAATTTTAGAAGTTATTAACAGAGAATTAAGAAAATTAGTATGTATAACAGAGTATAAAACTACTTGTTAAAATAGTGAAAAACATTATATAATTTAATATGTATTAAGTAGCCTTTCGAAGATTTTTTCTCTATACTCATTACTCATATGTTAATACAAGCGCGAATTTGCAGGGGGAGTTATAGGGGAAATTAACCACCCAGTAAGTAAAGAGTTTACTGTTGCCTAAATAAAATATTTAAAAATATGTAATAGTACAAATATAAATTACTCCGATCTAGCTAACTTATAACTATAAAAAATATTAAGAAAGATTGCTAAAAAATATTTTTAAATATATTTTTTCTTTCATAGATCCTAGAACATCATCAAAAATTAGTCAAAAATATGCCTTTTCAGAAAAAAACAAATAAATAGGGTGAATATAGTATAAACAAACTATAATAAGCAAGAAAATGCATACAGAATAACTGACTGGTTTAATTATAAATTTGAGCGTGATTTGATACATAAGAGTGGAAAATCTATTGGAAATGTTTGCCGGTTAGCAGATAGTTTTCGGTTTTAAAACTGCTGAAGATATATAGATAGTGTTATCAATTATTGGTTTGCTAACGCTAAACAGTGTTTTTGTTATTTAAACTGTTATCTCGTTTCACACATCCACACATGTTGATTTGAAAGTTTTATTTAAAACTGACTTTATAATATATATTATATTAGACTTTCGATTTTTCATTATGTCGGTGTAGTTCGGAATCGTTTTCTATGTGTTTCTATGTAATGTGTACCTAATATAATTTAAACATTGGTAACAAAAATTCTTTGCCTTATCTCTTCTTAAAGTTCGCAAATTAAGTCAGTTAGATTTATAAAATAGCGGAGTCCTTGCATTAAACTTTTGGCACGCTATTTAAGATTTTGTTTCGGGGGGTGAGGGGTGCAGTTCATAATTTTATAGGAAAATTACCGATTTTTTTTCCATATATTACGAGCATATGTTTACTTTTGATTGGAGATATGTAATAACAAACTTACAGTTACCCGACCTTTTTTCGATAAGAATATTTAAGAAATATTTTGTTAAGCAATTTTGAAACAAATTTTATTAGATTTTTATAAACTTAAGTGTATTTACTCGTTTGAGAGTTCTAATAGGATGTATCCATAAAAATCGAATGAGATGTCTTTTTCAGTATTACATCAGCAGAAGTCAGTGGCGTATTTAGGATTTTGTTTCGGAAAGGTCCGAGCTCATAATTTTTGTTATAGACTAAAAAATAGTCTTCACATCCATACTACCGTAGTGGATCTCCACATCTTCTGAACAATGAAAAATCGAAAAGGATAGCATTTTTATTAGCATTAGTTCATCAGTGGGTGCTGACAAAAAGGTATTAGATACATATTCTAGCACCGCAAGTACCACGCGACTGCGGAGTTACCCAAGTGACCAGGAGGGCGGTATGCAAAATACTTTTATATGATATCCTGACCTAGCCATGAAATCTGAACAAAATCTTAATTATAACAATATAGTAATATAGTATTTTAATGGTTTTGATTATATGTAATATTATTTTGTTCAGTAAGTTCTTAGCCTTTTAGATTATTTGGATAATTAGCATCTTTTAAAAATTACATAGCAAAATACCCATTCATGTATAACTATTTCAGTGGCATAATTCCATCTATGTGGAGTATGAGATTGGATATTTGTATTCCACATATGCCAACGTCACAACAAGAACACCATAATCCCTGTCTGGAACATGTCCATCAACTCCGCAGCTACAATGAGCCATTTTCGTCAAAGGACGGTCGCGTTTTCGTTTTTTTCATGCCGCCACAGACTACGAGCTAAAATAAAGGCAAAAAATGTAATCACAAAAACAAGTACTCTGTTAACTAATATCACGACTGGCATTGAATTACACTGTTGATTCCTGCTTTCGTTTCGTATATATAGATATATATATATATATATATATATATATATATATATATATATATATATATATATATATATATATATATATATTATATATATATATATATATATATATATATATATATATATATATATATATATAAGGTAAGTATTTTCGACAGTACAGAAATTACAAAGAGGTTTTATTTCGGGTCTAGCGGTGCGTGGGAAAAAAAAAAGAAGAAACTCTTTTTATCTTAAATGCTCAATATTTCGCCAATGTTTATTAGCTTCATCAGGAGCAACTACAAAAATTATAAAGAATAGGTCCAATTAGAATTATAACATTAAAATGACAATCAAAAGAATAAAATTTTGTCTAGATATACATAGTCAATACTGTAATACAATGTATTGTCATTTTAATGTTATAATTCTAATTGGACCTATTCTTTATAATTTTTGTAGTTGCTCCTGATGAAGCTAATAAACATTGGACGCAATATTGAGCACTTAAGATAAAAAGAGTTTCTTCTTTTTTTTCCCACGGACCGCTAGACCCGAAATAAAACCTCTTTATATATATATATATATATATATATATATATATATATATATATATATATATATATCTGTTAACTAATATCACGACTGGCATTGAATTACACTGTTGATGTATATATATGTTTATATATCAATATTGTTGTGACCCCATTATTTTATAGTCATTTTATTTGTGAATAGTCTTAAGTATTATATATTCATTAGTCTAGAGATAGTTTGACACGTAAATGCAATATTTAGACATACATTATATTTCGGCGGAACCTTCCGACAAAAGCTGCTTTAATGGTCGTTTATTGCAAGGGAAATTCTAAGTAAACAATATGTATTTTAAATTCTACTTCAAATTCTATTTTATGCACGTTCTTCCGTCCCAAATATTATTATACCCGAAAAAACCTATCATAAACTCATTTACACTATGTCGATAAAGCTTGGGAAGGTTCAGCTATAAAAACATTAAAAGAAACCATTGTAGTACAGTAAGCAGTGGCGTAGCAAATACCCAAATTACTTTTATAGACACCTTTTTTAATCAATTTTACAGATACGCCACTGCATCTCAAATTAGGGAATTCATATAAAAATAAGTTCTAGGTAGTCAGTATAGAGCAGGTCAGTCATTATGTCAGTACTATATTGTCAGTAGAATTAAGTCAGTAGACACAGTAAGAGTAAAGATTTGTTAGAAATAAGAAGTGTCCCTCTTGTACAGAAGATAATAGAGAGATTTGAAACAAGTTGAAGTGTTTACATTTACTATCAGTGCTAATACAAAATACTAAAATTATTAAATCATAACAGTGGTGGCATTCGGCGAATAATAAAAATATTAAATCATAACAGTGGTGGCATTCGGCGAGTAATAAAAAATATTAAAACATAACATTGGTGGCAGCGGATCTGGATATACTACCCCGTGTTTTCTGAAGGAGCGCCTAGAACGCAGCAGGAATCACACCAGTTAAACCACATCGGTATACCAAAGACAGGAAGTTTCAACAGACTTGGAGGAGCGCCCAGTACGCAACAAGTTTCGAGAAGAAGAAAGAAAATAAGGAAATTCGCCTTACGTTCCAGCTAACTAAGGATGAAGCTGTAAGTTTTTTTCTTTTATTTTCCTGTTGTGGTGACACTATTTGTTTTTTTTTATATGTTATGCATTTTTGAAATTATATAGATATATTTATTTTGTGAAAGGTACTGCAAATACGTTGTGTGTTGAAAAAGTAATTGAATAATCGACCGTATAACTTATCTATATTTAAATTTTTACCCAAAATTTTTATTAGTATTTAACCTTTATAATTTTAACAAACAAAAAAATGGCTGAAGGAAAAGATGCAATTGATGTATTAAATTTAATAAATTCATTTGACGGCTACGGCGATGGAAATTCTCTTCAATTTTTTCTAAAAAACTGTGACGCAGTAATGCATATTGTGAAAGAAAATGAAAAAAATAAATTAGCTAAATTAATTTTTGGTACTAAATTAAAAGGTAAAGCTCAAGAGGTGACACAATATAAAGAATTTTTAAATTGGGACGAAATTAGAGATTTTCTTTTAGAACAGTTTACGGATAAAAGACCGCCTTCTCATTTTTTAACTCAAATAATGAATATAAAACAAAACTTTAGGGAAACCGTTACAGAATATGGAGATAGATTAAGATACCTGCATAATAAATATAAAGAAACTTGTCATTTAAATTATGAACATAATTCTGCTAAGGTATTAATAGAAAATTTAGAGTCAATTTTAGTAAACACGTTTAGACAAGGGCTAAATGATGAGAAAATACAAATTCGAGTAATTGCTGAAAACACAACAGATTTAGACAGGGCATTATCATTAGCAATCGAAATGGAACTCGAAAACAACGTTAGAGCAAAAAATTCAAATTTTAAAAATGTAGGTTTTGTGGGTCAGGGAAATAGAAATTTTAATAACCAAAATCCTAAACTTTTGTGTATGTTCTGTCATAAAAATAATCATATAACTTCTCAATATAGGGAACTTATACAATATGAACAAAATATAGGAAGAAATAATTTTAATAATCCTAATTATCAAAGCTTCAGTCCACAACAACATTTTAACGCAAATTCTTCAAATGGGCAAAATTATAACGGGGAACAACCTATTAATGCTAGAAGTAATTTTTCTTACAGGGGAAACGATAATCATAATTACAATCAAAATACAAATTCACGAAATTTTAACAATAATTATAATGGGAACAATTATCGTCAAAATTATACCAATCCCCGTATTTCAAACAGACCTCAAATGCTTTCAGAGATACCTCAACAACAGCAACGATATCGTCCTAACTATAATAATGAACCTGTCAATAATTCTCATCAAATACAAACTATAACGTCTCTACCCCCCAGTAGCCTCCAACACAATCTTAGTATTTCTCCTCCACAACCAACTACATCTGTCCAAGAATTTTCGGGAAACGACAACGAAGCCTTGGTTGTGAACAGCCCGCCAAGCGCTTCGTAAAAAGTTCAATCAGTATAAACAGTAGCTGTTCAAATAATAAGAATCCACTAGAACATATTAAAATCAAACCAACTCGTAATAATTCAAATAATATGTCTCCTAAGTCAGTATTATTCTCTAATAATTGTAAACAGTTAGATATAATTGAAATAACTTCATTGGGCACTAAAAAGTCAGAATTGCAAATTTTGTTAGATACAGGGGCTGATGTTTGTTTATTAAAGGAGTCGATTTTACAAGACTATTCAAAGCTAGATCAAAACTGTATTATTGAACTAAAAGGTATAAGTAAAGAACCGGTTTTTACGAAAGGTCTATATAATGTAACAATCCAATTAAAAGATAATAAAATATTAATTCATCCTTTTCATATCGTACCAGATAGCATTCCTATAAAAAATGACGGAATTTTAGGCCGCGATTTTTTGCAAAAATATAAAACTAAAATTAATTATGAAGAAGAAACTGTTTATTTTGAGGACAATTGCTTTAAGATTTTGCCTTCAGAGACTTTAACGACTATACCCCCAAGATGTGAAATGATAACTTATGCTTTGGCCAACGTTTCAGGTACTGAAGGTATCGTAAAATCGAAACAACTTGCTGAAAATCTCTATATAGGTTCTTCTTTGACCAAAGTACATAATCATAAATGTTCAATTAGTATTTTAAATATATCTAATGAACCCTTAACAATTGCGTTACCCAGAGTTAACGTACAACCTATCACTAAAGGTGAATTTGAGATTATAGAGCTTAGTCATAATAATAATAATATTGAAAATAACACGAATATAAATTACTTTGAACGTTTAGAAAAATTGAAACATTCTCTCAACTTAGAAGGATTAAATGTCGAGGAAACTAACTCACTTCTAGAAATTTGTGAAAATTTTATCGATATTTTTTATTTAGAAGGTGATAAACTCTCTTGTACAAACACAATAAAACATAAAATTTCTACAGACCCTACTAAGGGACCTATTAATATTAAACCCCATAGATTACCTTTTCAACATCGGGAGGTTATAAAAGAACAAACCGATGCAATGTTAAAGGATGGAATAATTTCTCCGTCTTACAGTCCTTGGAATAGTCCCTTATTAGTAGTTCCTAAAAAAACTGACTCATCAGGTTTACCTAAATTTCGCGTGGTCGTAGATTTTAGAAAAATTAATGAAATAACTGCAGGGGATGCATTTCCATTACCTAATATTACAGATATTTTAGACCAATTAGGAAAATCGCATTATTTTACAACTTTAGATTTAGCCAATGGATTTCATCAGGTTCAAATGGACGAAAATGATAAAAATAAGACAGCTTTTAGTACTTCTACGGGGCATTTTATTTACAATAGGATGCCTTTTGGCCTAAAAGGAGCTCCGGCAACCTTTCAGAGGTTAATGAATGCGGTCTTAAGCGGTCTTAGTGGCATAAAATGTTTTATTTATTTAGATGATGTCGTAATTTATGCTAATAATTTAAAAGAACATAATGAAAGGTTAATTGAGATATTTGAACGGTTTCGGGAGCATAATTTAAAGCTTCAACCATTAAAATGTGAATTTTTAAGAAAAGAATGTTTGTATCTAGGTCACATTATAACAGATTATGGCATCAAACCTGATCCTTCAAAAGTAGAATGTGTTTTACAGTTTCCTCAACCAGTAAATCAAAAAGAGGTAAAATCATTTTTAGGGCTTGTCGGATATTATCGAAAATTTATAAAGGATTTTGCGAAAATTTCAAAATCTCTTACCAAATTGCTCAAGAAAGATACGGAATTTAAATGGGACCATGCTTGTGATATTTCATTTCAAACGCTTAAAAATAACATTACTTCTCCTCCTGTACTACAGTACCCAGATTTTTCAAAAGAATTCATTATAACTACCGACGCAAGTAATTATGCGATTGGTGCAATTTTATCACAAGGAAAAGTTAATAATGATCGACCTATAGCTTATGCTAGTAGAACTCTTAATAAAGCCGAACAAAACTACTCAACGACAGAGAAAGAATTAGCGGCAATTGTTTGGGCAGTTAGACATTTTCGACCATATGTTTTTGGAACAAATTTTAAGATAGTTACGGATCATAAACCTTTACTTTATGTATTTAACATAAAAGACCCTGGGTCGCGTCTTACAAGATTTAGGTTAAAATTGGAAGAATACAATTTCGAAATTATTTATAAGGCCGGAAAGTTAAATACAAATGCTGATGCCTTAAGTAGAATGATTAAAACGGTAAACGCTGACATGATAACAGATTATCAAAAATTTTTAAATTATCTGCAAACACATATTGTTATTAACACAAAATTAAAAGAAAACAACGCTAATTTATTTCAGATAAATAATTCAGATCCTATAATATTATTTTTTCCCAAATTTTTTAACAAAGAGCAATTTAATATTTTGGAACAAAATAATCAGATTAAACAATTTCTTGCATCATACAACGTTCAAAACGATTTAAAAATACCTTCCGTCTCTGAGTACCAAAACAACGACTGTAATATATTTTTACTCAATGATAATGAATATACGTTAAATGACACAAATTATGAAAATATATGGTCTTGTCTACTACAAGTTAAAAAATCTTGTAAGTAACAAAAAACTTAAATTGTCATTTATTAAATATCATTACAACCCGTAAGTAAAATGGGAAATTATTTATCCCATGATAAGATATATTTTTAAAAACTCTAATGTAGATATAACAGTTTACAATAATAATTTAATAAAACCCTCTGAATCTGAAAAGGAAACCTTATTAGAAGAATTCCACAACTCTCCTTTAGGCGGTCATCAAGGAATTACCCGTACACATAAAAAATTATCCCAATTCTATACCTGGAGAGGCATGAAAAAAGACGTAAAAAGATTTATAAAAAAATGTGAATCTTGTCAAAAAAACAAATTATCGCGAAAAACAAAAATGCCAATGGTCATAACTTCAACCGCGACTAAACCTTTTGAAAGATGTTTTCTCGATATTGTTGGTCCTTTACCTGAAACGGAAGCAGGTAACAAATATATTCTTACCTTCCAAGATGACCTGACACAGTATAATATTAATGTCCCTATAAAAAATCAAGAAGCCTCAACAGTAGCTTATTACTTCGTAACGAAAATAATTTGTCTATATGGACTACCTGAAACTCTAATTACCGATCAAGGTTCAAATTTTTTAAGTGAAATCTTTAAAAATACTTGCAAACTTTTAAAAATAAAAAAGGTTCAAACTACTAGTTATCATCCAGAATCCAACGGAGCTTTAGAACGTTCTCATAGAGTCTTAGAGGAGTATTTAGGACATTTTATCAAAGATAGTCAGGAAGACTGGGATAGCTGGATTACATTTGCAACATTTACTTATAATACAACTCCGCATACTGCGGAGTTGTATTATAATAATATATTTTCACCTTTTGAACTTTTATTTGGCCGTACCCCTAATTTACCTACTTCAATTATTCAACCTATGAAAACTCAATACACATATGATTTTGTTGCCAATCTTAAACAAAAATTACAATATTCTAGCCAATTGGCTAAAGAAAATCTATTGAAAAGTAAAAGCGTTTCAAAACAAAATTACGATAAAAATTGCAAAATTAGAGATTTTAAAATAGGTGATAAGGTGCTACTTTAGACGAAGAAGACGCGAAATATTATGATAGCAAAATTTGAGATTTATCGCAAAATGAGGGTTCAGCATTAGCTCTTTTGAAAGAGCAAACTAAAGTTGTCAAGTCTATTGGAACCTTAGATTTTAATGAAAACATTTTAAAAAATAATGTTAAAATTCTTTCCAAACAATTAGAAAAAGAACAAAAGGATATTAAATTTTTAGACTTAAAAGGCAATCTAGAAGAACACATTACGCTGACAAATATGATGTTACATCAACTACAACTCGAAGTAATGACTTTGATTAATGCAATTCTTATTGCCAAAAAGGGTTTATTACACCCAGTAATTTTAACACCAGTTCGCCTAATTGATGAACTAAAACAAGTTACGGATTCTCTTCCCCATGGTTTAGATTTTGCTGTGCCTCTTGATATAATGCATTCTAATCTTATATTAAAAACGATTGAACTAAAAGTTTACTTTGAAAATAATCATTTAATTTATATAATTAATATTCCTTTAGTTGAAGCACAATTATTCTACCTATATAAGATATCGCCTTTTCCTAAGCTATTAGCCACTAACCAATTTGTTTTGATTCAACCATCTTCTAAATACATTGCAATAGACGAAACAAAACAGCAGTTCATAACTTTCTCTGATCTCGAATATAATAAATTTATAAAAATAACGGATGATAAAATGATTTGTCAGCAACAAAAACCAGTTTCATTGGCTCATTTAGTGGAAAACTGTGAAATGAAGTTACTTCAAGTAACAAATAAAATTCCAGAAGTATGCGAAAAACATATATTAAATTCTAATAGAGGTATCTTTATTCAGTTACTTACAACTAATACTTGGCTGTTTGCAGTGCCTTGCCCTGAATCATTAACCATTTCATGTATTAATCAAAATAAACCAGTAGACGTTATTTTAAAAAATTGCGGCAGTGTCACCATAGGAAAACAGTGTAAAGCGTATAGTGTTTCAACGATGCTCGTGCCTCACGGTAATGCCTTTCAGTCGAAAATATTTAGTGAGTTTGTTCCGCCATTAGAAATTAGTGAGGACTGTTGTGAAAAAATAAAAAATAATAACATTAACCTGACAGAAATTTTAATAAACGAAAATTATAAGACTCTTAAAAGCACATTCCTGAACTGAACATCGCTAGCCATAAACTAGACGACATAGAAAAGCTAACAGAAAATCTTGAAAAAAATAATTTTTTGTCAACATATAATATTTCTGGTTCTGTTTTAGCTTACATTGTATCTGTTGTTGTATTATTATTTATTGTTTACAAAATATATTTAAAATGTATAAGAAAAACTTCCTGTTGTGGAATAATACCAAATATTTGCGTAAGGGTAAATCAAACCATTGAACCATCCCCGAGAAGTAATAGATATATCGATATATAGCTCAGTATACTAGTGAAACTTCTAATAGAATTAATAATGATGATCACCCTGAGGACGATCAACCAGGTATATCATACACGCCTCGCAGAGCTATTGGTCACACGTCCTCAAGACGATCATTAGATAAGTAATAATATTATGTTTTATTATAAGTAATAAATTTCTTTAGTAGAATCTAAGTAGATTTAGAATGCCTAATTATTATAAAAAAAAAACAGTTTTCAATATTATATAGGTTAGTATAATATAGAATAAGAACATAGTTCATAGCAAATTTTGTAAAATCATTTCGAACATAATACTTTTGTTAAATATTAGTATCAATTACAAGGATGTATATTTTGTATCATAATTTATATTTTTATATTTATATATTTAACTCAGGAACGAAATTTTCTAACAATTTCATTATTATAAAATCTCTCATTTAGGGGGGAGGTGTTGTGACCCCATTATTTTATAGTCATTTTATTTGTGAATAGTCTTAAGTATTATATATTCATTAGTCTAGAGATAGTTTGACACGTAAATGCAATATTTAGACATACATTATATTTCGGCGGAACCTTCCGACAAAAGCTGCTTTAATGGTCGTTTATTGCAAGGGAAATTCTAAGTAAACAATATGTATTTTAAATTCTACTTCAAATTCTATTTTATGCACGTTCTTCCGCCCCAAATATTATTATACCCGAAAAAACCTATCATAAACTCACTTACACTATGTCGATAAAGCTTGGGAAGGTTCAGCTATAAAAACAATAAAAGAAACCATTGTAGTACAGTAAGCAGTGGCGTAGCAAATACTCCCCAAATTACTTTTATAGACACCTTTTTTAATCAATTTTACAGATACGCCACTGCATCTCAAATTAGGGAATTCATATAAAAATAAGTTCTAGGTAGTCAGTATAGAGCAGGTCAGTCATTATGTCAGTACTATATTGTCAGTAGAATCAAGTCAGTAGACACAGTAAGAGTAAAGATTTGTTAGAAGTAAGAAGTGTCCCTCTTGTACAGAAGATAATAGAGAGATTTGAAACAAGTTGAAGTGTTTACATTTACTACCAGTGCTAATACAAAATACTAAAATTATTAAATCATAACAGTGGTGGCATTCGGCGAGTAATAAAAATATTAAATCATTCGGCGAGTAATAAAAAATATTAAAACATAACAATATGTTATATATATATATATATATATATATATATATATATATATATATATATATATATATATATATATATATATATATATATATATATATATATATATATATATATATATATATATATATATATATATATATATATATATCAATATATATATCATATATATATATATATATATATATATATATATATCGTTTTTTTTTCTTTAACCATATATAAATATTTTGTTATTTATTTTCTACAATAAAAACATACATAGTTAGTATTTAAATTTTAAAATGGTTGAAACATCACTCAAAAAAACATTACATTGAAAAGGAACTACGATCATGAAAACAAAAATATATTTAAAACAAAATTAATATTATTCAGAGTACGTACCTTGGAAACATGGCAGTTTTACGAATGTTTTGAGATTGCAATAATTTCGACATGTCTGGAATTCTGGTAGAGAGAGGCAATTTTTTCTTTTTTTTGTATTTACTTAGATTTTTATTGCGGTACCGAGTTAGGGTTTATGCTATTAGTGAAATGTACAGGGTTTTATGTATGAAGTGGTTTATTTGTTTAGATTAATTTACTTAGATATCAGATTATGATAAATTTGGCTTAAGTTATTTATGTCTTTTTTATCTTTCTCTTTTTTAATTTGTATCATTTCTTTTATTGTGAGTTTTCGATAATTAGTTTCTTGCTCTAAAATTTTGGTTTGTTTAAAATCGAATTCATGTTTTTCTGTATGTTCGTGTTTGTGGAGTGCAGTAGATGCATTTTTGTGTATTTGTGGCCGTTTAAACGACTATCTAAGTATTAAGTTGTCATTCCTATATACTTTTTTGGGCAATTTAAACATGGAATTGAGTAAACTAGGTTTGATTTCTTTTTTTTTATTACTTCCTTTTCAAGGCAGGGAAAAGACAGTTTAGTAAATTCTGTGCTTTATGACAGACATTTATGTCGTGTTTAGACAAGATGTGATTTATTTTTTCTGATAGACCGTCTGTGTAGGGCATTGCAACGTATTAAGTATTACCATTTTTTTCTTTTGTTGCTTTCTTTAAGTAGTTACAAAAAACATGAGTTCGTTGTTTAAAAACTCGTAGTATGTTTTTTTCCGGATAATGGTTATTTATTAAAGTCTCCTTAACCTTCTTTTAAATCTCAGGATGATATTCTGGGGAAGTAAGTGAGATGGCACGATCAGTTAGACCTATAATAACGCTATTTTTTTGATTCTTTGGATGGTTGGAGTTATAGTTTAAATACCGCCCTGACCATGTTTTTTTGTATACCACTTGGTTTTTATATTTTGACCTTTCTTGTTTCTAATTAGGGTTAAGTCTAGAAAATTAATTTTGTTTTTGTCTTTCCATGGTAAATTTTAATTTGGGGTGAAAATTATTGAAAGCATTTAATAGGTCATTAATATAATATATATAAAGGAAGGTTAAAGCCAAGTTCACTTATCACAGTCTCCTCCAGATATTCCATAACTAATTGTGCGACAATGGAGGAAATAGGAGAACCCGTTGCGCAACCATCTAACTGTTGATAATATTTGTCCTCATACTGGAAATAATTATTATTTAGAGTAATGTTAATAGCTTCTATAAATTCTTTTAATGGAAGTGTTGTGTGTCCCTTTAATTCTTCACATTTTTGTGTTATTATGTCAGATAAAAGTTCATTCGGAATATTTGTGTATAGAGAGACAACATCAAGAGATACTAGTATATGATTGTCTGGAATGTTTACTTTGTCAATTAATTGTTTAAATTCAAATGAATCTTTAACAAAATAATCGTTTTCTCCTGTTATTTTGGACATACAATTAGACAAATATTTCGACAGTTTATAAAAAGAAGATTGGATACATGATACAATGGGCCTTAAAGGTATGTTAGCTTTATGCAACTTAGGAAGACCGTATATTTTGGGTGCTACTGCGTTGCGTATCATTAGGTTTTTTGCTTCTTTATCAGAAATAACTTTTTTATTTAACAATTTTTTTAGGAACATGTTATTTTTTGTTTGATAAGAGGTCGATAAATCACTTTTTAATTCTTTGTAAGTATTTACGTCACTAAGCAATTCTTTAATTTTTGTATCATAGTCGTAAGAGTTCATTATCACAGTTTTATTTCATTTATCAGGTTAAAGGATTTTAATTTGAGGGTTCTCCTTTACGAATTGTTTGGTTTTGTTAATTTTTTTCTGTATGTTTTTTTGAAAGTTTGAATATTTTGTTTTTTTATGTTTTATTTTAAGATTATGGTTTGTTAAAACGTTTACAACATTGGCGCGAATTGAATCTTTCATTTCATTCGGTTGAACTTGAATTATGCTTTCTACACAGGCGATATATTCAGTGGTTGGTAAATGTTTTTCAGTTGTTATTAGAAGTAAATAATGATCACCCAAAGCAAGAGCTTCAGCAATATCCTGTGGAATTTCAGTGTCAGAGATGTTACTTAGCCATTCGGTTGTATTTATTTTTTTGTGATTATGTTGTATATAAGAAATTAAATTTGTAAATTTTGTTTGATTGCGTGCTTTAGTATACTTAAACGTTTTTTCATATTTTAAATTTTCGAAATTCAGAAATTTATTTAGTTGATTTTCAGGTATAAGATTTTTCAAGTAACTAATTTGATTATTTATTTCAGAATTTAAATGATTTATATTTTTAGTTGTTTCCCTGACTGTCAAATTTAAAATTTTTTGTTTGGTATTATTTATTATATCATTGAACTTGTTTTCAAGGTACGTACCCGCAAATCTTATGTGTGACGTATTAAAATTTAGGAAGGCTGGCATCACATCTGCATGCTTGTTTAGCTAGTTTTTGATACCATCTGGAGATGTTTCTGAGGTAATTTGCCGTGTCTTCACCATGTGTCTCGCCAATATTTTTTGAAAAAGTTTGTGTTTGGTCTTTGCATCTTTAACCCTTGCAACTTATATATTTTTTTCTCTAACCATATATAAATATTTTGTTAATTATTTTCTTGGGCATAGGTTAACTCATTGAGAAGTAAAACTAAAATTCAATCGACGTTTCGCTCATTATATTGAGCGTTCTCAAGATATTTATTTTCTACAATAAAAACATATATAGTTAGTATTTAAATTTTAAAATGGTTGAAACATTATTGAAAAAACATCACTCAAAAAAACACTACATTTAAAACAAACTACGATCATGAAAACAAAAATACATTTAAAACAAAATTAATATTATCCAGAGTATGTACCTTGGAAACATGTCAGTTTTACGAATGTCTTGAGATTGCAATAATTTCGACACGTCTGGAATTCTGGCACATAAAAACGAGACAAGTTTTTCTTTTTTTTGTATTTACTTAGATTTTTATTTCGGTACCGAGTTTGGGTTTATGCTATTACTGAAATGTACAGGGTTTTATGTATGAAGTGGTTTATTTGTTTAGATTAATTTACTTAGATATCAGATTATGATAAATGGCTTAAGTTATTGACGTCTTTTCTATCATAGAACGAAAGCTTTCACGGCTGTGGTCAATTAAGAAATCATGATTCTTGGGATTAGACCGTGTCAAAATGGAATCACTTTCCGACGTTTCAGTGTTCCGATCTCGTGAAGTGAAAATCCCTGAAGATGCCTCGTGCAATCGAAGGCGAAACGTCGGAAAGTGATTCCATTTTGACACGCTCTAATCCCAAGAATCATGATTTCTTAAGTCTTTCTCTTTTTTAATTTGTATCATTTCTTTTATTGTGAGTTTTCGATAATTAGTTTCTTGCTCTAAAATTTTGGTTTGTTTAAAATCGAATTCATGTTTTTCTGTATGTTCGTGTTTGTGGAGTGCAGTAGATGCATTTTTTGTGTATTTATGGCCGTTTAATAGACTATCTAAGTATTGTGTTGTCATTCCTATATACTTTTTTGGGCAATTTAAACATGGAATTGAGTAAACTAGGTTTGATTTCTTTCTTTTTATTACTTGGCTTTTCAAGGGAGTGAAAAGACAGTTTTCTCTGATAGATAGACCGTCTGTGTAGAGCATTGCAACGTATTTAGTATTACCATTTTTTCCTTTGGTTGTTTTCTTTAAGTTATTATAAAAAACATGAGTTCGTTGTTTAAAAACTCGTAGTATGTTTTTTTCCGGATAATGGTTATTTATTAAAGTCTCCTTAACCTTCTTTAAAATCTCAGGACGATATTCTGGGGAAGTAAGTGAGATGGCATGATCGGTTAGACCTATAATAACGCTATTTTTTTATTCTTTGCACCAAACACAAACTTTTTCAAAAATATTGGCGAGACATATGGTGAAGACACGGCAAATTACCTCAGAAACATCTCCAGATGGTATCAAAAACTAGCTAAACAAAAAAATCGTCGGATTTTTCTACTGAGATGCAAGCATGCAGATGTGATGCCATCCTTCCTACATTTTAATACGTCACACATACGATTTGCAGGTACGTACCTTGAAAACAAGTTCAATGATATAATAAACAATACCAAACAAAAAATTTTAAATTTGAAAGTTACGGAAACAACTAAAAATATAAATCATTTAAATTCTGAAATAAATAATCAAATTAGTTACTTCAAAAATCTTATACCCGAAAATCAACTAATTAAATTTCTGAATTTCGAAAATTTAAAATATGAAAAAACGTTTAAGTACACTAAAGCACGCAATCAAACAAAATTTACAAATTTAATTTCTTATATACCACATAATCACAAAAAAATAAATACAACCGAATGACTAAGTAACAACTCTGACACTGCAATTCCACAGGATATTGCTGAAGCTCTTGTTGTGGGTGATCATTTTTCACTTCCAATAACAACTGAAAAACATTTACCAACCACTGAATATATCGCCTGTGTAAAAAGCATAATTCAAGATAAACCGAATGAAATCAAAGATTCAATTCCCGCCAATGTGGTAAACCATAATCTTAAAATAAAACATAAAAAAATAAAATATTGAAACTCTCAAAAAAACATACAGAAAAAAATTAACAAAACCAAACAATTCGTAAAGGAGAACCCTCAAATTAAAATCCTTAAACCTGATAAATCAAATAAAACTGTGATAATGAACTCTTACGACTAAGATACAAAAATTAAAGAATTGCTTAGTGACGCAAATACTTACAAATAATTAAAAAGTGATTTAATGACCTCTTATCAAACAAAAAATATGATCCTAAAAAAATTGTTAAATAAAAAAGTTATTTCTGATAAAGAAGCAAAAAACCTAATAATACACAACGCAATACCACCCAAATTATACGGTCTTCCTAAGTTGCATAAAGCTAACATACCTTTAAGGCCCACTGTATCATGTATCCAATCTCCTTTTTATAAACTGTCGAAATATTTGTCTAATTGTATGTCCAAAATAACCGGAAAAAACGATTATTTTGTTAAAGATTCATTTGAATTTAAACAATTTATTGACAAGGTAAACATTCCAGACAATCATATACTAGTATCAGTGGCGTAACTACACCCCCGCCAGCCACCGCGGTGCTGGGGGGCCCGCGCATTATGGGGCCCTAAAATACGATAGCAAACCACAAAATATCTAATTGGCCATATTTATGAAAAAAAAAATCTGTTTATCAAAACAATATTAAACAAGAAAGGAGGTATTCTGAGTAAGGGTAGAATAAGCCGAAAGGGACCGCAGCTTCTTTTATTTATGAACACGTGCGCCAAGCAGCGGCGGATTTAGTTTTTTCGGCTGCTTTACTTTTTTGATTTCTGCTCACTTTAAACGCGACATTCAATTGCGCCTTATATGTATAAAAGCATAGTTTTAAACATATAAAGTTTTGAGATTAGTTTGAGTTAGTTGTTTGTTAGTGTGATTTTTTTATGGGTAAGGTAGGTAAGTGATAAATAGCAGCTATGTTCATATTACGTGGTTGTGTTATGCATGTGTTATGTCTTGTTATCCTGTTATGCCAAAAAATAGTTTGTTATATTATAGAAAAAAGAATTAGATGCATCAAAAATTATTTTCGATAAAAATGAACTTGTATGCAGGTTCTTGTAAACGTGTGTATATCAAGAGATACATATTATGTGATATGCCAATATGCCATCGTAGAAGTCATTGACAAAGGAGAAAAATGTAACAAAAATTGAGTTTGACTTTAACCAGCAAAATTGGCATATTAAACTTTGTAGATTAAATTCCAGTTGTATTATAAAAACATCCCTAAAGAACGAAATTCAATTCAACAATCAAAAGTTGATTAATTTTTGATTGTCTAAGTGTTAGTCGACTCATTATTGCATAACTCCACCTATGATGTATAACAGTATAACGTATCAGTCTAAGGTTTTACCGATATTTTTACCAATTGGAAAAATATAAACTAGAGAGAAGTATACGGAGTACTAATTCGAGAAATTTTAAATTAAAATCGTCCGCGTAAATTACAAATTTACAGGCATACTGTGGATTGAGAACACGGGAAGATACGCAATCTCATGGACGCCAAAAGGTGGAAAAAGCAAATACTGTATATTATATACGTATTATGGTAAAAAAATTGGTTTTTCCTCCCTGGACAAAATCTAACTTTCCTCCGGCCCTAATTTAGGGTTACTTTTATATGGATAACCTTTTTTTTGAGGCATCAGGTATTTTTGAGAATGGTTGCTCTCGCCTAGAAATGGTTCTTCCGGAGCCCATGCGCAATCTTACGGGCGAAAATGTAATCACGTCTCTCTCTATATCGAGCTTGAGAATTTTACGAGCTTCGGCCAGTGGCTAGAGAGAGCTGGCACTGCTGGCAGCATATTCTCGGATACTTCTTATGTTACATTTTAAGCCGTAAGTATGCGAACATTCCTGTATTCTCAAATGACGCTCATAGGTAAACTTATATTCGTAACGTAGACATGGAGCGGACTCAATGAGAGAAGGATAGACGAAATGTGGCGGTAGGTAGTTTAATGAGTGCTTTTTTTATACTTGCAGGAGATGAATCGTAAATCCGAGATGTTGAAATCAAAAAACTCTACAAGTGGAGCTGCGAAGAGAAGAAAGAAAAAACAGAGGAGATTAAAAAGATTCCTAAAATAGATTTATTTCTTAAAAGTGGGTCTAGTTCTGATTCCTCTAGAAAAGTATTTACTGATGAAATTTATGATACTACAAGACAACCGATTCCATCTACAAGTTCTGTTTCTGTTTGTGACAATATAACTGAAAATATGACTTACATTGGACAATAAAGGTAACAATGGACAAGTGAAAGCATCTACAACAAAAACTGAAATAAGTGGAACGCACATTAAAACCGAAGATGTATCTCGTTTTAATTTAGAAAATGTTTACCCAACAGATTTTGGACATTCTTTTAATATAGATATTCTTAAATGTGATGGTTTAACGAAATTAATAATAAAATATGGACTCTCTAGGCCCAAGGGATCATTTCCAAAGAATCAAAAACAAAGAAGTTTTTGTGAGGTTTATTACCAGAACCAAACCAAAAATAACAATTGGTTGTGTTATTCTAAAATTAAAGATGTTGCTTATGGTCAGCCATGTTGGTTGTTTGGAACAAACGGATTAGGGCATTCTGGTTGGATATCTGGAATAAACGACTGGAAAGGACTCTCAACCAAAATCAAAAAACATTCTTTAGTACAGTCACACTTAACATGTTGCTACATTTCTGACACCTGGAAAAAATATATAACAGTAAACAAATAGTTCTTAGAAGTAATAAACCGTGAATCCGATTTTTGGCGCCAAGTGTTACAACGTTTATTTCATTAATGAGGACAGCTCTTTAGATTCTAGTTACAATGGTAACTTTTTATCCCTGATTGCGAGGTTCGATCTCGTGTTGAAAGATGTCATTAATAGCCCTAAAAAAACTGTGAAATATCTTTCACCGATAATCCAAAATGAAATCATATTGGCTATAAATTCAACAATAAAAAAGAATATCCTAGATAAATTTACCAAAGCTCCTTTCTACTCGATTATAGTAGATACTACACAGGACGTCACAAAGCACGATCAACTGAGCTTGTTATGAGATATCTTGAAATTGAAGAAAAAGACGATGGTTTTGTGGATAATATAGCTATTAGAAAAAGCTTCTTGGGGTTGTTTGAAATAAAATCTCAATGGGCAGAAGGAATAACAAACGTAATTATAGAGTCATTAAAAGATTTTAAAATAGATATACATAAATGCAGAGGACAGGGATATGACGGAGCAAATGTCATGAGTGGTGTATATTCTGGTGTACAGAAACGTATCATTGAAATGGAACCAACAGCAATTTTTGTTCATTGCGCTGCACATAACTTAAATTTGGTAATTAACGATGCAGTACGAGGAATAAAAGAGTTAGATAGTTTTTTTAATTCACTTGAAAATGTATATACTTTTTTTGGAAGTAGTATCGTTCGTTGGGACTTACTTTCTACATTTACAGAAAATTCATCCATCAAGTTGAAACGTCTTAACCCTACTCGATGGTCAGATAGACTGCGCTCTTTAACTGCCATCAGATATAGGTATACAGATATTGTCAAAGCTTAAAATAAATTGGTTCTAAAATCTAATAAAAAAGACGAAAGAAAAGAAGCAAAATCTACATTGAAACGAATTGAAACTTTTGAGTTTGTTTTTCTGACTGTATATCTTGACCAACTCTTACAGGAAATAAATAATCTATCGAAGGAAATGCAAAATTCAACAATCAATTTGGACTATATCTCCAATTTTTTAAAACGGACCAATAAAAGCATATGCGATATAAGGGGCCAGTATGAAAAAATCAAAAAAGAAGCAGAGGAAATTTCACAAAAATGGAAGATAATTCCACAATTTTTTCAAAAAAGAATGCGGAAAGTGAAATCTCATTTTGACGAGCTTTGCTGTGACCACAGATTCTTAAAAAGGGGGGAGAGATTTAAAGTTAATATTTTTTATTTATCTATAGACATTATAACATCACAGTTACGGAGTAGATTTAAATCATTTGATCATATAAATCATAAATTTAATTATCTTCGGCCGTCTATATTTTTAGATTCAACAGTCGAAGATATAATTCAAAAAGGAGACAAATTACAAGAATTCTATAACAGAGATCTGGCTCCATCTTGAGCATTGGAACTTGCTGCATTAAGAAATAGGATGATATGCGAAGACATATAAAGCATTCAAGATACTCCCGACTTTTTGAAGTATTTGATAAACTCAACGCTTCCAGTTTTACAAACGTAATACAAGCTTTAAAGTTATATCTCACATTACCTGTGCGTGTAGCCACTTCCTAACGACCATTTTCGAAATTAAAAATCATCAAGAATTTTATTCGAAATTCAATGAGTCAGCAACGATTACACTCATTGTCAATAATAGCTATTGAAAGGGATTTAGCCGCAAATATCGACATGAGCGAATGTATAAAATTTTTTGCTGAACAAAAATCTAGAAAAAAGGAGTTTTAATTTTATTACCTATTATTAGTTTGATTTAGGACTAAAGTGGTGTGTTCATTTTTATGATGTTCCTTTTTTTCCAAAGAATTTTTATGTTTAAGTTTAAATTCTATGTGTTTATTATATTATAAGAAAAAGACTGCTGTTTTTATTAAAATTTTGTTAGTGTTTTTTGTTTGATTTTTAAAATTTACCTGCAAAATTTTTATAAGTAACTAAAAAACTGGCATGGATGGCATAATACATAATTTTTTTTTAAATAAATAGGAAATTTGATTTTTTTTCAAAATAAGAATGGGTGTTAAAAATGTGGGGCCCACATTCAAATTTCGCGGGGGGGCCCAAAATTCCTAGTTACGCCACTGACTAGTATCTCTTGATGTTGTCTCTCGATACACAAATATTGCGAATGAACTTTTATCTGACATAATAACACAAAAATGTGAAGAATTAAAGGGTCACACAACACTTCCATTAAAAGAATTTATAGAAGCTATTAACATTACTCTAAATAATAATTATTTCCAGTATGAGGACAAATATTACCAACAATTAGATGGTTGCGCTATGGGTTCTCCTATTTCCTTCATTGTCGCACAATTAGTTATGGAATATCTAGAGGGGAGTGTGATAAGTGAACTTGGCTTTAACCTTCCTTTTTTTAAAAGATTTGTGGACGATTGTTTAACTGCCGTTTCAAAAGACCATATTAATGACCTATTAAATGCTTTCAATAATTTTCACCCCAAATTAAAATTTACCATGGAAACTGAAGACAAAAACAAAATTAATTTTCTAGACTTAACCCTAATTAGAAACAATAGAGATCAAAATATAAAAAACAAGTGGTGTACAAAAAAATCATGGTCAGGGCGGTATTTAAACTTTAACTCTAACCATCCAAAAAATCAAAAAAATAGCGTTATTATAGGTCTAACCGATCGTGCCATCTCACTTACTTCCCCAGAATATCGTCCTGAGATTTTAAAGAAGGTTAAGGAGACTAATAAATAACCATTATCCGAAAAAAAAACATACTACGAGTTTTTAAACAACGAACTCATGTTTTTTATAATAACTTAAAGAAAGCAATAAAAGAAAAAAATGGTCTAAACACGACATAACTCTCTGTCATAAAGCACAGAATTTACTAAACTGTCTTTTCACTCCCTTGAAAAGCAAAGTAATAAAAAAAAAAGAAATCAAACCTAGTTAGCTCAATTCCATGTTTAAATTTCCCAAAAAAGTATATAGGAATGACAACACAATACTTAGATAGTCGATTAAACGGCCACAAATACACAAAAAATGCATCTACTGCACTCCACAAACACGAACATACAGAAAAACATGAATTCGATTTTAAACAAACCAAAATTTTAGAGCAAGAAACTAATTGTCGAAAACTCACAAAAAAAGAAATGATACAAATTAAAAAAGAGAAAGATGCCGTCAACGATAAAAAAGACATCAATAATTTAAGCCAAATTTATCATAATCTGATATCTAAGTAAATTAATCTAAACAAATAAACCACTTGTGTACATTTCAGTAATAGCATAAACCCAAACTCGGTACCGCAATAAAAATCTAAGTAAATACAACAAAAAGAAACAATTGTCTCGTTTTTATCTACCAGAATTCCAGACGTGTCCAAATTATTGCAATCTCAAAACATTCGTAAAACCGGCAGGTTTCCAAGGTACGTACTCTGAATAATATTAATTTTGTTTTAAATGTATTTTTGTTGTCATGATCGTAGTTTGTTTTAAATGTAATGTTTTTTTGAGTGATGTTTTTTAAATAATGTTTCAACCATTTTAAAATTTAAATACTAACTATATATGTTTTTATTGTAGAAAATAAATATCTTGAGAAAGCTCAATATAATGAGCCAAATGTCGATTGAATTATAGTTTTACTTCTCAATGAGTTAACCTATGCCCAAGAAAATAATTAACAAAAAAAAAAAATATATATATATATATATATATATATATTATACTATATATCATATATAACTTTTTGAAGATTTTATTTGGGCTTGCTTGATTTCTAAAAATTTTTTTTTCTTCCATTTCAAAAAAACAGAGGAAATTAAAAACAAAGATGCAAACATTATCATACATAATAGAAACATTAAAAGGTTTAAAAACTATAAAATTTTCATATTAATAATATTAAGTTTAAAACATATTTTTTCCTTCTTTTTAATTTTTTTTTTATAGAAGCACACCTTAGTGATAATTTAATATCACGTATGGTACATTTGAGAAATAAAACCTTTAGAATCCATTACATTATAAAACACACAAATTTAAGGACACAATTTTCTGTTTAAAATTTAGACACGGAAAAGAAGATTTTTGAGTTTCGAAATGTTCTCTGATTATTTAATTAGGTTAAAATATATTTGATTTGAACCAAAAATATCCTTTTTATCATTAACTGCTTTACTTTCTTTTTTTATTTCTATCATCTCTTTAAATGTCAATTTTCGATAATTCCTATCTTGTGCTAAAAACTCCGTTGCATTGAAACTGAACTCATGTTTTGTTGTTTGTTCATGCTTGTGAAGGGCAGTAGAGACTAAGAAATAAAAAAAGAAAGTGAAGCAGTTAATGATAAAAGGGATATTTGTGGTTTAAAACATATACTTTCTTTTTTTATTTCTATCATCTCTTTAAATGTCAATTTTCGATAATTCCTATCTTGTGATAAAAACTCCGTTGCATTGAAACTGAACTCATGTTTTGTTGTTTGTTCATGCTTGTGAAGGGCAGTAGAGACTAAGAAATAAAAAAAGAAAGTGAAGCAGTTAATGATAAAAAGGATATTTGTGGTTTAAGGCAAATATATTTAAACATAAATAAAAAAAAAGAGAACATTTCGAATTTAAAAAATCTCCTTTTCCATGTCTAAATTTTTAACAGAGAATAAACTTGCCTGTGTATACTTATTAAAAATATTATTTCTTTTTCACTGATAGCTGAGCCTGTGATAAATTCTACCGTTTTTAGTATAACAAAAAAATGCTAACCAAAGTGCTCCAAACCAAATTCGTCTAATATCATTTACTGTACACACTCATAATCATGTAAATCGCTATTTCAAGGTGCGAGCCGTAAAAATTAAAAATTCAGTATATATTGTATATATGTGTTTTAAGTTTGTGTCCTTAAATATGTGTGTTTTATAATGTAATGGAACTAAAGCTTTTATTTCCCAAATGTACCATACGTGATATTATTAAATTATCACTAGGGTATGCTTCTATAAAAAAAATTAAAAATAAAGAAAAAAAATGTTTTAAATTTAATATTGTTAATATGAAAATTTTATAGTTTTTAAACATTTTAATGTTTTGTAGTGTGTATGATGATGTTTGCGTCTTTGAATTTAATTTCCTGTGTTTTTTTTTTAATAAAAAAAAAAAGAATTTTTAGAAATCAAGCTAGCCCAAATAAAGTCTTGAAAGAGCTCGACACTATGAGCGAAACGTTGACTTGAGATGAAAAATTGTGTTGCATTATTAACATAGACCCAAAGAATAAGATTTCCAGGTATAAATATATGGTTAAACAAAAATCCCTATATATATATATATATATATATATATATATATATATATATATATATATATATATATATATATATATATATATATATATATATATATATATATATATATATATATATATATATATATATATATATATATATATATATATATATGTGTTGATTTTTAATCCTTCACGGATGGAAAAATACAATGTGTTTTCGTTCCGGGTGTACATCCGTTCACTACTGTCATTCTGAAAAGAACAGTTTTGCTGACGTTTCGCCAAAATCACATTTGGCATTTTCGAAGCTTTCTTTCTCGCGTCCGAATAGAGACTGAGTCTGAAAGAGTCTCTATTATCTCTATGTATTTTTTATTACAATCATTACATGTAAGCGACTAAACAACATTTGATTTTTTAGTTGGTTCATCTCGATCTTTTAGCCTGGAGAAAGTGTTCCCTATTTTTCATATTTGTTTGCCACATATTTTGATGTTAACATTTTCAGAAAGAATTTTTTCTAGTTTATGGCTCAATTCCTGGCAATAAGGTAGAGAGAAATAGTAAATCTGTTGATTATTAGGTACAAGGGCACTGATATTAGTAGGACTCTGATTATTGTTTAAAGAAACATTAATCCCCGGAGAAAGTACTACAGTTGCATTGTTATTATTATTATTATTATTATTTATTGTTGTATTAATAGAGTTATGTAAAAATTTATTAAGAAACCATTTAGGGTAGGAATTGTTTATCAATATATTATAGAGTTTTTTTGGATTTTCCTTGTATAGTCTGGATGGCTTATTTTTTGTATTCTATTGCGTAACGCTAATACCAAATTAACTTTCATTTTTTGTGTATGATATAAATGAAAATTAATATATCTACCTGAGTATGTGGGTTTCGTATACCAGTCGACTTTAACTACGTTATTTTCAGTTCTAATCAATTTTGTGTCCAAGAAGGGGACACTTTTATCTTTTTCTTGTTCCACAGTGAACTGAATATTGTTATTGTAGCTATTGAAGACGGTTAGTATTTCTTCTACGCCACTGGACGGTATGGACGTCACAATGTCGTCCACAAATTTTTGATAAAGGGTAGTTGGTATCTTAATTTTGGTATGCATTCATTAAGTAAGTCATCCATTATATACTGAGAGGCTATAGGTGATATTGTCGCTCCCATTGGTGTGCCCAAGATTTGCTTATAGTAAGTGTCATTAAATTTGCAGTAGGCTGTATCAAAAATAAAGTGTACTATCTCCAGAACCTTATTTGAGTTAAATTAGTATTTTCTGAAATTTGTGGCCAATGTTTAATTATACTGTTTTTAATTAGAGAATAAGGTATATTGCTGAAAAGTGACACTACATCCAGACTAATAATTACAAAATTAGGTGGTAAATGTTTGTTATTTATAAATGTAGAAAACGTAAAACTATCCTGAGTAAAATAATTATTATTGCTATCATAGTCTTTTGTTAATATTTCTGTAATGAACTCTGACAACTTACTATTTGGGGCATCAATGGATGAAATTATCGGCCTTACTGGTATATTAGGCTTGTGTATTTTTGGTAACCCATAAAAATTTGGTGAAGTTTGATTGTAAATAGTAAGTTATCTAGCATGTTCAGTAGTAATTTTATTAGTATTTTTTAAAGAAGAAACAATTTTATTCGCCTTTTGTTGATAAGTGGACGTAGGATCTCTGTTGAGAGGTGTATAATATTTATTATCAGATAAAAGTTCTAGAGATTTAGAAATATAATCTTCTTTTTTCATAATTACAGTTATGTTGCCCTTGTCTGCTCTAGTTATTATTAGTTCTGGGTGTGCCTTGAAAAAGTTTTTTGTTTTAAAAAATAAAAATCTTAGGTAATGATTTTGACTACGTTATTGAATAAAATTAGTTATTAAATTAGTTACTTTAGCCCTAATTAAATTTTGTTTGCATTGTGGATAAAAAAATATAATGTTTTCTACGTCTGCTAATAATTTTTTAATATCTATGTCCTCTGAATTAGGTTTTATACTAAATTTGTGACCCAAAGCCAAAAATTGTTTAATATCTTGCGGAATATCGCATCCAGAAAGATCATTTATCCAATTTTCTTTGATGTTTAGAAATTTATTATTTTCAAAGTTTTTTAATTTTGACAGTTTTTTGATCTTGTTTTTTTTAATTTTATTAAATATTTTTTCATATGATATTTTTTGAAAACTAAAAAACTGCTCTACAATGTGAGATGGTAATAATTGTTTTAGTTGTCTTGTTAAATGTGTATGGGTTCGTTCTAGACGCGTTAAAGTTTCAAAAGTATTTTTTATTTCAAAATTTAGAACCTTTGTATCCAACCTTACTACAAATTCCAGAGTGCGGTGTGCTAATCGCCCATCTGTAGTTCCTATTATTTGAGGTAGGTTTTTTGTGTTGTTTGTGATATGGGTGGGAATAATTCCTTGTGACCTACATGAAATTAAGTAAATTTTCCTGTTTCTCACCGAAGCCAGTTTGTTATTGATATTTGCCCATTTTTTCAAAAAGCTAGTTGTTTCTGTTCCATATTGTTGTGCAATTGTTTGGTAGAACCCCATGCCTAGAGAAGTGAGTGGGAGGGTAGGCACGACCGAACTAGTTGAATACAAAAGTTTCAATTTTTTTCTTGGGGTAGCGCTCTGGGGCTGAAGGAAAACTCGTTTTTACATGCGCCGAGCTTTTGGAAATTTATTGTTTCCTTTTTCAAGGCTACAATACAAAACAGAACTTTACAATATTGCACCAGCTCTCTAAATTAAGCTTTAACGTTTTTTTAATATTGAAAATTATATACAATATCTATATAAAGATTTCAAGGAAGAGAGATGAAACAAAAGCCTATGATAGCAATAATAATTATTTTACTCAGGATAGTTTTACGTTTTCTACATTTATAAATAACAAACAATTACCACCTAATTTTGTAATTATTTGTTTGGATGTAGTGTCACTTTTCAGCAATATACCTTATTCTCTAATTAAAAACAGTATAATTAAACATTGGCCACAAATTTCAGAACATACTAATTTAACTCAAATAAAGTTTCTGGAGATAGTACACTTTATTTTTGATACAACCTACTGCAAATTTAATGACACTTACTATAAGCAAATCTTGGGCACACCAATGGAAGCGACAATATCACCTATAGCCTCTCAGTATATAATGGATGACTTACTTAATGAATGCATACCAAAATTAAGCTACCAACTACCCTTTATCAAAAAGTTTGTGGACGACATTGTGACGTCCATACCGTCCAGTGACGTAGAAGAAATACTAAATGTCTTCAATAGCTACAATAACAATATTCAGTTCACTGTGGAACAAGAAAAAGATAAAAGTGTCCCCTTCTTGGACACAAAATTGATTAGAACTGAAAATAACGTAGTTAAAGTCGACTGGTATAGAAAACCCACATACTCAGGTAGATATATTAATTTTCATTCATATCATAAACAAAAAATGAAAGTTAATTTGGTATTAGCTTTACGCAATAGAATACAAAAAATAAGCCATCCAGACTATACAAGAGAAAATCTAAAAAAACTCTATAATATATTGATAAACATTTCTTACCCTAAATGGTTTCTTAATAAATTTTTTCATAACTCTATTAAACTAGAAAAAATTCTTTCTGAAAATGTTAACATATGTGGCAAACAAATATTAAATATTAAAAATAGGCAACACTTTCTCCAGGCTAAAAGATCGAGATGAACCAACTAAAAAATCAAATGTTGTTTACTCGCTTACATGTAATGATTGTAATAAAAAATACATAGGGCAAACCTCCACTGTTTTACAACAAAGAATAACTAGACACAAAAGTGACTGCAGATTACATAAAAATTCTTGCACACTTGCAGAACACACAACCAACACAAATCATGTCATAGATTTTCAAAATTGCAAGGTTCTAAACACAGAAAAAAATTCGAACAAAAAAAAATTTTTAGAAATCGTGGAGATAGATTTATTAGACAATGAATTTCTAAATAAGAAAAAAGACATTAATGATCTTAGTGTTATTTACTCACAACTTTTAATGACTTTAAAACAGGCAGATACTAATTCACAATTTGAGTAAAAATAATCCAAAAAATATGCACCCTTTTTTGTTTTTCTATAAACAATAACTACAGATTGGGAGAATTCTGTGATTGTTTTAACAGTCAACCAATTACACCTTATTGATTAGCCACCCAAAATTAGTTAACTCTAGTTTATAACGTAATTATAAGAAAGAACACAAGTTCAAATTTAGCGCCAGAAAGAGATACTATTACTTGTTAAATATGCTTACTCTGTCAGATGTTTGTATCGATTTTTGTTTATTCACCTAGTTTATAAAAAACCACAGAATGAAATTCCACTGATAATACACTCGGTCGTCTTCATTAGATGCGATCAATCTAAAACGTAAACGTGTAGAATAATTATATTTTTATGTAAATATACCAATATGTAGTCCTATATAACACAAAAATGAAAAAAATTGGAATGTTTCACATAGAAGCTAGATGTAGTAAAAAACTCACCTTGCACGTAAGTCCTAGAGTATTAATTAAATTTAAATTAATTTTCATAAACTAATTTAAACATAAATGTAGAATCCTAATATTTTAACAAGCATAATTTACCACAAATAAAACATAGAATTAGTAATTAAATTAAATAGTTAAGTAAAATGTAGGCACAGAAAACAGAAAATGAAAGTAATAATTCAACAAAAGACATTTTTCAGTCAACCAGAAATGTTAAAATCTTTCATCTCTCTTCCTTGATGTCTTTATATAGATATTGTATATAATTTTCAATATTAAAAAAACGTTAAAGCTTAATTTAGAGAGCTGGTGCAATATTGTAAAGTTCTGTTTTGTATTGTAGCCTTGAAAAAGGAAACAATATTTTTCCGAAAGCTCGGCGTATGTAAAAAACGAGTTTTACTTCAGCCCCAGACCGCTACCCCAAGAAAAAAATTGAAACTTGCATATTGAAATCTGACTAACTATAGACACGTGTTTCTGACTTAAGGTCTTCATCAATACAGTCAGCTAAGTTGAGAGACGAGTACAACTAGCGCCAAAACTTAATACATCAAAACCACACACCAGAGTCACGAAGGAGCAAAACGAACATTTGTGGTTACCGAGAGAATATCCGAAATCTTCTCCGGACTTGATACTCTGCTACCACGGAGCAGCATATAGCCACCTGTAGCTATATGCTGCTCATAGCCCAAAAATAATTAAATAGAAAGTAAAAATAGATTAACGCGGCAAGAACTATTATATAGTAGAAAAATTGGTAAATTTCCTTTACCCGTAACTTCCCTCCTTATGAATCTTTTCTTTTATTAGAAATTGTGAAGTGTAACTCAATTTAGTTCAGTAGGCAGTTATTTAGTAACACATATACTGTGTTTTAAAACATTTTTATTCGTCGCCATTTTGTTACATCGTATTGGATTCCTACCAGTATTTTACTACTTTCTACATATGCCACACTTGATTTTTGGGCATAATTTAAAATAAATTCAATAAACAGTTTTTGTTAACACACGCCGCCATTTTGTTACGTCATGTTAAATTCCTACCAGTTTATCCTTATACCATATTTAATTTTTCTGCAAAATTTAAAGTAAATTGAATAAGATTTTTTTACGTTGATTTTTTAAAAATTTTATTGAGCCGCCGTTTTGTTCAGCTATCTTGAATTCGTACTACAACTTTACCAGTTTATTTGTATATCACACTTGCACAAAATTTGAACTTAATCTAGTAAGTAGTGCATTCAGGCTGATTTTTTGAATATTCTAAAATGCCACCATTTTGTTTTGATATCTTATATTCATGCCAAAATATTACCAGTTCATTCCTATATAACACTTGATTTTTGTGCGAAATCTAAAGTAAATTGTATTAGCTTTTCAGTAATAATTTTTTTAACGCGTCACTAGGCCGCCATCTTTTTCGGCATATTGGATTTTTACCAAAATATTACCAGGTCATCCCCATATGACCAAAATTTTGAAGTCACTCTGATAAGTATAGATTTAAGCTATGCTGTGAACTGACAGACAGACAAACCGACAGACGGAATTGAGGAAATATGTTTTTCGGCATCTAGGGACCCTGAAGCGTAAAGATCTGAAAAAATCTAGGAGGGTGATTTTTTTTACAAATACAATACTTCCCTTTTACAAGGGAAGTAAAAAGGATTTGTTTTGGGACGACCGCTAAAGCAAATTGAAATTTGGCCAACAATAGACACGTTTTTCTGACTTCATCAGTACAGTCAATTAGTTGAGAGACGAGTACAACTAGCGCCAAAATTTAATACCTCAAAACCACACCAGAGTGACCAACAGGAGCAAAACCGACGTTTGTGGTTACCAAGAGAATATCCGAAATCTTCGCCGGACTTGATACTTTATTACCACGGAGCAGCATATAGTCTGTGGCGAAACTCATAGCTCAAGAGTGATTACATCGAAAGTAGAAATGCATTCACGCGACAAGAACTATCATATAGAAGAAAAAGGGTTTGTTTTACAACGACCGCTAAAGCATTGGCCAACTATAGACACGTATTTCTGACTTAGGTACAAATGTCGGTTTTGCTCCTGTTGGTGACTCTGGTCTGGTTTTAATGTATTTCAATGTGCTTTAGCGGTCGTCCCAAAATAAAATATTTATAATATAACGAGGGAAGTTACGGGTAAAGGATATTTACCAATTTTTCTACTATATAATAGTTCTTGCCGCGTTAATCTATATCTACTTTCGATTTAATTACTCTTAGCATTAGGTTATGCTGCTTTGACAGGGTAGATATCTTCCGAAGCTCCTCTTTCTAGAGATATTCCTGCGGACAAAAACTTAACTAAAGTTGAGTGTCGTCAGCATATGCCTCACAGCTACACATTTTTAGGCTCTTAAGAATATCCGCAGTGTACATATTAAAAAGAAGTGGCCCTAAAATTGAACTCTGTAGGACGCCTGAGGTCACTGCCTCGGAGAAGATACCACACACCCAGATATCACACATTGCTGCCTTCTCGGCAATTAAGAATGCATAAACATGTATCCAGAATCTTAATTTTGCACGACTTTGTCCAAGAGCCGGGGGGGGGGGGGGGGGGGCTGATGACGTTATTAAGTTTTTAAAGCCAGATTCATGTTTTAAAACAATTTGGTCATATACAACTCTTTCCAAGATCTTGGAAAATAACGGCAAAAGCTTATCGGACGTAAACCTCCATAATAATTTGGACAACCTTGGCAATGAGACGTAGCCAATGTGTTCCAAGCCTCTGGAACATTAACAATATAAGTAATGAATGTTAAACGGAGAACAATATTTCAGCATCTGCATGAGATATTTACTAAAGAAAAAGTAAAATAATCATCAGTAATGTGACTCTAATTCATCAAAACTGCCATTTTTAAAAAAAAAAAGAAAAGTAGGGTGATTAATTGTTGTAGCTAGTACTTATAAATGTTCTAATAAACCAGAAGTTAATAAAAAAGAGACTTAAATTTAACCCTAATTAATGGATAGAAGTGAGTGCAGTAAATAAAGGTGGAAGTTTTAGTAATTTTGCTTACTTCTCCAGAACTAGGCTTTCAACATAGTATAAATAAACTAGTAGCGCCACTCTCCCAAATATTTTCCGCCTGCCGACAAAATTCGGCAGATTGTTGGCAGCATGCAAAGCGCTTTAGTTGAGATCCGTCGTTCGAGCTGCGAGAACAGAGTCGAATTGGCGAAAATGAGTACGTTCTTGTGTGCTGCTGTTGGGTGTCTCAGCGCGTCGAAAAATTGTTTATATTTTCTTTTATCTTCTAATCGGTACATTTCAAATAAAATATACAATATGTTTCTGTTTAATGTTTTGACCAGATTCTTGTTTTGACGTCACGTAAACCTAACTTAAATTTAAAACAGTGAAGCTGAGTATTCTTAACCATATGGGTTATAAAAATGAAATAAAATTAAATAGTAGTTTAAAATCTGTATATCCAAAAACAATAAATAGTTATTTTTGAGGAAATCTTGATTTTTTTTTACTTTCAGTTTTTAACCTAAATTCTAATTTTGTAAATTGTAACGGGTTATATTTTCCTAACAGAAATTTAGAATTTTGCTATATTTTTATTTAAGATAATATCTATAAAATATGCTTACCAGTTCCTATAATCTTCATAGTTGAAATAAGACACATATTTAATGTTTTTTTTATCGTTTAATTCAAAATTTAAAATCACAATCTGAGTAATCCTAGGTTAACTTTATAACAATAAACCAAGTGGTGGAGACCTCCATAGGCACATTCTTCTCATTCTGAAACAAATTATTAAAATTAGCAATTTTAGGTACAAATTTGTTACATGATTATGGAGTTGACAATTTTAGGCTAAGTTAAGTAAAAGAAATCAAAGTTTACCTTGTATTCTGGTGATAGCTCTCATTAGCTCTTACTGTATTTGTTGTTTTTCAGTAGCATCAAGCCCCTTTGTAGAAATAAAGCTGATATTTTTCTGAAATTAAGAGAAAGCACATTACATAAACTTTAGTAAAAACAATAACAAACAATAAGGTTAGGAATTAGGAAAACAGGAAATCAGAGTAAAGAAAATTGATATGATCAAAAATCTTCATTTTGAAACTTACCATTGTAATTTTAACTAACATTTTGGTATATCCTAATTATCTCAAAACAAAAATAAAATTTATCTAAATTTAAATTAATTTTGAAATATCTGTCAACTTCATTAACAATTAGTAGTACCAACATCAGGGTTGTATCAAAAATCTCTAAGTTTCTATCCAACAGGAGAAAGAAAAAGTGACAGAAGGAGTTTAAAAAAAGGCAGACCATCTTCTGGAACTTTTGGTTGTCTTTAGGGCATTTTTGCCGATTTTTCTTCGAAAAATGGGTCCATTTTAATTATTTTGGGTGACTTATTGTTTAAGTGTCCTATAGCTATGCTAGCTGAGTTAAAATTAGAATTTTAGTGAAAGAAACCCATTTTTCATTCTAAGTCACATGTTCTTGACTCTTTGAAAAGGCCAATATATCATTGGTAAGTCTCATTTACATCATTCTCTCACAAATATTTATTATTAAAACTAAAATGTATAATTTACCTACCTTGGGTTCTCGAACCTTCTTCTATTGCTTGATTTGTTCCTTATAGGCCTTTTTTATTTTATTTGATGTTTTGGTCCAATGTTCTTGTGTGCTGATGAACTTTAGCAGTAGCACAGTCACTCTGAAGCTTGCTTGCAGTCTTTCAGGAGTCATGTTTCAAGCTGTATGAAACTAGGCCTGCCAACCATATGTACATCCTCGATGCTGTTGTGAGATCCTCGACAGACTTTTCTACGTATCAAATATCATCAACTTCAGGTTTGATCTGTGTGTGTTGTCTTGGGAACATACTTGACTGTCTGTTAGTGTTATTATGTGCCAAATACAGCCAATTCCATTTTGATAATGAAATTAATAATAATGAACTTTAACGAAACACTTTAAATCATGTCTAGTTTTTAACTTTTAACGAATAGCACTCAGTACACCGCACTGTTGTTATATGAATTTGCACATTTATTTGTAAACTGGATTAAATAGGCCTATTTCGAAGGTAATTGAATCACTGACAAGTACTGTACTTAAAACTTGAATGATGTAAGTTTTGTAGCCTTTTGATTTAAGTTAAATTGGTATAAAACCAACACTACCTTTCTTTCTGAGATACTTAACATAGTTAAATCTTGATGAGCTTTCTCTCGTACCACTTATTATTAAATATATAAAAATTTAAGTCCAACATGCAAAATTATTTGGAAGAATCCTAGGTTAGGTTACGTCACATCTTACGACCTCTTCCTATATTTTATAGACAGCTCTCTCTCTCTTTCTTTTGTTCATACTCAGGAAATAGTCGTAAGAGAATTATTAATATGTCTTTCATCTCATTTATTAAACTTTATATGAGCTAAGTGTGACTATAATCTATGTATAAACAAGGCTATAACGGTAAGTTTTCGTAAATATATTTTTCAATATTAAAGATATTGGTGTTATTGTAAAGTTTTTGTAGTTTTCCTGTTTTTCTTAAGTTCATCCGGTCTCGGGCTTTCTTTTCAGGGCCATAAAAACAGGTGGCGCATACTTTTTTTATTTTTACCCCGACCCACTCTACCGATCACCAGTTATCTAGTTAGCCGACGGCAGCTCAGCCCTATAGACCTTGGGAAACCGAAGAGTACCACCAAATCCATCTAACGGCCGAGTTTTAAAGTCCTCGCCGAGAGATTATTAACGGTTCAACAGTTCTCCCTTTAACCCGTCAATCTTTAATAATATTAAAAATATTAAAATTTTATTCAATTTTAACAAAATCAAATGTCGATTATGTGATAACAATGGAATTTATAAAACACATTAAATGGACGATAAAATTAAAATTGATATAGGTAGTAGAAAATCTCTGAAACAATAATATAATAATACTTGATTTTTTAGGGTATTCTAAAGTTTTATTCCTCCCCTTTTTACTCTCCTACCAATTTCTGAATTGAAATGTTAAACAAATTGTTCAACCTATTTTTTATTTAAATAGAAAATTTACCCTGTCAAATTTTTAATCCGTTTTTGGGTGCCCAAAATTCGTAATTTAATTAATTTTATATGCTTACTTAAGTCAGAATTATTGAATTTGTATCTCTAAAATATCTGAGAATATAACAGTCCTCAACTCGTGAGCTAATAGACAACCAATAAACCGAGATATTTTTTGATAAAAGTTGATTTTTTACACGTTGTGAGAAATTTGCGACATTTAAGACGATTTAGGTTAAAAAAAAATTTTTGCCGTATTTGTTCTCATCTTGCAGATGCAGAAGTATCAAACGATATTTTTTATTTTATTGTGTGCCCATATTTTCCTAAGTACAGCTCTGGCTAGTCCTCGACTTCTCTTTGCCGGCCGTGGCGTTCGGAAACTTCCGCAACAATTCGGTTATATCCGTAGGCACCAGTGATCGTGCGATTTGTTCAGAAGTGGACCTACTAGTTTAATTTCTACTATGCTTTTAATGTAAGTAACCTGATTAAGTCTATTATAAAGACGGAATATAATATTTATGCACCTGTAGGAGATATTTCCAGATATGTTAGAAACATTAGAAAATATGATGTTCTTAAAAGCACCGACAGATATTTCGAGATACCTACCTGTTTTAAGATAAGACCTCTTTAAATAAATAAAATACTAAGCCAATCCTTGTTAAAAAGGTAACAGTCTGTTATTATGTAAACTTAAATGTGCTAACATTCTGAGAAATTTAACAGTCATTAGTAAGCTATATATATGTATATATATATATATATATATATATATATATATATATATATATATATATATATATATATATATATATATATATATATATATATATATATATATATATATATATATATATATATATATATATATATATATATATATATATATATATATATATATATATATATATATATAATATATATATATATATATATATATATATATATATATATATATATATATATATATATATATATATATATATATATATATATATATATATATATATATATATATATATATATATATATATATATATATATATATATATATATATATATATATATATATATATATATATATATATATATATATATATATATATATATATATATATATATATATATATATATATATATATATATATATATATATATATATATATATATATATATATATATATATATATATATATATATATATATATATATATATATATATATATATATATATATATATATATATATATATATATATATATATATATATATATATATATATATATATATATATATATATATATATATATATATATATATATATATATATATATATATATATATATATATATATATATATATATATATATATATATATATATATATATATATATATATATATATATATATATCTACGCAGATCAACTAAGCCTCCGGTTCAAGCTTGGGCTACCAAAACTCCACCTGTTTATACAAAAAATATGTTGAGCAGTAACTCAGATTCCAGTACTTGTATAGGTTAAGCCAGCTTCCTTTATATATCTGAATACACTTATTATTTGTATAAGTAACTCAGGCTCTCTTTAAGACAATTACAGGTTTACTGAGACTCCAACCGTTGTTGCCATATTTCTGATAGAATAATTTTAAATGTTAAACGCTTAATTAATGCGAATAATAAATTAAATCTATTTTAATATTATATTAAAAGAGCGATAAAATATTTTGAAGTTAAACAGTGTGGTTGAAATTGTTTTCTAAAATGCATTGTTTGTACATGATAAAATTTACAAAGAAGCTTTTTACCTACAAACGTTCTGCTGGCTAAGAGAAGAACGGATGAGTTTATTAAGGCACTAAAAAAAAATATTAATTTTGGAACATTTTTTTTTTAAAAAACATTTGAGAAGGGTGGTTATTAAAGAGTACCACAGTACTAACAAAAAAAGTGGTATTTGTCAATAGAATGCATGATAACTATAAAAGAATTGATTAAAAAAGATTTCTTTTTGTTTTAATAAATTTTTTTTTTCAATTATACTTTTAACAAAATAAAATTAAATCACAAAAATTTGGATGATCCTTTACAGGGTGGTCAAAAACAATGCATTTATGAAAGTAGCTTATTATTGAGCGTTAAGTTGAATGAATGAGTTACGTCTAATACGTGTTGCTTTGAAGCGACAAAAAAATGACGTCACTAAAGTATCTCATTTCAAAAAATGGTAAACACCTGATATTAAAAAAGATTATTATTATCAAACTAACATATACGAAAAATTTAGGAAATGCCGCAAAGCAATATGAAATCGGTCTTTCTAGATAAACGGCAAAAATAGATGTTTCATATTATTTTTATATTTTAGATCCCAGCTCTACCCTTATTTTGTTTTCTATGTAGAAGGCGTTCAAACGAGGACTAAATAGGGGCGTATTTTTGACCTTTCCTCTATTTTTTTAAAAACCAAAATAGGCTTTTGCTGTTTTTTTTTTTCTGTAGAATTTAAAAATTGAACAAAAAATAAGAGACGCTATGGATGAAGTTTTTTTAATGGAACACCCTTTATTTAACTGAATTTCTGCAATCAACGGAAAAATCTAAGCACATATCTTATGTGTTATATTCTACACCACAATTGTTTTTGAGATAACGACGTTTGAAGTTTGCCATTTTAATCAACATCATTAACATATCTACTATAAAACCTAAACGGTTTGACTTAGGGCGAAATGGTTTGCATTTTCCTATCTTTGTTTTTAATTATTTATCACTGACATCTATTTCCGGTTAAATCGAATGTCCAAAAAAATTACGCACGGATTAACCCGAGTTGATGTCAAGTATTAGATAATTAAAAACTAAGACAGGAAATGAAAACCGTTTTGCCGTAATTCAAACCGTCTAGGTTTTACATCATATTAAAGGGCTCAAAATGTCAAACTTCCAACGTCTTTATTTCAAAAACAGTTGGATTTAGGTGTAGAACATTATACATAAAATATACTTTCTGCATTCCAAACAGGTTGTTTTATTAAAAAATAAAACTTCATCCAAGCGCCTTTTAATTTTTTTTTGTTCACTTTTTGACTTCTAAGGAAAAAAAGCCAGCGAATGATGGATTTTTTTAATACAGGAAAGGTTAAAAATAAGCCACTGTTCAGTCCTCGTTAGAACGCCCAGTACAATAACAAAAAAGAAAAATATGATAATATCCTACAACAAAAACTGCACAAAAAACTAAGAAAGGATTTTAATATCCAATAATAATTTATACACTATCACTTTACTGTCACTAGATGTTTTGGTAAAAATAATTAAAACATTTTGATGGTTTTGGTGGCTCTCCCAAAACATCTATGTGGCTGTGAAGTGACCATGTGAATTAATATATATGTTAAACTACTTTAGTGTTTTTTGCGAATTTTCTTATTTTACTTGTTATTAAAGAATATATTTTGTTCTATTTGGAAAATTTTCAGGATGTTTACAGGATATATAGGTACTTTCCTTTGGTTGTTGGGATTGACATTTTCGTGTATTTGATGGAGTTTTTCACCAACGTAGTTTCACCCGGGTATCATACCAAAGATACTACATAATATATAAATATCAATGTTTAATAAACACTATAATATGAACAATCATTTAAAAAGTACGAAATAATATTAAAAATAACTGTGTTAATACAAAAATACTACTGCCATTAAAAAAAATATATAAAACGTATACAGACGCTTAACAATGACGCCAAATGACAGGTCAAACTAAGGTAATAGAAAACTTAAAATAATATTTATAAATTTTCAAATATTGGTTGCACACGAATATTTTTATGCTTTCCCATCCTCTTTCTTTAAAGAGAGATGGATATAGCTCGACCAGTTTTAAAACTTCATCTTTCTTTGGTGCAATTTTTTTCCTAATGTGGTTTTTGAAAAAAGAAATTGTAGCGTTTTTTTCTTCTGTGCTCTATTTCTTTAGGACTCTTTTCTTTCTCTTTGTTCGTGTCGTTGTAAACCTGGTGCTTTCCTGGATTGGTAAAGTCGTTTCTTTTTGCAAGTCATCTAGATTCTCTCCATCATCTGTATCGCTTATATCTTCGGTTTCTATAATATCACCTTCTATATTCTTCTATATAAGTTCATTTAAGTTATGTCCTTTATATTTGTCTAAGGCATTATTTTGTGCCAGTAGTAACAATTTCGACACCTTTGCAGTTTGGTATATGTCAGACGGCAATCTGTACCATTCACTATGTGTCTTGGTGGTGTGTCCCATAAACGTTGCCAGCTGTTCTAAGTCATCGTTGCTCATCTTTAATATTTGAGCAATTGTGGCAAGATGTTTTCTAAGTTTTGTTGATGTGAGTGCGGCAGTTTTATTGGGATCACCAAGTGCTAGTTTAACATGCTTTCTAAATACATGGTAACCACTTAAACATGTTTCTGAGCGACACACACCAAATAGGTACGGATTAAAAGTTTCAAAAAAATTATTCCTATATCGTATGGCTACGTCTAAACCTTCTTGGGTGACCTTGTCGAATAAAACGGGGACACCTCTTTCTCTTTTGCCTCGAATGACAATTCTATTAAGTCGCTTAATAAGGATTTTTTCAGTTGGAGAAAGCAATTTTTGGAAGTCTCCTGAGAGGTGGTTGCTGTTATTATTTTGAACCTTCAGATAGATATCTAATAAAATTCTTTGCAGTTCACCAACACGTCGTTTGTTAAAAAGTAGCAGACTGCAATAAGTACCTTCAATTAATTTTTTATATGCTTCTTCATTTTTATTATTCTCATTCAGCTTGAATTCACAAAGGCGTCTAAATAATCTTTCATCTTTGAAATATCTTCTGCCATAGGCATTAATGTGGGCTTATTAAATTTGTTTAAATTTATATTTTGGCCTGCTTCACTGGAAACCTCTGTAGCCCATTCTTCTTGAATTAATAACTTGAAAGAATTTAAAATGTCTAATATTGGAAAATTAATGTTTTTTTGAATTTCAAGGGAATACGCGGCTCCTATTGCCTTTTTTAACAATGTCCCCATTTGGAGTGCTAAAGAAGATGACTTGAATGTCTTATTCAATGAATCATAAACACATATGACTCGAGTGGCTTTAACAATGGATTGAAATTTTGAGGGATGTAAAATAGACAGAAATGTAAGAGTATTGTTATTTTCAATTTTACGCACTTCAATAAGAAGGCGGGCCAATCTTCTCATGTATCGTCTAGCAACCAGAGTTAGATGCTTTTCTTTATGGCATTTAACATATTTCCTTGCTACTTCACAAATTATTTTGTCACGTTTGGCAACCAGAGAAACCTCATCTGCCTTTAGTGATGTTAGTACCCCTGATGTACGAAGGGGATCGTTGGGTCCAAAATGAGCTGCCATTAAATTGTGCCCAGAACACTGATGAGCTTTTCAACATCTTTTTTATAACAGTGTGGCTTTTCAATTGTTTTCCAAGGTAATAAATCGCATATATTTCTATTATTATCGCTGTCACTTCCTTTATCTTCGTTTTCTTCTGTTTCATATTTTCGTTTTTTTCCTTGAACTGCAATGGCCTTTCCAGTACAAAAGTCTCCTTCTTTTCGAATTTTTGCGATTAATTGTTTTCGTTCTGGGCTGTTTAATTCCATGTTTAAAAATTTTTGCACTTCCAGTTCTTCACTATGTTGTCGTTCTAAATGTCTCCCAAAATTGGTAACCATAACATCACAATAGACACAATTATGTTTTCTTTTTTTTTAAGTATAAGCCTTTTTTTTGCTTGAAATTCCAGATCCATTGTTAGCAGATATACCAGAGGTATGACTGTGAATTTCCTTTGGTGTTGTATTTTCAACTACATGATTTATTTGCTCAGGACTATTAATGTTGTGCTCTATTTCCATCACGCCGGTTGTGTTGACATTGTAAACCTGTAAGGGCTGAAGCTCTGTGTATTCCTGAGGTATGAGGTATTCTGTGTATTCTTCTTTATCAGAATCAAAGTTAAGTCCGGGATACCTGTCGCTGTCGTCCTCATCATCATCTTTTAGTGACGAAGGAATATAATCAGAGTCATAATCAGTGTCTGATTGGTCCTCCTTATTTGAGTGGTCTAAAATAAAACCTAGGGTTTAGTGCTATAAAACTAATAAGAACAAAAAACAAGGATTCGTTTTTAAGGGTCATTACCCGCCTAGACTATTGTGCATAAAAATTCGAAATCCCAAACCCAACCATTTGTGAAAAGCAAAAATTAACGTAAAATATGCTCCAAATCAGTAAATCTTCATTTTTATTTTTTCAAAGGAAAAACCTGTTTACATATAATATTAAAATGTTTGTGAAATAATACTTTTTGGCATTATCTGCCCCTTTTCATTTTCTGATATCGTTTTTTTTTTGGCGAAAATTAAGTGGAGATTCACTACATTTGGAACATATCAATATGTTTTTTTTAATTCTAAAAAAAAAGAAATAATTGGTGGAGCGATTTCTTTTGCAATTATGATTTTCAAGTGTATATTTAGAGATGTATAAAAACCCTCCCCCATTTGAACTCAGACAAGTCGTTTTTAGGTTAAATGCATTTTTTAAATCTTATGTGAAAATTAAGTTATAGATTTTAATGTTTATTGGAATATGGTATATAGTTTTAAAGCCTTTTAGTGACATTTTCCTTTTGAAGTTGGTAGACGATGCTTTTAGTAACATCTGAAAATTTAAGGAAAATATTCAACGATAACTTACATTTTTACAAGCAGAGATATCACATTATTTCTTTATTCGGCTTTATGATAATACCTAAGAACAGTTTCTAGCTTTTTACTAATTTTGTTCTGACTCTTAGTATTACTTAGGCGATTTTACTACATAATATAATTTATAGCCAACATTTATGCTTTCAAAATAAGCCGACATAATTATTATATACGGCGCTTGTCAAAACGCAGGTACTATGTGTCGAACGTGCATTTTTACTTCCCTCGCAAAAGGAATTTATTGCAAGCGTGAAAAAATCATCCTTCTAAGTGTTTACAGATTTTCACGTTTTAGGGTCTGTATCTGATTGACTTCAAATTTTTGGTCGAAAATTCGAGGTCGTATGAGGAAGACCTAGTAACATCTTGGTATGAATCCAAGATGGACAAACAAAATGGCGTCCAATAATAATAATAATAATGATAATACTGTAATTTAACAAAAAATAATGATCAAATAAAAATATTTGAAAAGAAATATATATGTGTTTATTAAATGACTGTGAGCGGAACTAAACTGGGTCACACTTCACTGTTCCTTACAAAAGAAAAGATTCATAACGAAGGAATTTCCAAGTAAAGCAATTTTACCATTTTTTTGTTTTAAATTAACCTTATTACAGCGTCATACATGAACAGTGCCACCGACGATTTTTAGTATCAGTTTTATCAATAACTTACTTTTTTGTCCAATAAGAGGTTTTGATATTTGAAAGTTTCGAAATATTTATACGATATAAAAAGGATTTGTTTTTCTTTCTATAATGTATTTTTTAACTTTGAAAGAATGAAAAAACGGCTTTATTTGGTAAGAAATGGTTTTCCCTTTATTGTCGGAAAAAAAAAATTTTACAATTTTGTAATGTAAAAAAATAGTTTTTTAGCAAACAAAACAAAACAAAAACACATCATAAATATTATAGAAAAATAATATTTAAAAAGAATTTAGAATATTAATATTAAGAATCCTAAAAGAAGTACATTAGAAATGTACTTTTAGTTCGAAAATGTATCACCATTTCAAGTCAAATTTTAAAATTAGTATAGCTATTTTTGAGAGTATTATTTTAATATATCTCTTTAGTCATTTTGCGGAAATAAAAACCATTTGCATTTTTAAGAGGTTCTTGTATCTACTAAAATAAATTTGACATATTTCGCAATTTTTCGATATTATTATTATTATTATTTCTAGGTACTCTAAAACTTAAAAAACTCAACTCAGGTACAGAAATAGATAGATATATATATATATATTTTTTAAGGATTTGACTTTCATAGTCATACTAAATGAAAAACGAACAACACATAGGTAAAAGAATGAAATATCACAAACAGCAGAGACAATGAGAAAATTAAGATAGCAATAAAAAGTGGCAATACACTAAAAACGCACTTTTACTCAAAATGTCAAGTTACAACAAACAAGGAACAAAAACCGAATGTTGTATATCATATTCCTTGTTTGCAATGTCAGATATAAACAAACGGGTAGATACATATTTCAAAGATAGAAGTAGAGAGCATAAATTTAACCAAGAAATGTTCTCTTAAAAACCAACCCAACAGCTTTAGTGGAACATAAAAGAAATACAGAGCATTGGTTTGATTTTGCCAACATAAATATATTAGATACCTAAACTAACTATAAAAAGAGATTAATCTTAGAAATGATATATATAAAACAGAATTTGTAGTTAACAAAAAGCCGAAGTAGAGAATCTTAGTAATGCATATTCTAATATAATAGATAAAATTAAATAGTTCTATCATATATGATAAAATTATTTACAGATAATTTATAAATACGTAAAAAAGGTAAAAAACAATATCTTTTTTCAAATAACCCGGATAAATATTTGGAATACTACAATTCTCAAACGACCATTGAACGGACTGGGTTGAATTTTAGTTTTAATTATTTGATGTTTCTCGTTTTTTGATGTAACCTATGCATGTGATATTTCATTTTTTTACCTGTGTTGTTCGTTTTTCATTTTTATGACTATGAATGTCAAATTCTTAAAATGTTTTTAATTTTTATTGTGCATTGTTTTTTAGATACAGAACAAAATATTTAGTTATTTATTTATATTTGTGTTTCTGCATGTAATAATATTCGAAAATGTATCACCATTTCAAGTCAAATTTTAAAATTAGTATAGCTATTTTTGAGAGTATTATTTTAATATATCTCTTTAGGCATGGTTCTAACGTCCTGAAGATGCAATAATAAATTGCAAAACATCGGCCATTTTGAACATTTTATTTTTTATTTTTGGATCCTTATCCCCTTAACCCATAAAACCATAATTACTCGACAACATCTTAATTTCCGTCTCCTTTTCTTTTTTCCCTAACCTTCGACAGAAGTATCAAAGAGGGCTTATTAATAAAATCTATATACTTAAAGACCCACAAAAGGACATACTACATAATCAGTCATACTAATAAACAGTCATTTAAAAAGAATTACCAATTAACCTTCCGTTTCAACCCCTTTCCTTCAACCGATTTTGCCCAAAAACAATCAAAGCCGTTCCCTATAGATCGATAGTGGGCTATCGAGTTGAAATTTGGTATATTCCTTCGAAAGTTATTACGAAAACTAACAGACAGACAAAAATTATTTTCGTGGAAATTATATTTTTTACTCGTTTTGAGGCGATTTTTTTTGCCGATTCTATACTTCTTCATCTCTTGGAGATATGGATGTAAAACACATAAGAATTATCATATTGTTAAAACAAGACAGAATAATAATTTTTGTTGAAATTATCATAATTTTGGTCCCTGGACGCATTTATAATTTTCAGATTTTTTTGTGACAGGAAATCTGAATGAAAAATGAATTATAGTTTCCTATTTATCTTAGAAACTTCGTATAAAAAATTATATCAGGGCCATTTTTGTTTAGGATAGGATAGGGCATTGACATCCCTTAGTTACGTGCCTGGCTTAATTTGTGAAACGTCAAAATCAGGAATAGGTCATTAGAAACTAAAAAAAGGAAGTGAAAACCATTTATTCTCCATAAAGCCGTTAACTTTGGCGCTTTCAAAATTATAAAAAAATTTGCTTTACAAGGTGTCTGGTTATATTTTAAACGATTTTGTAAAGACTTTATTATATGAGTTAACAATACATTTTAAATACAAAATTTTTTCGGTTTTATCGGAATCATTAGAATTTACAAGAAAAACAAATAAAAGATGATCGGAAAGTTAAAAAAAAACGGGCATCAACTTCGTTATTTTAAAGGGAATACCCTTATAATATATATTCGTCAAATAGGCCTCTTCTTGCTGATTATAAATATACTAGGTTTGTTACTTTTATCCCTAAAGATACTAAAAAAGACTCTGTTGATTCTCATTTGTTAACTCCGATAAGAACGGTTGTTATAAAGTTTTTTGAAAACTAAGATCATAACGTCTGGAGGGTACCGTTTAAAATATAACCAGTAGTACAAGAAAAAAGCAAAATAATCTTTGAGTATCTAAAAACAAAGCACATTTTTTTGATATGCTAAAGTTAACTTAAAGAAAAATGCACAAAATATTCTTTAACGATTCTTACATATCGGTGATTTTTGACAAGCAGTGTTTGTAATAAACTATATCGGTGTATTTAGGCGGAATTATTGCTGATTATAAAAAAAAGTAATTATCTCTTAAAAAAGGTTCGTTTTTTTCTTAAATTATTAAATATTCTTATTTAAAAAACCTGTCTTCAATAAATATTTTTTATCCATCTTGTCATTTTTTATATTCATTTCTGAAGTTCAATAGCATCTCCATAAACAGCAATCAATATTTAATCCAGACTAAATGTAATCGTCCAAAAAATATATAAAAAAGTTTTGACATAGAACCTGACCCAAATCTAGAAGACCTAGCCATTACTATTTAACAAATCAAGAAAGTCAAAGGTATTATTTAAAGAAACCTATTTAAAACCCAAAATACTAAATTAATTTTTTTTTAAATTCCCTATAACCTTTCTGAACAGATTTTTTCCCATTTACCTTACATTTTACTTTTATCCTTAACGAAGGCTTAAATAATAATCCTAAATGTTGTCAAACGATATATAACCATAAAGTAAATAAATAGTGACGCACCTAGAATTTTTTTTACAATATTTAACAAACCGCTAATTTATTTTTCAATACCCAATGAATGCAGTAATTTGATGCTGATGCTTTGTAATTTAGCTCTAACTATAGCAACATATTTATATCAATAAATAATAGCCACTTGCGAGTGACTCTAAGTATAACTTTACCTCATTTACATTTAGATTATTATTTATTGGTACGAATTACTTATAACGATCAAAACTGTTATATTACAGTAAAAAAATGGTTTTAAGAAAAAATTAAATTTTAAGGTTATGTTTTGCTGACATTATATACACGTGACCAGTAAAACCACAAATATTCTGTATTGGATTGTAAAAAGATCTGGTTTAAAATAAACTTATAATAGTATTTTTTGCCATGTATACTGAAACAGTTTAAATATTTTACAGCGTAACTTTACCAGTAATATATTAATGTGCTAAATTAAGGGTATTTGAAATAAAATATAGGTACTCCAAAATGTACTTACCTACAGCATGAGATTCTTTATTCCAATTTATTGCAGAAGCCATTATTCTTTTACTTCGAAAAGAGTACATTTTAATAACAAATTTAGCTCACGTGATGTCTACTTGTTACAAAAAAATGCAGAAATTATACGGTATACGATTATCAAAGCATTCTTATGTTCGCCGCGTTGCGAGAATGGAGGAGCCTAAGTTAACCTATAAGTGTATAGATATTTAAACGCTTCAAGAAAAACATTGAATACAACAGCGCTCCGTAGGGGTAAGTGTTCAAACTTCATTTTTATACGTCTGTTAACATTGGAATATCTGGGACTCCGGCATATTTTCGCGGGAAAATGTTGTCAGTGACATTTCTTTATATTTTAGATGGTTTTTAACGAGGGGTTACCCAGCCTCCGTATACCGGAGTCTTGGTTACAGTGGTGTCTGAGTGAACCTAAAAATTAACATGGATGGAGCCTCGCTTATATATATATATATATATATATATATATATATATATATATATATATATATATATATATATATATATATATATATATATATATATATATATATATATATATATATATATATATATATATATATATATATATATATATATATATATATATAAATATAAATATATATATGTATATATATATATATATATATATATATAAATATATATTAATTTTTATATATATATATATATATGCACTTATCACTACTAGCCCATTAAATTTGTAAACAATAAAGAAACAACCTTAAATTCTATCTCTCTATATATAACTTACTAATGACTGTTAAATTTCTCAGATGGTTAGCACATTATATATATATATATATATATATATATATATATATATATATATATATATTTATATTGGTTTCCCATGACCTTCGAACGTCAGGAGAGTCGGCGACCCCGACCGGCGATTGCGACATTCCCAGAAACGCCGCATAAGCTAAGCAGTACGTCAGCAGAGACCAACACAATGAGCTGTTTTCACGAGCATCAGCAGTTTTGTTTGTATAAATAGATAGGCAATTAATTAGAATCTGTATTTTAAGACGTTATTATGTTAGTTTGATTTTTAATATTTTAATTGTAATTTTTAAATAAAAAAAATCTTTTTTAAATAGTGAATAGTGAAGTTTTTGAGTTACCAATTTGGCTCAGTCGCTGTAGGATCTGTAAACGTCGTGAGAATAGAAGTATTTCAACTCGTGACGGCGAATCTTAATCCTTTAACAGAAAAAGAACCGAGAAGCCCCAACTCCAAATAAGTTCAGAGGAAACAGCTGAAGCAATCCTTTGGTAGCTGAAACGAGAACACGGCAACTCAAATGAAGATATTATTGTAAGTAACGAATCGTCTCGATTTTTATTCTAATTCATTTTATTGATAACTGTTCGATCATCCAATATTTCTTATACCTTGTGTATTAAGTGATATTTTTTTCTTATATTGTGACTAATAGCATCAATTTAATTTTTACACGTAACAATTTTTACTCTAAAAGTTGCGTACTTTTAAAAAAAATTAATATCTCTTTACTGATTTAATTTTAATAAATTAATTAATAATTAAAAAATTAAAATGCCTGAAACAACTTCTACAAATAATGCAACAATATGAATAATAAATTGAAGTAGAGCCCTATAAGCTTTCGGAAATATTCAATAGTGCCGGAATATAAGGATGACCAAATATTTTTGGGTAATTTTATTGTGTGATTGCGCATACGATATGGCAAACACACAACAAAAAACATTTCTCGTTATTCATATAAAAAACAAACTCAGAGGTAGGGCAACCCAACCGATAAATTCAAGAAATCCGAGTTCATACCTCGAAATCAAGCAACTTTTGAACCTACATTTTGGTGACACTAGAGATCCCACATCCCTTATCCAAGACTTTCAACGATTTAAACAACTTCCAAGTGAGTCCCCCTTAACATTCTTTAATCGATTGCAAGTTTTAACTGCCAAGATGCATGCTAGTATTCAAAAATCCCCAAATTTAATAACAAGAGAACAAAAAGAAGCCCAAACTATACTTGTTGAAACAATGGTTATAAACACTTTGTTAACTGGTCTAGAACCTCGTTTAGGACAGCTTAATAGAGCTAGCAATCCTACGTCACTTTTAGAGGCCCAGTCTAGAATTCGAACGGAGCTTGAACTCTCTTATTTAGAAAACCGAAAAACAAATAGACCAGCCCCACAAAAAGTGACTTTAAATAACAAACCATCACCTCAACCAGCTAAATGCTTCTCTTGTGACCGCATTGGTCACACCGCAAATCAATGCAGACAACAAATTTCGAACCGGCTCAATTTCTCACATCAATATTCTAACACAAATTTTCCAAAAATTTACCCCTCATTTCAGAATGCCACAAACGCTTCAAATTCGTCGCCCAATTTTTCACAAAATAAACCATTTTATCAAAATCAAAATAGGCACGGTACCAATAATGTACTCAATCAAAACCAGTTTAGTCCTCGATCTGCGACATTTCTGAAAATCCACAATACTACGCAAATCAACAAAGAACGCATCATGTAAATACCGAAGATGCATACGAAAGTGCGTATAATACTGATAACCATGTTGAAAACCCTGATTTCGAAAATCCTTATTACCATGAGGATAGCGAAGTCTGCGATAATTCTTGACATGAATACCGAAAATTACCTGAATTTTCTTACAGTCCCCACGATTTACCAACCTTCCACCCCCCCGGATGCTACAACTCAAAATCTCACAGAGATTCAAACCCAGCTCCAAGTCCTGAATTTAGAAAGTATGGATCCAACCTGAACTTCCCAGAGCAAGCCTTTCTCTAGATCCCTTGCTTACTGTAAACTCCATAATATCCACTCCACTACATAAATCACGCCTCGAATAAATTTAAACTGCTTATTGACACTGGAGCACGAATTTCGATTTTTAAGAACAAAACTTTCCAAAATTTTCCTAAACGGTGTACTGAAAATGTGATTATTCAGGGAATCACAGACCAAAAATTGTCAATTAACGAATCAACTCTTATCCCGTTTAATCTCAGAGATCCACACAAGGTGTACATTTATAATCTTGATATCGAATTCGATGATATCCTTAGTTTAGATTTTCTTGAGCATTATCAATGCGTAATTGATTTAAAATCGAAAGAACTAATTACCAACTTTAAAACAATACCTTTACATAAAGTAAAAACCGAAAAAATGCCAACCAATTCGAATAATCACATAGAAAATAATAATTGTGCTATACAGAAACCTAATGTTATTTCCATCGAAGGTAGGACAGAAAAAGTATTTAAATTAAAATGTAATCTTATAAATACGGACGCTGTACTCTTTACACAAGAACAAGAAAAAGTTAGGTTACCCAACGCATTACTTAAAGTAAATGAACGTGGCGAATTCCTCACGTCAATCATTAATGCGAATGCAATGCCAAAAACTGTAAACTTTTCTAACATGATTATTGAGCCTTTTGACCCAGGAACATATAATGCCACAATTCTTAACTTTAACTCTGAAACAAATCTAAACATTAGCTATGATAAACACACCGCAATACAAAACCAACTACAAACAGACCACTTAAATGACGAAGAAAAAGATTTAATAACCGAGTTATGCCTTAGTTTTTCTGACATATTTTATCTCGAAAAAGACGATCTAACCCTCACAAATGAAATTAAACACTCTATCGAAACTAACAATGCCAGACCCGTTTTTACAAAATGATATCGTTAACCTCAAATTCATAAAAATGAAGTAAAACCACAGGTAAATAAGATATTAGACCAAAGCATCATACGTCCTGCGACTTCTCCATGGTCCTCCCCCGTCTGGTAGTCCCGAAAAAAATCGACGCATCTGGAAAATCTAAATGGTGCATTGTAATCGATTACCGTAAGTTTAATGAGCTCAGTGTTGATGATAAGTACCCGCTACCCAATATTTCAGGCCTCCTATACCAGCTTGAAAAATGTGAGTACCTTACGACTCTCGATTTAGCCTCAGGGTTCCATCAAATCGAGATAGACCCCAAAGATGTCTCCAAAACAGCCTTTCCTGTTGAAAATGGACATTATGAGTTCATTCGAATGCCTTTCGGTTTGAAAAATGCCTTGTCCACCTTTCAGAGAGTTATAGACAACATTCTCTTAGGCATCCAGAACGAACGGTGTTTAGTCTATATGGACGATATGATCGTCTACCCCCCAACAATCCATGAATACGTTTCAAGGTTAACAGAAGTATTTAAACGTCTTCGCAAGGCTAATCTAAAAATTCAGTTAGACAAATGCGAATTCCTAAGAAAAGATGTCGCCTACCTTGGCCACCTCATTACTAAAGACAGAGTAAAACCAAATCCTTCCAAAGTTGATTGTGTTCAGAAATTCCCGACACCCAGTACTCCAAAAAACATTAAATCCTTCTTAGGTTCAGCAGGATATTATCGACGTTTCAACCCTAACTTTGCTAAGACCTCAAAACCTTTAACAAAACTTCTATAAAAAGATGTCCTTTTCAACTTCGACTCAGAATGTTTAACTTCTTTCAACGATTTAAAGAAAGCTCTGATTTCTGACCCAATCTTAATATACCCCAACTTCGAAGAAACTTTCATCCTCCCTACCGATGCCAGTGCATTTATAATCGGAGCAGTTTTTTCTCAAGACCCTATAGGAAAGAATCTAACTATAGCATATGCTTCTAGAACCTTGTGTAATGCTGAAACTAAAATACTCAACTACAGAACGAGAATTAATCGCTATAGTATGGAATGTCAAGAATTTCAGACCCTATCTCTTCGGCCGAAAGTTCGTCCTCATTACAGACCATCGACACTTGATATGGCTCTTTTCAATAAAAGATCCAGGAAGTCGTTTAGCCGACTACAAAATTGAGTACAAGCCCGGCAAAAATGCTGACGCACTGTCTCGAATAAAAGTCAACCATTTCCAAGAAAGTGAGAAATTTCCGTCAAAACTACAAATCCTTGCTTCGAATAAAGACGACATACACAACAGACCTTCAACTAGCAAAAAAACACCTCAATCGGAAGACGAAAGCCAAGACGAACCCGACACAGAACAAATAGCAAAGGAATATAATCCTTTTATACACCTATACAAAACAAAATCAATTATAGATTATTCTAAGATTAAAACTTCAAATTCCCAACTTTTAGACAGATGTCACAAAAATATTGTGACCTCATTTAGACAGACATAACTAGAAGATCTACACTTCAAAATCATAGAAGACATTTTTCAAGAAAACTATCATTTTGTCCCTAACAAAATAAATATTGTTTCTAGCAAAAGTGTAAAGGATCGTAAATATTTTATAATTCCCTTACCACTCAACAACGATACTGTAGTTAAATATCTCTTTTATGCATTATTTATGGGCAAAGACAAATTTGACCTGAGAATTTACAACTCCCAATTTTAGAAATTTTCTCATTTGTCCTGTCAGATAAAGACGTCAAACTTAAAATATGTCAAAATATCATAAAAACTCCCGATGAAGAGCAGATTCCCATTATACTAGATCAGTAACACTCCGGAAAAAGTAACTGACAACGCGGAATAAATTAAACCATTAAACGAATAAAAGAAAAGTACAACTGGCATGGTTTAACAAAAGACATTGAGAATTTCACAAAAAAGTGTGAGATATGCCAAAAAGTAAAAATTTGTCGAAAAAACTTATAACACCTCTTGTAATTACTGAGACCCCAAAAACTCCATTCGAGAGGATTAATATTGACCTCTTTGAATATCCCGTCAATAATTATGCTCTCACAATTAGAGATGAACTCACAAAGTTTACGCAAGCTTATCCTATATCGGATAAGAAAGCTTCGACAGTCGTAAACACACTTTTACTATTCCTCCAACATTACGGCACGCCTTTAAGAATCCATTGTGATCATAGCCGTGAGTTTGACAATGGCCTAATGAAAGATCTCTGCGAACTTTATGATGTAAAACTGACATTTTCCAACGTCAGTCATCCACAGTCAAATAGATCACTTGAACGATTTCACGCGACCCTAACAGAAATGATTCGGGCACATAAAGCCGAAAATCCCACTGAACACCCATTTAATATCCTCCCATGTACTGTGATTTGCTACAACACAAAAAATAAAATCCATAGTTTTACACCATATGAGCTTATTTTTTGGCCATACATCTAGTCGACCACCCGAAACACATTATAATCAAGAACAGCTCATTTCAAAATATGTCAGAGATCTAAGCAATCGCATGGAACATTACTACAAACTTGCACGTACAAGAACAAACATACAAAAAGAAAAATCTAAGATACGATTTGACAAAGCCGTTACGTTTAAAGTTCACGTTAAAGAGTTACAAATAACGACCAAAGCACAAAACAAATTTAACGGACCCTTCGAAATAACAGAAGTTTTCGGAACTTCCGCCATAGTCAAAAATCTATCTACTAATCAATCAATCTTCAAAAATAAATTTCGATACACTAAAACCTTTCTAAGACTAGCATATTCTATTTCAGACTCTTCGTGTCGATCTCAACGACCGTCGCCCAATTTCTACTTACATCAATCAATAACACCATGGGAATAGTTTACCATGACAATACCATTCGAGTCTCAAATGACAAATGGACACTTTTAGTTTACAAGGAACTAGAACGTTTTTAAGAAGCCGTTCAAAACAATGCCAAAATACTATCCAGCATGACTGATATACTCAATGATCCTTAACCTCGAATGACGATTTTTAAAATTGGAATTCAGACCCATATCAATCTCTTAACACGAATTTCGGACTCTGACAAAGAAAAGTTTAGAGAAGTTACAACTGACACGAAAAACTACGCATTTAGAACCAAACGTGGGTTAATTAATGGTGTAGGCAGCATTTTTAAGGCAATTGCAGGCAACCTACCGATAAAATTAGCCATGATGAAAGCGAAATCGAAAATTTACTGAAAAATCAAATATCGGTTACGTCACCGGCTATAAAGAATTTCAACTCCACGATACAAAAATTGCAAATTGACAAACAATTGAGATATTATCGAAATTTTCAAATCTATTAATAACATTACGAACGGCTTAGTCTTCTACGAAGGTCAAGTGAAAACTCGAAATCTTTGCGAATCTTTAACGGAAAGCTACGTATTTTTAGAGAATTCTCTTAACGATATTTTAAGTGCTATTACTTTCGCGCGTTTAGGAATCTTACATAGTTCTATAATTACACCAAGAGATTTAGTCACCTCTCACACATATACTTCAAAAGTTGCTCAGTATCTTGACATCATAACTTTAGAAGCTTATCAAACAAATAATAAGGTTTTATTTGTCCTTAAGATACCACTAATCGAACCGGAAACCTATACTTTATACCATATATTCCCTATCCCTATACTGGGCAATCGAACAGGTTTTTACCACATAATACCAACAACACAAAAGCATATTGCGCGGGATGACGATTGCTTACTGTACAGGGTGATCAGTTAAGGGTAGCGAGCGGCCATATCTCATAAGATATCATCGGTCGTATAGATTTGAGAAAAAAAATCATAATAAAAGTCGCCAAGAGAAATTGCTGAAAATTATTTTCGAGTTTGTCAAACGTCCGCTAGAGGGCGTAACAACCCACCAAGTAGAAAAATGGGGTTTTTATAGAATTTTGCCTAATGAAAATATGTCGATGATATCATTTTCATATTTAGTAACCATTTCCCTACACTTTTTGTCTAAAATGTTTTGTTCTATATATCAAAATAAAGCGGTGGGGGAAGTTCAATTGTTTTTTCAAACAAACCAAGATGTCTCCCGTTTCTTTTGACCGATTTTAGCAAACTTAGGTTCATATGAAAGAGCATAATTTGCACTACAAAACGCTTATTTGGTTTTGAATTTTTACTTTTGCTGGCGTCGCTAGATGGCGTTAACTGAATTAGTAGCATATTTTTTAGTTTTTTTCAAAAAAATCAAATGTAATGGTATGTTCATTTTTACATATTTTAAAAGGGGATAAATTTCTCTATAATTTAATGAAAATAATTTATCATCTACCTTTTTTTGAACCGTTGATATTGACCAAAATATTATTTTATTTTATTAAAAAATGGCACGCCACTGCTTTTGTCAAAATAAAAATCATTTTCGTAATCACTTATTAGTTGCTAACAAAAAGAACCTCTTGACTTTTTTTCGTTAGACGAACGGTTTTGGATTGAAAAAATAAGATGTTTAACAATGAAAAATCTTAATAAAACTGTCCAACAACAACATCTTATTTTTTCAATCCCAAACCGTTCGTCTAACGAAAAAAAGTCAAGAGTTTCTTTTTGTTAGCAACTAATAAGTGATTACGAAAATGATTTTTATTTTGACAAAAAGCAGTGACGTGCCATTTTTTAATAAAATAAAATAATATTTTGGTCAATATCAACGGTTCAAAAAAAAGGAAGATGATAAATTATTTTCATTAAATTATAGGGAAATTTATCCCCTTTTAAAATATGTAAAAATGAATATTCCATTACATTTGTTTTTTTTTTGAAAAAAACTAAAAAATATGCTACTAATTCAGTTAACGCCATCTAGCGACGCCAGCAAAAGTCAAAAATTCAAAACCAAATAAGCGTTTTGTAGTGCAAATTATGCTCTTTCATATGAGCCTAAGTTTGCTAAAATCGTTCAAAAGAAACGGGAGACATCTTGGTTTGTTTGAAAAAACAATTGAACTTCCCCCACCGCTTTATTTTGATATATAGAACAAAACATTTCAGACAAAAAGTGTAGGGAAATGGTCACTAAATATGAAAATGATATCATCGATATATTTTCATTAGGCAAAATTCTATAAAAACCCCATTTTTGTACTTGGTGTTAGTTGTTACGCCCTCTAGCGGACGTTTGTCAAACTCGAAAATAATTTTCAGCAATTTCTCTTGGCGAGTTTTATTACGATTTTTTTTTCTCAAATCTATACGACCAATATCTTATGAGATATGGCCGCTCGCTACCCTTAACTGATCACCCTGTACATATCACCACAAGACCTTAGAAGCTGCAAAGAAGTGCAAACCAACACCAAAATCTGTTTCGACGTCTTTCAATACCCTATAGATAGCGACGCTATATGTAAAGCCCAGCGACTTAGGAAGTCCAACCACCTACCCAAAGCATGCCAAACTTCAATCCTGTTGGCATCTGAATATAATGTTCAGAAGCTTGACCGAAACTATTGGCTCATCACAGTCTCAGAACCTCTTGCAGTGACTGTCAAATGTGCAAAAAGGGAACTTGTGATAAAAATACTTAAGACCAATTCATTACTGAAACTGCAACCAGACTGCAGTGCATTTACTGGAAGCACCCGAATCCATTCCAAATACTTTGTCGAAGAATACAAAAACATCACGTATAGAAGCCATCCCTTCATCATTCCTTTTGACTGTTGCAAAAACCGCCCGGAACGACCCAGTGTTCCAGAATTAAAACCGTTACAACTCAGCAAAATAGACGCAGGAGACCTAAATATGGCGCAACACAGACTAAATCAGTATTCGGACGAGATTGGCAGACTAATGAAGCAGCCCTTCGTATCCAAACACATCCACTGGTTCACCATTGTTGCGATTACATTCTGGAAGTGTCGGCGCAAAGGACCTTCCAGACTCAGCCTCACAGGTGGAAATGATCGTCCATCGCCACCAAGACTAGAGCCAAGAAAATCAGTCCAGGCCCAGTTAAGGAAGCTTATCCCCAAGAGACGTGCCAGTGTATATCCAGAAGACCCCATAGAAGAGGAGTCTCTCTAGAGGGTGGGGCCATCCATAAAAGTTGCTGCAAGGCACCAACTTTTTTATGAAAAGGGGAACTGTTATATTGGTTTTCCATGACCTTTGAACATCAGGAGAATCAGCGCCGCATAAGCAGTACGTCAGCAGAGACCAACACAACGAGCCATTCTCATGAGCATCAGCAGTTTTGTTTGTATAAATAGATTTAATGAAAGCAAAGACAATTAATTAAAATCTGTATTTTAAGACGTTATTATGTTAGTTTGATTTTTAATATTTTAATTGTAATTTTCGAATAAAATAATCTTTTTATATATATATATATATATATATATATATATATATATATATATATATATATATATATAAATATAAGTTCTGTAAAATTATGTTGTTTTTTGAGCCACGTCTTAAAGATTATACATAAGTGTTTTGTAAATTTCTCAATCCTTGTCAATACTGCGAGGAGGACAAAGATTAAAAATAAAAGATATTCTAATAGCTCCAACACACCTAAAAATCAGAAAATTATTTTTCCTCCTTACCTCTTTACTCATGTGTAAGTAATTTGCTGCAATAAAGGCCAATAAAACAAAAATTTAATTGAAAAAACTAAAAAATTAGTATTGGTAATTAGAAAGTACTATTAATACTAAAAATTAGAAACTATTAAATGTTCTCACCAAGACCTTCATTGAATACTCCTGCAATATGGAGTTGATGTTTAGCTGTAAGTCCTGGTACCCCTGGACCTGGTTGCTCTAATACTGGGGGCAAATGTAGTTCTTGTAGAACGGAGACCTCTAGTACAAACTTTAGCCAGTTCTGAACAAAGGTAAGTTACTGCTTCAATTTGAAAACTTCGGGATGAAACTTCAGAAAGGTTACTCAAGGAACCAGTGCTTTGAGCATTACAAATTATAGCCCCAAAAAGCAGTGGCGGCTATTCAGGTGAAGTAGGTGAAGTACTACTTCACCAGGAAAAATAAACAAGCAAACATCTAACTATATTTATTATATATCTCTTAAAATTTTAGTTTTTACATTCATTTATTCACCTAATTGGTAAAAAATAAACCGTATATCTCGAATAAATATGTTACTTGACCGTTGGCGGCATGTCTATATTATAACAGTGGCGCAAACCGCTTCGACTTTGCTGGAGGTGCTATGTTTAATTTACGATTTTCCTACTATGTTGCCAGATGCACTACATTACACCCACATGTCGTTCAGTTTGCGGTGGTTGTTTACTTTTATTTTCACGGATTTCGCTGCAACCGATGAGTTCCCTTGCAGTTTGTTTGGCTGTTTTGTATTATATTTATTTATGGTGTTGTTACAACTTCAAATTCGAAGTTAATAAATGTACTTGTTCAAGACTGGTATAAATTAAAAGACGTCTTTGACTTTATTACAAACTGTGACAAATCTGATGAAAAATCAATCCGCCTTGCGAAAGGATTTTTAGGTGAGATGAACGATTTTGAATTCACGTTTCTGGCATTAGTCTTTAATGACATTTTCTCAATTACAGACATATTATTTGACGTTCTTAAAAAAAATCGCTTGACATTCATTTTTGCATATCCAGTATAAAACGCTGTCGTCAGGCGCTCTGTAAAAAAATAAATGAACATGTTTTTAATACCATGTTTGATAAAGCAAATTTTATTACAGAAATAAATCATTACAAACGTGAGCTTGCCAAGTTTTCACCTGAAGAAATTAGGGCTAAGTATAGAGCCCTTTTTATTGAAATATTGGACCATATTTTAATGGAAATGACACTAAGATTTCAAGACTGTGAAAAACTTACATTTTCATGTTTGGCAGGTTCTGCTAAATTTTCCGAATATAGTTTAAATTTTCCGACTGGCCCGTTTGAAAATTTGTTACAGTTATATGGGGAAATATTTTCAAAAAGTCAACGACTTAAAAATGAGCTTGGTCTTATTTTTGCCAATGAGAGTAATTGAAATATATCAGTGCAAGAGCAAGTGAAAAAAATTAATGAAAATAAATATATTTTTACCGAAACATATAAATTGTTTTCCCTTATTTTGACAATACCGTCGACAAGTGCTTCAGTGGAAAGAAGTTTTTCTTGCTTCAAATGTGAAAAAACTTATTTAAGAAATACAATATCTCAAGAGAGACCTACTTCTCTTGGCAATATTTCAGTTAAAAACGAATTTCTGGAGGAGATTAAGGCAACCCATCTATTTTATGAGGATGTTATAAAAAAATTTGTTGCTATGAAGGATAGGAGAATTGATTTAATATACAAAATTTTGTCGTAAAAAATATTCTATCCCCTCCACATATAAGAAATTCTGGAAAAAAAATTATTTCGATATTTTCTTGCTTCATTTGCACTTCATTTACTTTTTCACCCGCGAGCGGCCACTGCCAAAAAGGGGCCTTTGTAAATTAAACTACATGGCTTTTGTAAATTATCAAATAGCTTATCAAATGCCTTTTATTATAGCTTATAAAATGGCTTTTATCAGGAAAAGTGTCTTATCGTAAAAGTGAAAGTGGCCGTCGAGCTGTAAGACAAAATTCAAAAATCTAAACAATATCAGGCTTTTTAATGGCTTTACATGGCCACAGTCAAAAGTTAAAAAATTGAATCTGTTCCAAAACGATTTTACCAAGACATAGTTTATAGAAATAATTATATTAATGGTAGGAATTTGACCAAAAAGCCAACAAGTTTCCAATAGTACAAGTATAAAAAATTCGTTATTTTCTATCCTATTCTTTCTCATTAACTAAAATATAAAGGGGATATTAACCCCAAGTAAAGTATATTGGGGGGTTAAGCGGGCTCCTCCCACCACTTTTTTGATTGGTTGACTACTTCATCCACCTATCCTTGGCCCCGCTCACTTGTCTCTACTCCACCTACATTGATTCTCATTGGTCGTGCCTTTCTCAGTTGTCGTTAGGCATTGTAGGGAGATGTTTTATTTAAATCTTAACAGCCAACAGGGCAAGTCATTCTTGTAGTAGTATCAGTGTTTTAAGAAGTTACAAAATTAATTAAAATGAGTACTTGTCACGTAGTTTTACAAAATTCTAACGTACATTTTTAAAATTAGAGGAAGAAATACTTTTGATGTTAGGCAAGGCTCGTTAAGTGATGTAGATAAAAATAATTTTGAAGAGGAGCAAGAAGACAGTGAAGATGAGGGAATGAATGATGAGAATGAAGCGGGATGTGGTGAAGAAGAACTTGTAAATAAAAAAAAATTAGTGCCCGTGATGCTGTAAAAGAAGATTACCTACGTCGGGAAGTTTGTGTGTTCTAAAATTATGTTGTAAACACCTGTTGGAAAACACAATTTTGTTTCTACACATTATAGAAGAGCAATGGAGTGTTGTGAAAGAGACTTGCGCTGCACAGTGTGCACCTATAATCTATATCACATAAGTATTCTTGAAACGTGTCTAGTGTGCAATAAAAGTGAGGTGCAAAAATTGAAAATTATTTAGTAAACAAAAGCAATTTTAATGATTAATGTAGTATTTTTTCGAAAATTAAATGGCAGAATAACTTTTAAAATTAATAGTAGGTGACCAGTCATGGTCGAGTGCGAGTAAGAAATATTCATCTACATTCAAGGTTATAATTTTTCATTTGGCTTGGTTCCAAAGGAGATAGCTATCTACGATGGTGTACGCTGATCTAATTTTCTGTTTAAATCGCCATTTAAAATAAACATGTTATCTGACAAGGATAAAAAAAGATGAGTGGTCCGAAGAATATCATGGTTTGGAATAGGACGTTAGTTATATTCAATTAAATAAAGTAGAAGAAATCTTTAAGAATATTCTCAAGATATATTCGAATCCGAAGATCTATGTCAAAGGTGTGGAAAAGACCCATTTAAAAAAAATTACTGAAAAATTAATCGTAAGCATTCTAGTCAGTGAGAAACCAAAACTAAGCAAATTTAAGAAGATTCCAGAATGTTATTTTCATTAAAATTCAAGCCCCTGTCACTGTGCCTTGGCTAATGTAAAAATAATATGTGATTATAAAAACTGTTATAAAACTTGTTAAATAAATAAAAATAGAAATAGATATATTACCAGACAATTTAACTATTGATAAAGTAAAAATGTTATTTAGTATTGTCTTAACACATAATAACGAATATTATTATAATACAGCAATTTTATTTAGTCCCCACAACTACATTCAAGAAGCTACCTAGTACGTTTCATTAGCAATTAAAAAAAAATAATAATAAAATAAAACAAAAAATTAGTTAAAGCATATTTTAATTACAATTAATATTACTTAAAACTAAAAACCTATTAGGCTGTTTTGTCATTTTATGTCAAACATAGTTTCCAAATCTTGTATTAGTCTTAAGATTACCTCATCATAATTCGTTGGTGAGGGTTCTACTGCCAATTATACTGTTGGTGTAACTACAGGTTCTACTGGTAGTTGTACGGTTAGTGGTACTGAAGGTGGTACTGTTGGTTGAATTGCTTGTACTGTTGGTGGTACTGCCGGTTGTATTGCTAGTTGTACTGACAGCTCCTGCGGCGATTGTAAATAACCACTCCACATTGTTTCTCTTGATGTTGCTGGACATAGCAAATGCTTCGGCACCGGCTCCTGCGGCGTGTGTGGAGATCCACATCACATCACGGTATCATATAAGCACACTGGTGATATCATATCGATATTCACAAACACTTGATGGTGTTGTTCACAAAATTGAATAAATTGATCATAAGAAATGCTACCACTGTTAACTGACATTTTTAATAATTTAACTTAAAATAATACACAAAATCAGTATTAGATTCAAACAGAATCCCAGCAGAATCACGAGAATATAAAGCATAAAAGAAAACGCTCAAGTACCGCCTCAGGCAACCTAACCGTGTACCTCTGAAAAAAAAAACAAAAAACTGCAAAAAAAAACCAAGCAGCGAGTCGAGTTCGCGAAGAGGTGTTTGACACCAGTTGTCCTTGGTACCACTCCGTGCCCCGCCGTACCAGCCACCAGCAAGTGGGAGAGACTTAACAAGAAGCGGTTTAAGCAGCTTGGGAGAGGGCAATCATATTTATTTTAGGCCAGTTCCTCGAAAGGTTCCTATCATGCTTGTCAGTGCCTGCGGTGTAAATCTCTTGTGTAATTAATTGTGTTTTCGTGCCTTTAAATGTGCAAATCCATAGTTATCCTATTACTAATTCTAACTACATTTTGTGTCTTACTTTACAACTTTGTTTTCGGACCTTTAAGTTTGCAAATCCCTATTAATTTAACCTACATTTTGTGCTCCACCTTACAGGTTTGTTTTGTGTTTTGCAGGTTTGATTTTTATTTTTTAACTATTATTCAACATGAATTCCGTAATTTATATTGATTCTGATGTTGAATTTAATTCCATAATTGATATTGATACCATAATTGATAATGATTCTGATTTTGAATTATTCCAGTTTATTTGATCTAAAAGAGGCTTGTCCAATCCATGATTATCCAAATTGTTATTTATGTCAATTAACACCGAACGAGATAGATAAACATCTTATGGATAACGATACGCAATCAGAAATTTGTGGTGACATGATGTTACGATTATAAATAATTTATTTACAATGTCTAAAAATCTAATTAAACAAAATAATAAAGTTGACCCTGAACTAATTTCAACAATAAATTTTAAGGACCTAGCTATCTCTAAGGAATTTGAGTCTGATATTAATTATTTTAATAAAGTCTCCAAATCATTAGAAAACCTTAAAAACGCCTCCTCAGAATATTTCAGTTCTGATAAGAACCATTTTAATCTAGAAAATGAAAAGTTTGAACTGAAAGATGTTTATACGGAGCAGGAAGTCGAGGGTAATCAGACAGAACAGAAAGTTGAGAGGGGAATGGGAATTGAGGGAGAAATATTTCCTATCTACTCCCCAATTTCCGATGCGTCGTCGGAACATTCGATAGAGATTGTTATTGAGGTAAAAAAAATTAGGGAGGAGTATCAACCAGCTCCTAAATTACATTTCGGCCTAAAATCAATAGCGGTTTTGGATCAAACCTCTAATGAAATTGTAGATGATGTCGAGGTGTACCCTATTGTATTAAATTGCAATCATAGTACACCGAAACCTCACTACGATTCGTGTTAATTTGTGGAATCTAAAAAGGTTCAGAACAAAAGGAAAGGTTCTACTTCTGGATCTTGGGACGATGACACAAATGTCAACAAAAAATTAAAAAACAAATATATTGGGGAATCCGAGACCGTCGTTACAGACCCACACAATAAAAACAATCATCCATTAAAACTTCCGTATACAAGTAAATTAAACAATATTTTAAATTCAAAAGCAAAACGATTTTTATTAAAACAAGAACATAGACGTGGTTGTGCAACGTTTAAATCGATGGTGCACAATTATTTTAATTTTAATGATTGTAAAAATTTGAGTAATTTTACTTGTACAACTGTTAAAAAAATAATATATAGACAGGGTGAGCTTCTTTTAAATTAAGGAGATATATTTATGAAAAATCCTTGCTTTGGTGGTAGATTCACCACCAGTTGTAAATAGGTATCAAATAATAAAACTAATGAAAATTCAAAAAAAAATTCAAAATTACAAGACACAAAAGCGCAAGTTGCTAAGATTAAATCCATTTTTTCCTTATTTAAAGAGAAACTAAACCGATAAATATAAAATAAGCATGAAAATGAAAACAAATTATAATCCGGATGATAATTTAATCAATAGTATATTTACAGTATTTTTAAAAAAATTGACTAATTTGTTTTGTATCATTTCAATAATCTTTTTTAGGCTGACTCCGAGGTGTCCTCGCTACGCCTCTGAATATGTTTTATATTACACTATTTTTTATTACAGTAAACTACATTATATTATTTTTCGTTTCAGTTAATGCAAAATTCTTCAGAAATAATGCAACTCCACATTGCGAAGACTGTCAAATTGATATTAATGTTAATGCTTGGAACTCTCATCTGAAAACAAACGCCTACAAAAGCAACAGTACTATTAAATATGGAAATGGAATAGACCTTATTAGAAGTGCTTTTAAGTGTCGAATTGCGGCATATAAGGTTTACTCACCAAAAATCTATGTCGACCTTAAAAAGTTTCAACAAGAAATTACCAGCAAAGTCGTTACAACATTAATTAGACAGCAACAACAACTATATAGAACTATTAAGGTACATGCAAAGTTATTTGGTATGTATCACTATCCAGTTTTGTTTTGAAGTCTACGTCAGTTAAATCATTCAACATAACCTTCCATAACGTGACTGAGATGACTGATTTAAATCATCTCTATGACGAACTATTCAAAATTCTGACAACCAAGGCAGATGAATTAACTGAAAGAGATTCTGGTAAGTTAATAATTTACTTGTAAAAAAATGTTAACACTTCAAGTGCTATTGCTTCAATTTTTTATTTACAACAGTCTCTTATTAAATACTAATTATTTCTCTTTTGAATTGCAGGCTGGATTTTACAACAAATTCTCCATTTGGAAGTAAACATCAACAAGTACAATCCTTTATGTGGCTCCTCTTATATTTCAATTCAAGGATTTCCGGGGGGGGGGGGGGGTAGTTTAGTCAACATTTTGAATGAAGATGATTTCTGTTTTGCATATGCTGTTGTATCAGCAGTATGTAAACCTTCAGGTGGCCCTAGGAAAACTTCATCGTACCCGGACCCTCAGAACTATCTTTGATTTCACAGGTATAAATTTTCGCGTTAAATTAGAACAAAGAAAATAATTTATCAATAAATGTTTACGGGGTTGAAAATTTTTTAAGAAATGTGTATATTAAATGAGATTGTAGGACCATTGCACTATAATAAAATAAAAAGAATTTACATATTAATCTACTATTAAATACTTTTGATGATGGTAATACTCATTATTGCTGGATTAAAGATTTATCTAAATTACTTTTTAAACAACTGTCAAAAAAGAAATGTAAAAAAAATTGTGTGATGGATGTTTACAACATTTTGGTACATATGCGAAATTACAAAGACATTTAGAATATGATTGCACATCTGCGCGAACTGAATATCCTTCAGATGAACTTATTTTAGACAAGTATGGAAATCAAATTCCAGAAAACATATTAAAGTTTCAAAATATTCAAAACCAGTATAAAGCTCCTTTTGTAATTTATGCTGATTTCGAGTGCTATCTAAAAAACATTGAAACCAAAAACTTGACTGCAACCTCCTATACAGTAAAAACTGCTAAACACGTTCCATATTCGTTCGCTTATTACATTAAATCTTCATTTGATGAAAATTTCACGTTCTTAAAACTTTATCGTGGAACTGATTCTGTTGTAAAGTTTGTTATTGGTCTAAATAAAAAAAATATATCTCTTTTAGCAAAAAAAGTATAGTAGACACGTATGACTCTAACAATAACAAGACAGTTTACCTAAATTTACGATTTATAGACTCATTTCAGTTTTTACCAGAATCTCTCGGATCACTATCTAATATTTTAGATAATTCCCAATGTCTTGAAATTAGGAAACATTTTTTAGACCCAGAGCAATTTAAATATATTAGACAAAAAGGAGTTTTTCCTTATTCATTTATTGATTCTCACAAAAAGTTGGATAATAAATATCTACCTTCCATTGATAAATTTTATAATGATTTAACTGATGAAAATATTAGTAATGAAGATTACATTAGAGCTAAAGAGGTATGGAATGTATTCAATTGTTCCACTATAGGTGAATATTCAGATATATATTTGAAATCTGACGTTCTGCTTTTAGCAGATGTCTTTGAAAATTTTAGAAATACTTGTTATAAAACTTATAAATTAGATCCTGTCAACTATGTAACGAGTTCTTCCAAGTGTTGGAACGCTATCATGAAATTTACAAACGTAGAATTAAAATTATTGAGTGATCTAGATATGTTTCATTTCTTCAAAAAAGGAGTTCGTGGTGGAGTTAGTACTTGTTCAGCTCGAAAATCGGAGGCAAATAATCCTTTTCTTGATAATTTTAATCCTAAATATCCAACAAATTACTTAGTTAAATATATATTGCCTATTTATATGCAACAAATTTGTATGGATTTGCAATGAAACAGTACTTGCCAGAAAAGAACTTTGTTTGGCTATCTGAAGATGAAATCACTGAAATAAATGAAATTAATATTTTAAATCTTTCGGATACATCATCTACGGGGTGTATATTTGAAGTTGACTTAGAATATCCTCAGAATGTACATGAAAGCCATAACGACTTTCCGCTCTGTCCCGAACAATTAAACCGCCAATTTCAAAATATTTTAAACTAATTCCCAATTTAAACAATAAGTATAATTATGTAATTCATTATCGTGCTTTGAAAGCTTAAAATTTGAACTTAAACATCACAAAATACATCGAGGAATTAAATTTACACAATCTCCATGGTTAGCTAAATATATTGATTTGAATACTAATTTACGAAATGCTTCCAAAAACGAATTTTACCCAATTCTCCACTTTAGTGCTGTGGATAGTATGCTATAAAAATGTGTTGCAAATCATTATTAAGTTAGTCTTATATTCTATATCGATATAATACCATAGTGAATTCTAAACAGTACCCTTTAAATAATTCAAACTCAAAGTTTGTAAATATAGGCTTGTGTTTAGAAACTGATTTTTCTCCATGTATTGAATTTGGTGGAAATAAGAACCAATCCATTGTTCTAAGTGAAGATGACTGGAAGGACCTACTAAATATCAGGATGTAATAACAAACTATTATTTTTCGTCCCAACGCTTTTCAAGAAACTATATTTTTGAAAAATAGATACATTCTTTTTGAAAATGTTGGTGAAATGCCAATAGTGAGGATCGCAAAAAATGACGATTACGTATGTTTTGGAAATGAAACTGTGTGCAGATTATGGAAACAAATACCTTTAATCGAATACAGATTAAATATTCTACAAAAACAGAAATTTAAGAGTTACTCCGACATTTTTAAAGGTAGCCTATTTTGCGACCCCAATTGTCTTCAGAACGTATATGATACTCTCTCTCCGAAAGAAAATATTATCAAGAAATCAGTAAGTTTTGATGAAACTAAAAATCAACTTCATACGATGCATGCATGGAAGTTTGCATATTGAAAATCTCGGATGCTGCCTCTGTAATTTCTAGACCAACAACATTTTAAAAGACAAATTCATTTATGTGAAATTATTTTAAAACTTGTATTGGAAAATATTTTAAACAGAATTATGAAATAATACAATATTATTAAAAAATGTTTTTTTATTAAAAAATATTTTACAACATATCCTTTTTTAATATCCATGAATTATATGTTTTGTCTAATCCAAGCCATTTAACTAGCATCTTATTTCCCCTTCTTCTTATAATTTTTTTAATTAAATATATGTCTGAATGTTTAACTTTTTGTAATTCTGTTCCATAAAAGCCTCCTTGAATTTCTGATTTGTTTTCATCTTGAAGTAAATATGTTGTGGGATTTGTTAGTTACAACTTTTTTATTCTAAAATTTAATTTGAGCAGTTGGGTGTGTATCTTTTAGAAAATAACTCTCTGTGGTTGCTTATTCGAACAAAGTCACCGACATTAAATTTTTTAAAATTGGGATCAATTGTTTTCATAGGAGTAAATGAAGATTTTAATATACTTTTCTCATTTCCTTTATTAACAGCATTAGGTTTTTTACCAATTGTAGAGTGCACTGTAATATTATAGTCCCTAACAATTTCAGGCAGTATATCTACCCATTTATAATTTCCTTGCGGACTAAATTTTTTTCACATTCTATTTTTTATTATTCGGTTCGCTCGCTTAACGATACTTGCTTCCAAATTTGAAAAAGTGCGACAGTGACTGATTTTAAACTGTTCTATGACCTTCTTAAAATCTTTGGAATAAAATTCTGTTCCTTTATCTGTATTTTTTGGAACGCCTTGCAGATGTTTAGGGGCTCCTTTTAAGTCTTTGAGAATTTTTCTCATTGCGGTAGCCACCTCTTTACCAGTTTTTGTTTTAATAGGTTAGTGCCCAAACGAATTTAGAAAAGTCTTGATTACCACTAAAATATATCTATATCCTTTATTAAATTTTGAATAAGGCTGCATTTCAACTAAATCTGCTTGAAACAAATCATTAAGTCTTTTCACTGTTACTCGTCTTCTTTTAAAATTTCTTCTAGCGGGTTTATGTAATTCACTAACGACTTCCTCCTTAGTTTTTTTCATTTTTAGTCTTACACTTTAAAATAATCCCGCATAAAGCGTTCCAGGTGACGAGGAATGTTTGGGCGATCTTACAACAGAAATATTATCACCATTAGCGAGTTTATGACCTAATAGTTCGATCGAACTAATTATATTTTTATTTATGATAAAATCTATTTCTTTACTACAGTGAATTTTTGTCACTTCTGCTTCTGGAAATGGAAACGATAAGGTAATATCATCACCGCTAATGGTATAACAACGTCTTTTTTCGCCATTCGAGAGGGTCATGATTTTGTAGAATGTCCAAGAACCATGGGAAGGATAGATAAATAGTATAAATCTTAATTGGCATTTAGAATATGAGTTCCGAAGTTATTCACTGACATATTGAATATCTATTATACAACTGTTGACTTTTTTTAATGACTTTTATTTATAGAATTATTTTGGCTTCTCGTAGTTCTTCAATAATTCCACTAAATGAAATAAAACTATTTCATTATTACGTCCGGATGTCCCGCTTCGACAGATGCCATTAAAATTCGAAGTCTATCAACAAGTTCGTTGATGTTATCCCAATATACATAGTCAGTGTCTGTTTTGTTAAGTTTCAAAATCCTCATCCCCAGTCTCTGTATCGTTTGATAATATGGAGCCTTAAGCCTTGTAAATGCTTCTATTAGACTTTTTGCTGGTGTTATTAAAGTTTTTGTTTTTGTTACGCCTTTGGCTTGGAAGTCTGGTCCTATAACAGTCACATATTTGACTGAGCCGTTTCCTCGAACCTGCTCATTAGGATCATGATTTTTGTGATATGCGTTAGTTCTTGATGGAATGTCCATATACTGATCCAAATCTTCTTTCTTGTAACCAACTGGTTCTTTAAACCAGTAATTCATATAAACCTGGAGTGCCAGTGTATGTCACACCCTCCACTTTTATATCATTGTTAATAATTTCAACTGGTTTCATCGTTGTTCCTAGGAGAAATTTGTTTGTTTCCAGATCATGTACTATACCATAATTGTGATCAAACATAAATTTTGTATCTCTAACTCCTTCATAAATATATTTTTTTGGTAATTCATGAAAATCTTTCAACCATTCCTGATATCCTGGAGTGTCAACTAAGTGTTGAATTGTTTGTTCTAACACATCGGATAAATTTAAATTCTCTATAGTGCTATTATCCGAGGGAAGTGTACTTTCTGCTAATGTGCTCGTTTCTTGTATAGTAGGAATATCACTAGCAGATGCAATGCTTCTATCAAAAAATTAAGATATTTCAGTTGGTAAAATAGGTGTCTTCCCGGTTTTTCTTTTAATTATCTTTGTTGGAGGGGAAATAGTGTAAAATTCCTCTAAAGTACGACGTTCGTCTTTTAGATCGATTGGTTCTGTTTTTGCAATAGTGTAAATTAGTTCCTCTAATGGTTGTGTTATCGGTTGATATGATTTCTCTAATTAGCTTTGTGTCGTTAAGCTTCCGACTTTGAAGTTTGGTATTTTTGTTTTACTGCTCTTCTTGAATTAACTAGCTCTCTTGCTAATCGTTTATCTATGTTTATAATTGTATAAAGGAATCAAACTTGTTTCTATATCTGCCAGAATTTAAATCACAGTCTTTGTCGATTACAACAAAACCGTATTTTTCCTTCCAACAGTGTTCACAGAGGGCTTTAAATTCTTCAAATGTTATGTCCATCATGCAATGGTCATTATATATGTGTTTTAAACTAGTAAGATCTTGTTTAAACAAAATTAGAAGGATTGCATTTTCACGTATAAGCCTCTTGAGAATTGATGAAGGACCTTAAAAAATAAATAAGTAGTCCGTATTTTTGTGTCTACCAAATGTAAAATACTCCCTTATAATAGTTTGATTGTGACACCGAGTATCGTCAAATATAATGACTGAATTTGGTTTGATATCGTGAGGTGATATAATACTTTCATCATTGTCATATTCAAAATAACCAATCTCCTTGATTGGTTTTAATGATTTTCTTAAATAGTCATATTTAGGCTGATGAAGTGATTTTGAGTATAAATAAATATTTTTGAATCTAATGCCGTTTGGATACTCAAGTAACGTTAGAATGGAGTTCGTTTTTCCTGAGCCCGATATCTCTACACAAAGACATCTCTTTGAATCACCACCAAAGAGATCACCATGTTTTCTAAATGGTTTGTTCAAACTTTTGTCATCATGGTTTTTTACTGGTAGGGAAAAAGCTTGTTTTTCAATCCACATCATTAACAGTAACTGACTTTGGGTATTAAAGAATAGGCATTTATAGCTAAGTCGATTTGTCATTTTTTCTGTTATGTTGTAGTTCTTTCTGTGTTTAGGTGTCTGTTTTGTTTTAGTCGCTGTTTTTCCTGTTTGTCTTGTTGTTTGTGTTGATTTGCTATTGTTTGCAAGTGTTTTCAAGTCTTTGTGTCTATTTTGATGTTTTTTGTTGTATTGTATGTCTGTTTTGTTGTTGTTTGCTGTTTTTGCTTCGGGATTAGTAAATAAATTAATTAATAATCTACCTATTGAACTGCACATTCCTGGTTACAATTATTGCAGTCCGGGAACACAATTAGAAAAAATATTAAGTAGGGGAGATATTGGTATAAATCCTTTAGACGCTGCTTGTAAAGATCACGACATTGCATACTCACAATCTAACGATTTATCAAAAAGACACGAGGCTGATAAGATTCTAGCAGAGAAAGCTTGGCAGAGAGTAAAAGCTAAAGATTCTTCATTTGGTGAAAAAACTGCGGCTTTGATGGTTACAGGAATTATGAAAGGGAAAAGAAAGTTTGGCATGGGTGTAATAGACTCCTAGGATGACAAACTTAGAATAAAAAAAAAGCGCATTATAAAATTCCGAAAAAAAATTAGTGGATTTTTACCTTTCCTGCTTTCAATTTTGGGAGCACTATATATATATAGAATAGCCAAGGCTGTTAATGATGTGAAACCATCAAGGCAATTGATTGAAGAAACTCAACGACATAACAAAGCTAGGGATAATGTTGCAGCTGGAAAAGGCTTATTTGTAAAACCTTATAAAAAAGGAAAGGGATTATTTATAAAACCTTATAAAGGCGGTTCAGTAAGGAAAACAATAAAAGAAAGCTCAAATAAAATTTCCGCAACTCATATTGATTTAATAAAGTATGCTAAACTTCTCAAAATTAAAAATTTAAAAGGTATTTTTATGCGTGGCAATCTTCCAAGAAAAATTAAAGATACAGAAAGCGGTATTGTAAATATGGATAGTGAAAAAAATGATGGTTATCACTGGATGGCTTACATAAAAAATAAAAAAAATGTTGTATATTTTGACAGTTATGGAAACCTAAAACCCCCTCTAGATCTTCTTAAATATTTTAATTCAAAGGGGAAAGCAAATTTTATTACACTTACAATGTCAAGCAAAAATTTAGCGCTTATAATTGTGGACAGCTAGCTATAAGTATGTGAAATAAATTATTTACAGCATTTCTTAAATTATTAGCAAAATATCTACAACGTTTACACTGGCAGGTAATTTTTCTACTTTATCACCTGATTTTAATCATCCTATCTATTTGGATGATGGCATATTATGGAATATTATTTAGGGTATTCCTAATATAGAAAAGGGAAATAATAAAATGTATATAGGTGATAAGGAAATTATTATTCCTGATGGAACTTGTGATATTACTGACTTTGAAAATGTTATAAAAAAAGAAATGCTTTTTGTTTTTAAGCTAACTCCACCATATTTTAATCTACGACCGAAACCGACGGAATGCATACATAATATAAACAATATTATTTAAGCAAGCATAAGAAATTATATCATTTACTTTATGTTTTTATAGACACATAGTATTGTACAAATACTTTCATCATTCCGTAGACTAGTCTACATGTTGAGGTATGCAATTATATTAAATATTTGCTTCAATTCATTTAAAATTAAATATTCTTATTCAGTTGCGAAAAAGCCAAAAAAGATTTTTGTTTGTCAATCTAAACGCAACAAATAATCTGAACACATTTAAAAATAACATTATAGATGACTGCAAACTATCATGTTTTTCATATCAAGGTTATATGTCAAACAAATTGACAAATTTTAAAATTTTGAAATACTAATATATATAAATATTACGATCGGCACACTGATGAGTCCCGATAGGATGAAATTGCAGTTAGAAAATCTTATAAAAAAGGAGAGCGTAACCACAAAGTTAGTAGTTCCAAGAACATCCAAACAGTTAACAACAGAAAACCGTCAATTTCTACAATCGTTAGGTTTTAAGGTTTTTAAATAATGGATATCTTAAACGTGAACTTTACGTTGACAATTCCATCATATCTTCCGAATTGCATAACTATCAGCCATTCATATCTTCAAAATTTGATTATAATGATGAAATCCGTATTCCAATCCAAGAACTAGACACATACACATTACCGTGAGAAAGTCTTCTATACATAGAAGGAACTCTAGCTAACTCTGAAGGAAAATATACAGAAAAATTAAGATTTGTCAACAATGGTATTGCGTTTTTGTTTCGAGAGATACGTTGTAAATTAAATGGAGTAACTATAGACTCTGTAAGAAATGTTGGTTTAACATCAACATTAAAAGGATATTTGTCTTTTAATAACAATAAAAGCGTAAAGCTTCAAAATGCTGGGTGGTTTCCAAACAGAAGCGAAAAAGATAGAATTTTGGTAGATGATAAAGGTACATTTAATGTATCCATACTCCTAAAGATGCTCCTTGGATTCTTCGAGGATTTTAAAAAAATTATTTTAAATATGAAACAAGAATTAGTACTCATCAGAGCAAGTAATGATTTAGATGCTGTGCTCTTTATAGATGATACAGAACCTAAAACACTTGAATTTCCAACTCCGAAAGTCACGATTGAAAAATTATATTGGAAAGTACCACATATCGAGGTAGATATTCCTCAACAGCTTGCGTTAACGAAAATATTACAAACAAACAGAGAAATTTTGTTAGGATTCCGAAGTTGGGAATGTGTTGAACATTGAGAATTACCTGAATCGACACGTGATACATGGCCTGTAAAAACAACTAGCAAACTGGAAACACCGCGTCATGCTTTTATTGCCTTCCAAGTAGATCGAAAATGACGCGTAAATCAAGATATGAGTCAATTTGATAATGTTGATCTTACAAACATAAGAATTTTTTAAATTCAGAGAGATATCCATACCATGATTTATATTTAAATTTTAGAAATTCTTACTATGGATTGACAAATGAACCAATATTTACACCCGAAAAATTTAAGTCAACTTCACCTATTTTACACATTGATTGCTCTCATCAGAAGGAATCTCTTCAAAGTGGTTCTGTAGTTATGAGGGTTGAATTCGAAACAAATGAGAATATTAAAAGAAATACCTCTGTTTATTGTCTTATTTTACACGATAAAATATTTAGCTATAATCCTCTAACTAAAATAGTTAAACAACTTTAATACGCATGCGACAGTTTTAGTATTTATAACATAACACAGCCAACTTTTCCTTTAGTATGGATTAAATGCATGAGTTAATCATTTTCCAAAGCAAATTACAAGAGCTGAAGAAACAAATTAAAAAATATCAATTAAGAGTGGATATGATAAAAAAATTTCAATATTTAAAGATATGAGACTCATTATAGATATTCAAGGATTTAAAATGGAGAATAAAAAATTCTTAAAGAATTGCCAGTTTATGATGGGTTTAAAATCAGCCATCACATATTTAAAGCACTATTTTCCTGAAATTATTTATCTTCAAGCCTATACAGCAGTGCTATCTGGCTAATAAGCAATCATCAATGCATCGACTGGAATGAAGGATTTACTCCTTATTATAGATGTCGAGATATTATCTGAAACTTATCCGAAAAAGTCAATTTTCTATACGTCAAGGGCGAAGAAAAGGCCGAGTTTGTCAGAAAATGTTCTCTAAAGCCAGTTATTGAATTTGATGAACAACCAGCTCTATAGAAATTGGAACTATGCTGCTTTTATCATAAGAAAACTCCTTGTGTAAGTGTGCATTAGCAAATGTTTTTCATCTGTATAACTATTTTTTTATGAAACAAAACGACAAGTTTAAAATATATTTGTTTTATTTGTTAAATATTTCCTTATTCACAGTACATGTTCGCTTAACTCTAATTTTTTAAACACTTCTATACATTTTGTATCATTTTTAGTTTACAAGAATGTTTTAAGCTTCACTGTCTTGTCCTTTATACGCATAATATTCGGAGCAGGCTGCAGACATTATGAACTCTTCGTACATTTCTGTAACAATTGCCTCCATGGTTACACTCGTAATTCTTCTTCTTTCAAAATGTCTTTCAATAGAATTGGATCTTCAACATATTCCTTCAATTTAAGAAGGTGATAATCAAATCCCAATTCCCTTATGTCATGAATAAGTTGTATTAAATCTAATTTTTTCACAATATTTGTCACATGCAGATGCAGCGTTCGCATATTCATTAGATAGTTTGTCGTAATTGTGACACCATTGTGGTCTGCTTTTCATAAAATCCTGAGAATAACAAAATAAAAAGAAATTAAATTCTTTACTTAGTTTTCTGACAGCTTCCAGTAATTTGTTGCACATGACCACAGCACCTTTATATAGACCGCGGTGTTCCCTTTATACAGTTAAAACAGTTTTTTACAGATTGCGGTGGTCCATCTATACAGTCACACTCTTGATTATGGTGAGTATAACAAGACAAGTTTAACTGTAATTCCTTGTCGCGTCGATAGCGTTTTGGTAGCTTTTTCCAAATTTGTTTTAACTCCACTGACTTCTTAAATAATTAAGGGCAATATATTTTAGATCATCCGCTTTAATTTCCCACAAGGGCACCGTTAGCGCTAAACAAATAACTTCACCAACTCGTTCAATAATATCTGTACGCGAACATATTTGACTGTAAGAACGACTGGCTCCTTTGGCTGCTAAGATTTAAATAAAACATCTCCCTACAATGCCTAAAGACGACTGAGAAGGGCACGACCAATAAGAATCAATGTAGGTGGAGTAGAGATAAGTGGGCGGGGCCAAGGATAGGTAGGAGAAGTAGTCAACCAATCAAAAAAGTGGTGTGTGGAGCCCGCTTAACCCCCCAATATACTCTACTATGACAGGTAGGCAACTTCCATTACGTTAAATGATCCTTAAGGTAAATATAATTCTCGTTTCTTATTCATTATTTCAATAATTGTTATTTTAATATTTCCTTTTAAAATTACTTCTTAATCATTACTTTCTAATTCAGTTTTTGGTGTTTGAATTACAGTATTAAGGTTTTAAGGGTTGAATGTTAAAATGAAAATAAACAATTAACTTATTTTATTCTATACAATATAGGAGAAAGGATGTTATTCTATAAGAAATTAAGCGTATTGACATTTTAAAACAAAAACTTTGAGGAAAATTTAATTATACATTAAGAGTAAATCTAATAGGTTGTAAAGCAAGTTTTAGTTATATTTATAGCGTATGGATTTTATCTAATCTCTATAATCCGCAGGCTACAATTGAAATTATATCAAAATATGAAAGTGTTCATCTAAAAGATTATTGAATATAAATTATAAATAGAAAAGAGCAATATTTAGAATTATTTAATCAAATGATTTCAGATCAGAGTAAAAATATTAGGTAGTTCCTAACATCTTGGCGAATAAAAAAACTATATATGAACAAATAAATCTAAATTTACTTAAACCTGAGGAAGTGTAACCACTTTTCGTTATAGGTAAAAGTACAACGTTACAATAGAGCGGAATAGTTTTAGGTGTATTAAATAAAATTTTGTTATATTTACTTAATTATGTCCTTTAATCCCGAGGGGGACGTAGGGCCTCAACAAATGAACGCCAACGAACTCTTCTGAGTACGTGTCCAATCCAGCCGTACTTTTGTTGTTTAATTGTCAAGTGGATTGGGATTTGGTGGCATAAGCCAAAGGTTTTCATTGGAGGTGGTGTTCGGTCAGTGTATGTTTAGGATGTATCTGAGACAGCGGTTGATAAGGGATTGAAGCTGTCTTTTGGGCTCAAATATTTTTATTTTTGTATATCTCCTAAGTTGGTGACATTTCCAAATTGGTCTTAACTGGACAAACGCTCTTTTGGCTTTATATATTCTTCTTTCTTTTAACATCTATGGATCTGCCCCCGATTTTAGAAACCATACTGCCTGGATATAAAAGAGTTTCGACGCGCTCTGTTGGTTGATTCTTTATTACTAGCTGCTCATTGTTGTTACTGTTGAGTCTCATTTCCTTAATTTGCCCTTCGTTGATTTTCAACCTTACTTTGTTGTTATTTTTAACCTGAATTAAATATTTTTTTAATTATAACTGTTCCTACTGTATTTTTTAATACATTTGTTATCTATATTTATCTATTTAATTGATAATAAGAATACATTTTTATAATAACTTTCCAGTATGTATTGTTTGTATTAAGATTTTCAATAAAATGGTATTATGTAGGTATTATGGTCTAAATAAAATAAGTTATAAATTATGTACTTATTCTGTGTTAAAACTTGAAATTATTAAAATGCCTAATAGGATATTAAATCCTTAGATAATTATCAATATTAAAATAATAAAAAGTATATTAAAATGAATACTGAACCATTTAATTATAAAGCTTAAGATATAAATGCAAGCCCTTATTGAAGAAAGGCAACCACCAGCGTTTGGACCAGTTTACAAGAGATATTTATTATTAATGTTTTCGCATTTCCGTCAGTCTATCGGTCTGATGTACGAGGCATAGCTCAAAAACTACTTATTCGTTTGACTTCAAATTTTCGTAAAAAATTGACTTCAAATTTTGGTAAAAAAAAAACTAATTATGCAATTGATTTAAATTTTTGGGCAAAAATCAAGTGTGGAAACAGAGATGGACTGGTAAAATTTTAGTGCAAATTTTATATGACAAAACAACATGGCGGCTTTATATAAATTGTTTGAATATTTAGTAAAAGTCAGTTTCCTGAAATAAAACCTTTTTATGGAGGAAAAAAATAAATGACATGATTTAATTTTTTACTAGACTATATAAATAAAGTTATGAAAAATAAATAATAATAACAACAATAATAAATAAATTAAAAACTAAAAAAAATCAAATATATTACGGTTTACAGGATTTATATAAAATTAGTACCAAATAATGTATATGTATATGTAGAGTGTGTTATATGTACCTAGCGACAATCTGTACGAGGGAAGTCGCGGGTAGAAGCGAATTTACTGATTTTTTTATTGTGCTTAAATACAGAGGACAGCAGAAAACAGGAAAGTGAAAGTAAATTATCCTGGTATAGAGTATATTGTACCAATTGATTGCCATATAAAGTAATCTGTAATCTTTATTGTTTCTCGTACTAAAAAATAGTAAAAAGCAAGTTTTAAAGAAATGTAGCAAGCAACATTCAGTGTAATTTTTTACATGGAATGCTCTGTATAATGATCAATATTTGGAAAGGGTGTAAGGAAGCCCTTACTTCGAAGTACTCTATTTGTAACTGATATGTTTGGAATTTATATGTTCCAAAATAATATGGCCATTTGTAGACAGGTATGAATTTCAGTTTAAAGTCTATACAAATTAATGTAAGTAAGTTTGAATATCATAGGTAGGTATCAGAAAATTTAGCACGCAGTTTTTTGGAAAGGTGTTTTCTAGCTTTTCTTAGATGCAAAGAATTGATAGGGCATTCAATTAATAAAAATATGTATTTTATCACCCTGTATATATTTTCAAAAATATTGATAATTACCATATGACTGGGAAGAAGAACATTTTCTTTCCATTACAATAAAAATAACAAAATTACTGCATTTAATTCTCGGCAAAGTTGATCCTATACCTAATATCTAAAGTAATTTCCTAGTTATAAAAACAAAATTGACGTTTTGGAAAATGTTTTAATTGAAAAATAAATATTTCCCTTTTCATGTCTTAATTTTTAAAAATATGTTTAAAGATTCATACATAATACTATTCGGAACTAATTTAATAATGGTACCTGCAATTTCTAACTCTATATTTGTTTAAAATGCCTAAGTACAATTTTTTTCTAGATTAAAGTGTAGCCATAAATCTTTAAGATATAAGACTTAAGACACAAATCCCAATTTGAAATTGATTAGAACTTCTTTAAAAGTTTTTTTGAAAAGAGTCGCAATATTATCTTACTTATTTCCCTTTGTGTAGCTAAGATAAGAAAAATAAACTCTTTGTTCACTAAATAAAAAAATATTAGAATTGGTCATTTGTTTATTTTCAAGTTGTTACAAGCTGAAATTAATTTCCAGTGCAGCTGATTTCTGCCCGTTCCATCTCAATAAAGTTTTAAGGCAAAAATTTCGTTATTGATTAAATATATTTCAATTTTTTTTTAAGAATTAAATGTAACTCTTAAGGAGCAAATTCCTGTTAAGGAAATAAGAAGAATATCCCTATAAATATGGGTTTTTAAAACTTTTGTTTCCAACCTACCCAAAAAAAAATTGTATTAAATATAAGTATAACCATACCCCCTATATTAATTAATTAGTTTTAGGTACTGCTATCATATAGTAAAGTGCTGGTCAAACGAACTTATACATGCAAATTTGTGGACAAAATTCAAATTTTATTATTTTCTACAAGAACTTAGATGTTGAGTTGCTGTTTTCGGTACTGTCTAGCACTAGATATTGGATTTTTGGCTTAGAGGGCGTAAATTCGAGGACTCCAAGAAATCTGTTATATAGAGCGTTATGTAAGTGTCATTTTCTCATAATGTTCATACACAATAACTGTTACAAAACGAGATATTATATTGTTCTTTTCTACCCAATATAATCCGAACCTGAATACCAGAAAAGTTTCTTCATATACTGGGTGTTTTCACCAAAATGAAATTTTTCTGGACATGTTGTTTATTTCAGCTCCTGTATGTATTAAACAATTGTTTCTTAGCTCATTCCTTTCATGTACTTTTTACTTTAAACTAATTTTCATGGTACATCAAACGCAAAATATTAGGACCCATTAATTACTATATATATTTAATTAAAATAGATCTTTTTGCCGTAATGGTTTTTAAATTAAATTTTTTGTTTATTTTTAAATTCTTAAAGACCATTTGATTTAACAGAACGAAAGCTTTCACGGCTGTGGTCAATTAAGAAATCGTGGTTCTTGGGATTAGACCGTGTCAAAATGGAATCACTTTCCGACGTTTCGCCTTCGATTGCACGAGGCATCTTCAGGGATCTTCGCTTCACGAGATTGGAACACTGGATGAGCTCGGAGAGACCCAGGCCGGCTATTTATAGTCGACCTGTGTTTACCGAAGCGTGACTCGGTGTAACGATCGGTTTCCACGTATGATATAAACTGAAGCCCGTATCTCTATTAAAATTGTTAGGATGCTTATAAATTTCAATAGATTCTCTAATTTTGCGTTTATAGAGTCCCGAACCGATGCAAGAACTTTGGTTTCTTTTACATTTATGACATGCCCAGTAGAATGTTGGTGTTCGGATACAGCAGATTGTACAATTTGTTTCTTTCTGATACATCGTTCATGTTCCTTAAGCCTAGTCGATATGGATCGTCCAGTTTCTCCAATATAAACATCACCACAGGAACAAGATTGCATATACTCCTTCCGTTTGAAAAGGTATAATGTCCTTTGGCGATCTCAAACATTGTCCAATTTTCTTGTGTATGTTGAATATTATACGTATGTTGGACCGGCGAAGTAACCTTGCAATCTTGTCTGTGGTTCCGTGTATAATTGGAAGAACTACATTTCCTGTCGGTAATTCCTTATTAGTAATTTTCGTGGATAGGCAATAAAAACATTAAACAACAATACAGACATTTTGGTCCTTCCAGCGGACAAGGGAAATGCCACTGTCGTCATGGACAAAACAGATTACGTGAAGAAAATACAACCACTTTTGGACGACATCTACAGAGTGGTTCAAGCAGACCCGACCAACAAAATTGAAAGACGGATAACCAACCTTATAAATGCATCCAACCTACCAACAGAGGAGAAGAAGATGTTAAGGCCAAGCAGCTCAAGGATCCCGCGGTTCTACGGACTACCTAAAATACATAAGGTTAATGTACCACTTCGACCTATTGTCACTGCAATAGGATCTACTACTTACAAAATTGGTAAATATCTTTCAAATATTCTTAATAATTTTACAGGAAAAACACATTCATATATTAGAAACTCTACGCATTTTGTAGAAAAACTTAAATCAATCCAATTAAATCCCAAAGATATCTTAGTCAGTTTCGATGTAGAATCACTGTATACGAATGTGTCTATAAATGATTCAATTTCCATAATATCAGACTTGTTTCACCATAATAGTATTGACAACTCACGTTTAGATCTAATTAAAGCATGTCTTACATCAACGTATGTTGTCTTTCAAGGAACTTTCTATGAGCAAACCTCAGGAGCAGCCATGGGATCTCCACTGTCACCGGTGGTAGCCAATATCGTCATGGAAGCTTTTGAGGAGGAAGCCTTAGAGTCGTCTCCACTAAAACCAAAATCATGGTTCAGATATGTAGACGACACTTTTGTTATATGGCCACATGGTCCAGAAAACCTCCCTGGGTTTCTTGATCATCTAAATCAACAACATGCTAACATAAAATTTACAATGGAAATTGAATCAGAAGGCACGATCCTCTTTCTAGATGTTCTTGTACAAAGGAAAGGGGACGGTTCCTTAGGACACTCTGTATATAGAAAACCAACGCATACGAACAGGTACTTAAATGCAAATTCCCATCATCATCCAGCACAAAAACAATCAGTCATTAATTCATTGGTTTACAGAGCTCTCGCGATTTGTGACCAAAATTCCTTACAATCGGAAACAGAGAAACTGACTCAAGCTTTAAGAGGGAATGGATATTGCACTGATGATATTAGACGATCAATTAGAAAATATAATAATCCTACTCCACGAAATGATACTAATAAGGAATTACCGATAGGAAATGTAGTTCTTCCATTTATACACTGAACCACAGACAAGATTGCAAGGTTACTTCGCCGGTCCAACATATGTACAATCTTCAACACACACAAGAAAATTGGACAATGTTTGAGATCGCCAAAGGACATTATTCATTTTCAAACGAAAGGAGTATATGCAATTCCTTGTTCTTGTTGTGATGTTTATATTAGAGAAACTGGACGATCCATATCTACTAGGCTTAAGGAACATGAACGATGCATCACAAAGAAACAAATTATACAATCTGCTGTATCTGAACACCAACATTCTGGGCTTGTCATAAATGTAAAAGAACCCAAAGTTATTGTATCGGTTTCGGGACTCTATAAACGCAAAATTAGAGAATCTATTGAAATTTATAAGCATCCTAGCAATTTTAATAGAGATACGGGCTTCAGTCTATATCATACGTGGAAACCGATCGTTACACCGAGTCACGTTTCGGTAGACACAGGTCGACTATAAATAGCCGGCCTGGGTCTCTCCGAGCTCATTCAGTGTTCCGATCTCGTGAAGTGAAGATCCCTGAAGATGCCTCCTGCAATCGAAGGCGAAACGTCGGAAAGAGATTCCATTTTGACACGATCTAATCCCAAGAACCATGATTTCTTAACCATTTGATTTAGGTATTTTGGGTGCCTTTTTCACAATTAGCCACTCGCAATATTGGTTTAAATTTAAATAATTGAAGAAAGTGTCAAATATAAAAGGTATGGGGTGCGTAACGTAATTTATATAAAGTTAGTATTTATGTACGTAGGATATCTAAAAAAAGTGGCAAATAGGTCTCTTCTTGTTAATTACTTATATATTTAAAAGACAAAGCGTTGGCCGATTCTATATAAAATATAAAATTAGTGAAATGTTAAAAAAATTGTTATTGAAAAAGGACTTATCTAATTTACACATAAATCAAGTATTACTTAGAAATAAACTGGTAAAAAATCTCAGATCGCGAAAGGAAATGGCGGCTCAATAAAATATTTATAAAATCAGAATTATTAGAATGACTTCAAATTTTGCATTACGTTAGGTTAAGTAAAATTGTGGTACGAATAGCGATCCAAAGAGATGGCGGTCAAATAACATGTTTTTAATCGTGAAAAAATCCCTCTCACGTTGTTTACATAACTTCACGTTTCGGGATTCCTATATCCAAAAAACAATTTAACAAAACATATTTTCTGAATTTCTTTAGTCTGTCTGTCGGTATGTTTTTCGGTCTATCTGTCTGATATTTCACGACCTAGCTAAAAAATTATTTACCCGATTGATATCAAATTTTTGTCAAAAATTAAGGATCATATGAAGATAACATAAACATTTTCTTAAGAATCTAGTATGGTTGAATAAAATGGTTTGGTACGAAACTCATAATGAAACCGATAATAGTCATTGAAAACAGAAATAGTTGGGATAACTGTTTTAATATTGAAAATTGTGGAAGTCGTTGGCGTAGCTACTTAATTTTTTTTAAATTAGATAATATTTCGAAAAACGGCGAAACACATCAAATTTATTTAATTTTTATGTATACAAATAATTTTTGACCATCATACATGGTGACCCAAAAAACATATATCAAAGGGAAAAAAATCAAAAAACGGTAAAAAATGTCAAACTTTTTACTTTTACTTCCCTCGTACGAGGAAAGTATTGTAATCGTAAAAAAATCATCATCCGAGATTTTTTTCAGATCTTCACGTTTCAAAGGTCCTAGATGCCAAAACACGTGTTTTCTCAATTCGGTTGGTTTGTCTGTCTGCTAGCATAGCTAGAAAACGACTTACCCGATTCGCTTCAAATTTTGATCAAAAATTAAGGCAGTCTAATGAATTGTTAAACCAATGATTACTAAAAAACTAATTATACAATTTAATTCAAATTTTGAACTAAAATCATGTGTTACATGCGAATGAGAACTACTGAATTTATTGATTTAAATTTTCGTGAAGAATTAAGAGATATTTCACGGACCCGGATGCCCAAAAAAATATGTTTTCTTAGTACCCTGTCTGTTCTCGGCATAGCTAAAGACCTGCTTACTCGATTGACTTCAAATTTAGATCGAAAATAATGGGTCATATTAGAATGACCTGGTAGCATTTTGGTAAAAATCCAATATGGTACAACAAAATCCACCATTTAGTGAAAAGTTAAAAAAAAAGATTACTAAAAAAGTTGTTATCCAATTTACCTCAAATTTTGCACAAAAATCAAGTATTACGTAAGAATAAACTAATAAAATATTAGTACGAATATCATATAATGAAACCGATAACAGTCATATTGAAAACAGCAATAGTTGGGATAGATGTTTTAATATTGAAAGTAGTTATAATAGGGGAGCGCCTCCTCCTCTTCCTCTCTCTCATGTCCCTCATTCTTAACTTCCTCCCCTTTTATTCTCATTCGCATCATATTTTTAATTTTTTCTCTTTGTTCTCCCACATTTGATTTTGCATTCTTAAGTCTTATAAATAGGTGCATCATGATAATTTTAGTATGCCGAGGAAGGAAGCTGTGCTCGAGTTGCGTAAAAAGTTATTTTTGAATTTTTCCACCAATTTTGTATAAAACAAAAAGAAAAAATGTGTCAAGTAATAAGTGAATTATGTGTAATCGCGAAAAATTAACTACAACTATCAGACAGTTAAAAGTTAAATATCTTAATTTCTTTGAAGTGATTTCGAAAGATGAATACACCAAGCTGTTTTATCCACTGAAACGAGATTATTTGGAAGCAATTGACTGTTGTGATGATTATTTAGAAGGAATTATAAGCCTTACTACGTTTTTCAATACATTTGGGAAATCATACTTTGTAGGAGAATTAAGACACCTAATAGAATTTATAGGAGAAGATTGCAAATTTATACCTTCTATTATTGCAACCCAAAAGAGGTTTCAATTATACGAAGATAAAAAACAGGTATTATCAAGGAAAGTTAATCCTATTCGCAAGAGACGTCCCCCTACATATTTAAAATATTATGTTAAATAAATGAAATGGCTGAGTTGCTGATTGCAGTTAAATTATTAGAGGAGAAATTTAGTAATCTTTCAAAAACCTATTTCTCATATTGTATGGCAAGTGGTCCGGAGTGGATAGACTTTTATTGTAATCAATCTGCGGAATTCGTAAAGGCTGCCCTCTGTTGCAACAAATACATTGAAACATTAAATTTTTTTCAACTTATTCAAGATCTAAAAGATATTGGCTTTGGTTACTATTTAAAAGACTTGAAGCAATTTATTGACGAGGATACTATTCTTCAAGAAATTGAAAAGGAAGAATAAATTTAATAATATTTACAATGGAGCAAATGGTTACTGAAATGTATGAAGAGTTTATTATATCTGCTGCATACTTCCAATATTTATCAATTGTAGGCGAAGAAGACGCAGAAGCACAAGATTTGTCAGCGTATGTTAATAATATAGATCGAATGGAACAATGTAAATTAGCCGCTAAATTTTGTAATGATTATTTAAAATATAAAAATGAGTATGAACTTTTAAATGAATTTAGAAAATTAGATTTAAGGTATCATATTAATTGTATTCAATCATGGTTGGTTAATGCAAAATAAAAAGGTAATTAAGTTTTTTTATATTTTTATTCATTCATAAAACAATTGTCATATAAAAATAACACATTTGTCAAAGCACACATACAAGGTGATTTTGAATGATAGAAGCATTTTGGTTCCATTAGCTTTAGCGCTGGTTGTTCATCTATTTCAATCACAGGCTTTTTAGAATATTTCTGTATAAAATCCTTTTTTTCGCTTCCTTTTACAAAAACAAAATCTGCTTTCTTCGTAAGTGTTTCAATTATTTTTGGGAAATGATGTAATGGAGTAAATCCATTATTCCAATGTATACAATGATAATTTTTCGTTAACCATACCGCCTGCTTGTGACAATCAGGTGAAAGAAACTCCATTGGAAAAGGCTTTTTAAAAATGTAATGAGTCATTTCATAACCATCAAAAGCTGCAAGCTCTTTCGGTATAAATTTATTTTTTTCATCCTTGAATCCTTGAATATCTATAACCAATCTCATATTTTCAAAGCAGCAAATTTTTTAATGAGACTTTTTTTACTTGAATAATTTGCAATTTCTTCTTTCAGTTGATTAATTTTAAAAATAAATTTTTCAATTTGTAGTTGTAGTTTTGATGTCATGACTAAAACTAAAAGCTTTTGAAAATTTCTTTAAATTAAATCGAAATATGAAAATAGTGGGGATAAAGTTTATAATTGTTTCACAATTTTAGTAAGAGGGTTGTAGCTAAATAATTTGTCACGTAAAATAAGACAATAAGCAGAAGTATCTTTTTTAATTGCATTGTGTGTCTCAAATTCAATTCTCATTACTACGGATCCCGTTTGAATTGTTTCTTTTTGATGGGAGCAATCAATATGTGTAATAGGATTAATGTTTTTGAATTGTTCAGGATTAAAAATGGGTTCATTTGGAACACCATAGTAAGACTGTCTAAAGTTGGCAAACATTTCGTATAAAGCAGAAAATTTGTTTTCTTCGAAATTTAAGTACAAATCGTGATAAGGATATCTTTCAGAATTTAAATATCCTCTAATATTTGACAAGGTAATATTGTCAAATTTACTCATATCTTTAACAATTTTCTCTTTTCTGTTTTCTTGAAAGCCAATCACAACATGACGAGGAGCTTCTAGTTTACTAGTTGTTTTTACCGGCCATGTGTGACGGGTTGTTTCGGTTAGAGAAGAATATTCAACAAGTTCCCAACTCCTGAATCCTATCAATATATCTTTATTTGATTCTAATATTTTTGAAAGAGCAAGTTGTTGTGGCATATCAACTAGAATGTGAGGAACTTTCCAATAAATTTTATCGAAAGTAACCAATGGAGTGTCAGGAGCAGTAACAAGGTGTGCCGGATCTTCTTTGAAAATAACACCATCTAAATCATCAGTTGATCTAATAAGAACCAATTCCTGTTTCATATTCATAATAATTTTTCTGTAATCTTCAAAAAATCCTAAAAGCATTTTTAGTGGTATGGATACGGAGAATTTTCCATCATTATCAACTAAAATTGTATCACCTTCTTTCCGATGTGGAAACCAACCTGCATTTTCCAGTTTTAAACTTTCGTTGGTATTGTGAGAAAGGTAGCTTTTTAAGGTTGATGCTAATCCAACATTTCTTATTGAATCTATAGTAATTCCGTTTAGTTCATAGCGGATTTCTCTGAACTAAAAGGCTATACCATTGTTAATAAATAGCAATTCTTTCTTATATTTACCTTCTGTATTAGTTAATTTTCCTTCGATATAAAGTAAACTATCTGATGGTAGAGTGTAAGCATCGAGTTCTTGAATTGGGATCCTTATTTCATCATTGTAATCGAATTTTGAAGAAATATATGGTTGATATGTGTGAAGCTCAGAACTGACGATGGAATTGTCTACATAAAGCTTTTCGTTTACGTTTAATATGTTCATTATTTTAAAACAGTGAAACCCAAGGATGTGAGAAATTTACGATTATCTCGTCTTAACTTGTTGGTGTTGGATTTGATACTGAACTGTTGTTTAGGCTTTTTCTTTTTATAAGTTTTTACTTTGTTGATAGTGGTAGGGGCAAGTCTCATCCCAAGGGCTCTATTATATCTAACAACCATTTTATATTTCACTTGTTACCTTACTGTTATAGTTTCTCCTCTAAAACTGATAAGTTCTCCGTCTTGATCAACTATTTTAACTGTTATATTGCTAATTGCTTTGACGCTAACTGGAAAATACAAAATGGGCAAAGGAGATTCAACTATTTTATACCCTGGAGCTACAGTTGGATAAAACTGGTGAATAATATGAACAGGTTTACCATTATTGTAAGAACCGACACAAATATTACAGTCAATACAAATAGCATTCACCTTAGTTATTTTTGCAACATTATCTGATTCTTCCTCTTTCATAGCTTCTAGTATCCTGCTATTAAAACCCAACATTTTTCCTATCGAATCTTCCTTGGTAAAATCAATTATTCTACTACACATTAAAAAAGTTTTTAGAGTATTAACATTTGCTTTTAAAAGAAAAAAAATTTTTTCATTCGGAAATAAATCTTCTATACTTTCTCTTATGTATGTTTCTATATCTGTAATGTCATAAGTTCCGTCGGGAATAACAATTACTTTATTATCTATATAAAATTTATTATATCCTTCTTTTATATTGGGGATAGTCATAAACGTTTCAAAATCAGCTAAACCCAGGTAATATTGTTTTTCATCCTCTAAATATATGGGCGGATTAAAATCAGCAGACAAAACAGAACTGTTTCCTAATATGGCAATTGTGGTAGACATTGCAGTTTATTTATGAATGAGATATTACAATAAATAATGAGTTTATATATTTTTTTGCAAAAATTTTAGGGATAGTTGACCACAGTTATATGAATTAAATTTTTGTTTATTTTCATAAGTATAAAATACATCCACTTTGCCATTCGAATTAAAATATTTGAGAAGTTCAAAAGGTGGTTTTAAATTTCCATAACTATCAAAATATATTACATTTTTGTTATTTTTAATATAAGCAGTCCAATGAGATCCTTTATTTTGTTTTTTATCCAAATTTACAATACCACATTCTTTCAGATTAATTTTTTTTGGAAGTTCATCGAGCATAAAAACACCTCTAAAGCCAGTTATTTTTAACAGCTTTACATATTTAATAATATCATTGTTCGTAAGTGCTCTTTTTGGAAAACTTATTTTGAGTTTTTTTTTTGTCTGATTGCTTTCATTTTGACGGATCCTCCTTTATAAGGTCTAATAAATAGTCCCTTTCCTTTATATGGTCTAATATATAATCCTTTGCCTTCTTTAGAAGCATTTTCCATTGCAATATTATGTCTATGTATTTCTTCTAGTTGCTGTTTAGCTGCTTTAGCATCATTTACTGCCTTAGCAATTCCTGCCGCGCCTCCACCTAGTGCACCCAGGGCGCCAAGAATGGGAAACAAAAGAGGTAGAAATCCTCCAATTTTTTTGGGTGTTCGAATGATACGTTTTTTTCTCAATTTAAGTTTACCCCCTTTTGTATTTTTTAATCCCAAACCGAACTTTCTTTTACCCTTCATTATTCCTGCAACACTTAAAGCTGCAATTTTTTCACCAATAGAAGAATCTTTAGCTTTTACCCTATCCCAGGCTTTTTCTTTTTTTTTCTAATATTTGGTCAGATATGTGTCTTTTTGATAAATCTTCAGTCTGAGAGTAAGATATATCATGTTCTTTGCAAGCGGAATCCAATGGATTTATACCAACGTCACCTCTAGTTAATCTTTTTTCCAAGTTGGTGCCGGGACCACAATAATTATATCCTGGTATATGAACTTCGAAAGGTAGTTTACTAATTAATTTATTTACTAAACCAGAGCCTTTTCTATTACGTGTTTTAATAGTTTTTTTCAACTTATGACGACCCACAGTCATTGAAGTTCTTTTTATACTAAAAGCACATTGACATTTTTCTGGTATAAATACTTTTACAGCTAAAAATATTTACTAGTGTGATTAAGAATGAGGATTGAAAAACAAAAATTCTCATTACCAGTAAATAATCATGACGAAAAAATTTTAAGTAAACAGTTGAGAAAGCATGGTGACTTATTTTGCGGTGGTTCAAAAAGAGGGCTTATAGTTGTTTGCAGTGGAAGCGGTAAAACCAAATTAATGCTTACACTGCTCGAGCATCCTAATGTAATTAGGTTTGAAAATGTCTATGTTTATTCAAAGTCATTAGATCAACCAAAATATGAATATTTAAGAAAGTTGTTAAAGCCTATGAAAGAAATTGGATACTTTGAATATTATAGCGATGAGAACATTATTTAACCTCATGAGATAACGCCAAATTCCGTTATCATTTTTTATGATATTCCTTGTCATAATCAATCTATTATTAGAGACTATTTCACGCATGGAAGGCATAGAAACACCGATTGTTTTTTTTATTTTTCAAGGATATTCCTCAATCCTTAAACGTCTAATTCGAGAAAATGCAAACTTATTAATTTTATTTAAACAGGACTGTTTGAGTTTAAAACATATATATAATGACCACTGTATATTGGATATGACATTTGATCAGTTTAAAAATATTTGTGCTAACTGTTGGATGGATCCATATGGCTTTCTTGTAATTGACAAAGATTGTGAAGTAAATCACGGCAGATATAGGAGTAAATTCGATTCCTTTATATATTTATAAAAGTAAAAAATTTGCAGTTTTATTTCATTTAAAACTTGTACAGCATGGATAAACGTTTAGCTCGAGAATTAATAAGATCGAGACAAGCCGTGAAGCAGAAATATCAAAGCTTGAAATTAGCTACTTCTACTGCTCAGTCCGAATTAGAACAAACTTATAGACCAATAACACAACCACTTAAACAGCTAATTTCAAGAATTGGTAAATCCGAACCATTCGATTTAAAAGAAGAAAGAGTTTCAAAGTATGAAGATTTCAAAACACCTACAAAGCTTTATAAAACATCAACTCCGACGAAAAATATTCAGAAAACAGGAAAAACTCCGTTACTCCCTACAGAACTACCAACATTTTTAAATGACAGTAGTATCACTTCTTCCTCTTCTGTAGTACAACCATTGTCATCAACTGTTATAGCAGAAACTTCAGATCCTTCTAGTGACACAACAACAAATTTAAACTTGTCAGACATATTGGAACAAACTAGAAAAACAATTCAAACCTATGTTGGTACACCATCATATAAAGATTACTTAGCAGATTTTCATGAATTACCCAGATCATATATTGATGAGGGTGTGAAATATACACAACATAAATTTGACCATTATTATGGAATAGTTCATGACCTCGAAACGGATAAGTTTTCTTTTGGTTTAACACAGATACCGGTAGAAATTATTGGAAAAGACATTAAAGTGGGAGGAATAACGTACACAGGCACGCCAGGTTTATACGAATTGCTTTTCAAAAAAGAACCGAAAGGTTATAAGAAGGAAGATTTAGATAATTACATGAACATTCTAGCTAAAACAAATGTATATCGTAGGAATTTTGATTCATATGAACAAGTTCAAGGAAATACTTCACACAAATATGTTACAATAATAGGACCATATTTACAAAGAAAGGGGATTACAAAGACAAAAACCTTGCCAAGATTAGTTACAGCATTTAACAAACCAAAACCTCCGTTTAGAACAACTAGAGCCAAATCTACAGGAAAGGGATTAATTTTGAAAACAAACAGATCAAATACAGACTATGTATACTGGAATAATGTAAACGAAATTGTTGATAGGCTACGTTTATTAATTTCATCAAGTGATGCGGGAAATAATGCTCATAGTAACGAGATTATCTCTATTATTGAAGAATTAAGAGAAGATAAAGTAATACTATAAATAACAGCTATCAAATATAATCATATTTATTGTTTAATGAAAGCTCAACATGACAGTTGATAAATTTGGACGCCATATTTCAAAACAAAATCAAAAGAGAATAAGTGACATTAATAATTTAAAAAGGAGATTAGGTGAAAATGAAACAAATAATGAAATCTTTGCTAAAAAGCTTAAGGTTTTTGATGAAAATTTTTTAAAGTATGAAAACCAGATTAAAGGATGTTATACCTCAATTGAAAACGTTAATAAACAGTTGCTAACGCTAAATCAAATAAGTAAAGATTTGCAATTTTTAAATGAACATGTTAAAAAGGAAGACAAAAAATTAAGTGATGATATCAACAAAATTAATAAAATAATGGAAACAAATATAAGAGAAGTAATAATTGAAAAACACAAGGAAAAAATTAAACAATTAAGAACTTTTATAAAAAGGTTAGATGATGAAAAAAAAAAGAAATCAAAATAGCATTCTTAACAGTAGAACAATTGACCAACTCACTTTGGAAGAAAATCAACAATATATTTCCTTGGAAAATATAATGTCCAGTGTAATTAAGAAATTAGAACAAGAATTAAATAAAACAGAGGAGGAATTCAAAAATAGTGATAGTAGATCAACTACTTTCTTAACTGGAGAGATAAAAAAATCCTTTAATGCGTTAGGAAAGGAGATTACTAAAATTAGTAAAGTTTTAAATGAAAAAAGTTATACAATACAAATTGATAAATTGAATGAATGGGAAAAAACATATAAAAGTTATATTTCGAATTATTACAAAACATAGAGAGTGAACTTCCTTAAAATTGAATAAACAAGTTTGTTGTCATGACAACCGTTAAACAACAAGTCGTTAATGAATTACATAAACCTGCTAGAAAAAACTACAAACGCAGAAGGGTGGTAGTGAAAGGGTTAAATGATCTTTTTCAAGCTGATTTGGTTGAAATGTTACCCTATGCCAAATTTAATAAGGGATTTAAATATATCTTGATTACCATAAATGTATTTTCTAAGTATGTTTGGGCCGAACCGGTAAAATCTAAATCTGGAAAAGACGTAACAGCGGCCATGAAAAAAATATTAATCAGTGCAAAAACTCCACCAAAAATCTTGCAAACGGACAGAGGGAGAGAGTTTTTCAATGTAAATTTTCAAAATTTGATGCAACAATTTCGAATTAACCATTATAGCACGTTTTCCAATTTGAAAGCGAGTATAGTAGAAAGAGTGAACAGGACTTTAAAGAATAATATGTGGAAAATATTTAGCATTCAAGGAAATTACAAATGGTTTAATATATTAGCGGATATTGTAAAAGAATATAACAATACAAAACATTCTTCAATAGGAATGAAGCCAAAACAAGTAAATAAAACAAATGAAAAGAGAATCTTGAAATCTGCATTTACTCATGTTAAAACGTTAGATATAAAATCTCCAAAGTTTAAAGTGGGTGATCACGTACGAATAAGCAAGCATCGAGAGGCATTTTCAAAAGGTTACACACCAAATTGGTCAAATGAGATATTCCACATTAAAGAAGTTAAGATGACAAACCCTTGGACATATTTAATTCAAGACGAAGATAATCAGGATATTCTGGGTGGTTTTTATGAGCAAGAATTACTAAAAGTAAAGCATACCGATGTGTATCTTATTGAGAAGATTTTGAGAAGGAAAGGAAACAAAGTTTATGTGAAATGGTTAGGACTTGATAAAAAATATAATACATGGATTGATAAATAAAATATTGTTTAATTAAATTGAAATTAAATTTTAGTTAAATTTGTTTTATTTATGTTCCTCATTTTATGCTTTAGCTGATACAAATTATAAAGTCTTAATGTGCTAATTAATTTCAAATAAAATTCACATTTAGGAAACTAAAATTTTATTAAGTAAAACATCAAATACAATTTTTATTAAAACGTGTCAAATATATTTTATTTCTATGTTCCTCAGATAATATCGAATCTAGAATAAGTTTACAATCATTTATTCTTTTTTCAAAACGGAGTCTATCTAAGTACCACATCTGAAAGTTACTCCTACGGGCTTGTCTGTAAGCAAAGCTCCACTTCACTAACACATGCACCTTATTGTTCTCTTCCAGAAAAGATATTGTTTTCTTCGTAATATTTTCTTTTTGATCCATTTTCATTGTTTTCTTCGTAATATTTTCGTTTTGTTCCATTTTGCTTCAATTTGTTTTCCATTTGTTCAGGATATAAAGCAAGTAATTCCATCATAGTTGAAACATTTTCACTGTTAGGATTTTCTGTTGGACTTATTATATTATAAACATGCGTACACAAGTCGCCACAATCAGCTGAAATATTATTTTGAAATATTTTGAAATATGTATTGAATTCTTGCCTTTTAAGTATAGATAATCTATAATCAATAATTTCCTTTAATCGCCACAAATTGTCCAAAGACTCTTGTCCTAAGTATATGAAGTGTGGGCCTTTTGTAATTTGTAGAACAGGGGTATCATTTATTTTCTGAACCTGCAGATGAATGTTGTTTATATTCACACTGGTTTGATCAACTTGAGGAAAGTAGAAATTGTTTACAATAATTCCTTGATGAACACAAATGTCTTTCCAATTTTCTTCGGTTAGTGCGATTGAAAATCCAGTTTTTCCACCAATTACAATTTTTGGAGAAAAATCATTTAAACTAATGCCAACAAGAACAAATTTTGACAAAGAATTATTTAAAAAATAAATTTTTGAAATAAGAAGCGTTTCCAAAGGTTTATGAACCACGGCGTTGTTCATAATGGCTAAACGAGACTGAAACATATTGTGTTATTCTTGTACTTAAATATTCTCATCCCCACTTTCTTTAAAGTTTCGATTAAAATGGATTAATGAAAAAATAGATTTCCAGTTTGAAATTTGTAATAAAGATAAATAATGATGGAAAAGTAATAATTTTTGAATCCGTCATAATAATTGGTACAGTTGGGGGTTAAAATTTGTAACTGATTATTTTTAAACTCTAACCTTTCTATCCAATTTGTATCAAAAATAAATCGATTTGGATAATGATACAAAATTTTAAAAAATTTACTTGCATTTTCATTTCCATTTATTCGTTCCATCCAACTAATTGTACTATTGTTAATTAATCCAATTTTCATAAATTTACAATATTTACTTAGAGTGACGTCTGTTTTATTAGAAAAACATATTTCACACTGTGTTACGCCAGGGGGATGATGAACATAAAAAACATTTTGGAAAATAAAATAAAGAAGAATAAATTGAGATCTACTGATAGTCATTAAAACAAATTAATAATTATATTCCAAATTTATTAACATTAAGCAGATACTTTCACCACGAAAGCAAAAGCAGTTGTAAAAAAATAACAATAAAATACTTAATTTAAATATATGTAAAAGTTCATAAATAAGGATATTAATAATACTATATAAAATGTGTAGCTTGAAGACTTATTTTGAATGGTTACAATTATTCGATTCCTATTTTTCCATAAACAGTTATTTAAATCACAATTCCTAGCAAATTTCTTATGCTCCACAATAGGATCATCATAACTTAACCAATCAAAAATTTCAATACCACAATAAAAACATTTACAAATATCATTGATTGAAGTATAGTAAAAGCCAGCTCCAGCTAACACTTCTGGTCTCAATTTTCCTTTCCATTTTTTAAAAGTGGAAAGTCGTTTTTCATATGTTTTAAAATAACTGTTATCAATTTCTTTGTCAAAAGTTTCTAAGCACATTTTGTGAAAGACTTATGAAGACTAACTTTGGTTTCAAAAACAACAAATTTAAATACCTTATAATATCTACATAAATATATCTAAATCTTCATGTTCTGCATTCCATTGATACAAAGCAATATCTTGGTGTCCCCAAGCTAATGTTTTAAAACTATAGGGAATTTTATACCGCTTATCATCTTCGGAACTCAAAGCCAATTTATTAATTAACTCTGTAAGAATTGTATGTTGTCTAGATCGAAAAACATACATTGAACAAAAGGTTTTAGAATGATTTTCAACAACATCTTTATAATGAATAAAATCCAACTGCTTTTTAATTGCACTTTTTTTTAACACCTTTTGCTTTTTTTGTTAAACTGTTTTCCGTTTTAATACAATATGCTTTTGCTCCAGTACCAAAGAAAGCAGTAATGGGTTCACCAGCATATTCATCTTTGAATTTTCCTATAACTGACTTTGTAATAGGCATTTCATGAATATTATTAAATTCATAATTAGATGTGTCAAATTTGTGAATATTTTTTATCATGTCAGAATAAATATTTGGAGTTGTGACTTCTAAAATGAACGAATCGGTATCGGTGTATAAAAGTGAAATATTTTCCTGATAAAGAGGTTTTAAAAAATTATAAAAGAAATCATACATGACAGTTTTAGATATATCTAATATTGAGAAGCCTACATATATTGGTTTATTGTAAGTAACTTGAATCTTTTGCATTTGAATAGCTACCAAGTTTTCAGAAAATATTGTTAAGTCCTTGAAATATGGTTTTGCAATTAAATTCTCAGCACCATTTTTTCTTCTATTTTTTTCCCACTCTGTAACAAGTCTTACGTCAATTCTCCTATCAACATTTTCCATAGTCTTGCCATAAATACTATTATTTGCCAACTTGTAAGTACTACGATCAAATTCATTCTTTGAATCATTTCTTAATCTTGAATTCAAGTCTATATATTTTTTCAACCAATCAGATTGAGAAAACTGTAAAACTCTATGAACTTTAGTTAACTTGAGTCCATGTTCCAAACATTGTTTTAATAATTGATAGTGAATAACATATTTTGATTTATCATTTAAATTGGGTATTAATTTTATGCATTTAGAATTTGGCGGTTTAAAGTTTTCTGGACAAAACGGAAAATCGTTATGATAGGAATGTAGACTTGTAGGATATTCTAAATCAACTTCTAAAACATATCCCTTATTAGATTTTTTAGAAATATTCATAATATTTAAATCATTGATTTCTTTATCTGTTAACCAAACAAAATCTCCCGTTGGAATGTGCTGTGACATTGCATAACCATACAAATTTGTTGCATCATAATAAATTATGTATTTAGTTGGCTTTAAAGGATCAAAATTTAAAAGAAATGGGTTATTAGCTTCAGATTTTCTACAAATGCAAGAGCTCACACCACCGCGAACGCTTTTTTTGAAAAAGTGTATCATATCTGGATCAGTTAACAATTCTAACTCTATTCCAGTATAACGCAAACACGCCTCCCACTATAAACCTGGAAAAGTGTAAAAATGAGCTGGATCGAGCTTATATGTGGATAAACAAGTGCTTCTAAAATTTTCAAAAATATCTGCCAAAAGTAAAGTATCAGAGAGTAAGTAAACGTCGGAGTATTGACCAAGAGATTCACATTTAAACAATTGCCAAACCTTTACAGCTCTTTGGTATTCTGCATCACTGATGTGCTCATCCGTTAAAGTATTATAAAATTGGTCTTTCTGAGGTAAAGTTGTTTCTTCTAATTTTAAATAATCATCAATATAACTGTAAGGAAATACACCTTTTTGCCGAATAAGTTTAAATCTTTCTTCATCATTGAAAATTTTTTTTATTTCCTTACATTGTTCATCTTTTAAGCTTTCAGAGAGTTTTGATAAAGAATGGGATAGAAATTGAAAAGAATCAATAAACCTTAATGATATATTTTTTTTCTTAGCCTTTTGTGTCTTTTTATCAAAATAGTTATCCACATGAATAAGCTTTTCAAATGAAATATATTTTTCCTTGTTTTGTGCGATAACTGTTAGTTGTTCTTTGTTTAAGCATAATTTTTTAAGAAATAGATGAGAATCATAATTACGCAAATTATGCAATATAACTGGAATAAAGTTAGGTATTCTGTAATTTATGTTGCAGAGTGAATGAGCTGGACCTCTATAAAGACCGGTTATATGACAATGATCTGCAACCCTGTCATTTAAAAGAGGTTTATTACAAATATGACAAACTTTTTCATAGTTATGATAAATTTTGTCCAGTTCGTTCAAAGGGATCATTTTTTTAGGAGCCTTTAAATATTTATTGTATATGTTATACACATCTCTTTCTAAAGAATTTATAAATAATGTATCACAATTTTGCCCTTTATATTTTTCAAATTTAGAATAATTATCGTCGAAGGAACATTTAATGTAATAGGCAAATGAATGTGGAATATGTTGATATTGTTTTAAGGTGTATTATTTAAAGGCTTTAAAATGCATTCAAAATCTGCATACACCACGAAAGGAACTTTCATTTGTTTATGATAATTTACAAATTTCAAAATATTATCATATGAATAGTTTCCAAACTTATCTTTCATTAATTCTTTAGAAGGTAGGTTAATTCGTAAATGATCACAATCATAGCTATTGTGTTGTATTAAATTTTCTTCTGTAGGGAAATATTGTAAACAACCATCGCAAATATATTTTTTTCCGTGATGTTTAGAAATTTGTGCAGAAACTAGTTTTGATAAATCTTTAATATAGCAATAATGAAAAGTTTTTTCATCATCATCACTTATTAACAATAAATTGACATGTTGATTTTTTTTATTCGATGAATAATAAAGTGGACCAATTACTTCATACCCCTTTTTAGGATTTATAATTTCTAATCCATATACATTAATAGAAATGTTATTTTTTTCTTCAAAAATCTTAATGTTCTTTAGCAACATTGGAAATTCTATACCTGACATATCCAAAACAGAAGAGTAGTGTGGGTAGGATGAAGTTTCAAAATCTAATCCGCTTGGTTGGTGAAGAGCAGACACAACTGCGCAGGCGAAGCAAAAGTTGTCATCATTCCTAATGTTGATCACAGCTTGACGTCTCTTGATCTCTTGAGTAAATTTATCAAAGACCATCCTGCAACGTAAAAATTAAAAAAATTACTTTTTTTGTTGCTGTTGTAAAATCGAAAATAAATTCTTTACCTGAATCTCTTTCTGCAAATTCGTCAGCTTTCTGGTCAATAATGGTGCAGATTTGCTCTAACAGTTCTTTTTTCTGATATCCCTGGCAAATGACTTGGAACGGCGCATTAAAAGATTTGACATCATAGCTGTCGCTGCTGGGGTTAAAATAGAAACCGAACAGTTCCATATTTAGCTTGATACATTTATGTTTCTGCAGTTCTTGATTTATTAGATGTGCAATTTTGTATTCCAAATGTTGAAAATATTCTTTCACATTTATGAAGTTTTGGTGTGAGGAAATCCTATAAGATATTATTCGTTCCCTGAATGCTGACTTGATAATTTCAACACCTTCCTCCAAGCCTATTTTGGAATTGTTCTTGTGCACACTAGATCGAAGATGTCCACCCCATAGACTTTGGTTTATATTTTTCTTGCATTCTTTACAATATTTTACAATATTTGTAGAATCTATAAATTAAGAAAAAAATATTTTACAAAATATAACATGAAAAATAAAATGTTCTTACCTTTAACAAGCTTTGGTTTTTTCAACCAACTGTTGAGTTTTGTGGAATTTCCGTTAACATGTTTTTTAATATGTCGCAATTAATTATCCTTTCTAGTGAAGACTTTATTACATGTTACACAAGTGTGTAACATGTGCATTTCTGAAGTTTTCTGGATAATAATAATAATAAAATTAATATTGTGCAATTCTATTTAGTTATAGTCAAATTTTGAAAAAAGCAATTGCATTTTTGAAGTTCTTTGTATAATAATAAAATTAATATTGTGCATTTTTATTTAGTTATAGTCAAATTTTGAAAAAAACAATAGAAATTAATTGACTTTATGAATCCATTTCTTCAAATGAGTCAACTAATTTGTCAAAGGCCTGTTTAACATAATTCACCGTACTTTCGTCTCCCTTTTTAATTGTGATCAAATTAGTTAAATTTTGTATAGCGAAACCCAGACACTTAAGGTTTGCTATTTGTTTTTTATTTTTTTTATTAATTTTAAATTTTTTTTTAATGATAAATGGTGGTTTCGAAATTGAATTTTGTTCAACTGGTGAATTATTAGGAGAAATATCCGAAGTTAAATTTGCTTCAATTTGTTTTTCTTGCGAATCAGAATTTACAATAGCATATGGTGAATTAATAGAAGATATAGCCGAACTTAAATTTTGATCAATTTGTTTTTCTTGCGAATCAGAATTTACAATATCATATGGTGAATTAATAGGACAAATAGCCAAACTTAAATTTTGATCAATTTGTTCTTCTTCCGAATCAGAATTTTCACTAAACAAAAAGGGAGAGCAAATTGGTCTCGGAGAATTAATTGGCGATTTTAATGTTAAATAATTTGGATTAGATTTTTGAAAACAAACAATATCCTCATAGCTAGAATTTTGAGTTTCGTCAATGTCATTCAGTTCTTCAAGAGTTTGTTTAGTTTTTGTTGTAATTAAGTCCGTTTTGTTGTCAATAATGTCATTAAGATCGCCAAGAGTTTGTTGTTGAGTAGCTGTAAATAAATATTTTTCGTTGTTGTGTTTGTTGGCATTATTCTGAACTTGGCTATTGTAAATAATTTCATTCAAGTCCTGAATAGTTTGTTATTGACTAGTTGTAAATACGTCTGTTTCATTGTTTTGTTGGTTTGCAAAATTTTGCATTTGAGTACATGTGTATAAGTCAAAGTCATTGTCATTTATTTTGCTACTCGATGCCAAAAAATTGTCCATTATGAAAAAAATCGTAATAACAAATAAAAATGCCACAAATGTACATAAAAATGTCACCAATATATATAAGAATTAAATCTTGCCAAATAAAAATGTTAGAAATAAAAATAAAAATTAAAAAATTACCAAATAGACACAATGTAAACACCAGAAAACTCGCGAGCTCTGCACAGTGTGAATGCAGAAATCAATTGCATTCGTCTCTTCGCTGAGGCGATTTTATATGCAAAAGTTAATCACATGTGTCCTACTTAAAGTTGAACGACAATCTCTAAAAACCACTTTCCCAAGCCGATCAACAACCTTAGCCCCCTCCCCCCCTCCCCCCTCCCCCTTCCTTCCCCGGACCCCTGAATTTCCGAGACTCAAATCCCGGCTCCCCAATTTCGGGCTACCCTCTTCAGGTTAAGTTAAGTTAGGTTAGGTTATGTTAGGTTAGGTTAGGTTAGGTTAGGTTAGGTTAGATTAAAAAAGAAGAAAAGAAAAAAGGAGAAGGAAAGAAAAAGAAGAAGGAAGGAAAAAGGAGAAGGAAGGAAAAAGAAGAAGGAAGGAAAAAGGAGAAACATATAAAAAAGAGAAAGAAGGAAGGGAGAGAAAGAAGATAAGGTGAGGGTGAGGGGGGTTAAGGGGGGTTGGCGGAGCGGGGAGGGGGGCGAAGCCCCCCCCCCCCTTTGGTCCCCCCCCCCCCCCAGGAAACTGACAGGGAAAGGGACAGCGAAAAAAAAACTTAAGTATTGCAGGTAGTAAAAGTGGTGTTCGATGGGATATATACTTAAGAACATCCACTCGACGATCATACAGTATCATTCGCTGTAATATCAGTTGTCGATATTATTTATAACCTATAACCAAAATTGTTTTTTATCAAATATATCTATCTAAATCTAAAGCTCCTAACTATGGCAGAAAATATGATCGGAAACGCTGACCAAATTGAAGAAAATAATGTGGAGAACGCCGCTCAAATTGAAGAAGGAGAAGAAATTTTTATTAACTTGGAAGGCGATTCCATCACTTATAAACATTCATTTTTGGACAAATCATCTAGGCTTGTTAGAAGATCATTCTTGTTTAACATCGACATTAATTATATTGAGGAGGAAGAAGAAGAGATGGAGGAAGATGATCAGGAAATTGACGAAGGAGTGGACATGGATGGACAACTGCTAAATTTAGGAACCGAGGCTGACGTAAAAGTAAGCAAGTTTAGGGCTAGTGAATTATTTAATAATTTTGAAGAAAAAGATGTATGTGATATACAAAGCTACTCTAAAATTGAAAGTCGAAGACTAGGAACATTTGCTATTTGCCTTCCTTGTAGTGCAATTCACCTGAGATATTTACGGAGAGGGGAGTCCGATCATGTGAGCTGCCACTACAAAAGAGCTTATGTTGTTAGTGCTTCTGATTTACATTGTGCTATTTGTAGGATACATCTTTTTCTTCTAATTCCTGAACATGCTTGCTTTTACTGCAATAAAAATGAAAAAAAAGAGATAGAAGATTATGTTGTTAAATATTAATAATAAACATAGTTTGTAAAGGTGATGTGTAGATTATTTCAACAATATTAATTTTAAATATAGGTTATAAACGTAATGGGTAGATAATGTCAAAAATATTAATTTTAAACATAAATTGTAAAGATAATAAGTAGAATACGTCAACAATATTAATTTTAAAAAATGTCAACTGTTACTATAAGCGGTTATATATTTTCAGTGCTATATGCAAAATACTTCTTTTTATTCTAACATCTGACACTGTATTTGTAAATGAAATAGCTAATCATATGTAAAAAAAAAAGTGTCGATTATGTCAACTGCCACTAGAAGCACTCATATATTAGCATAACATTTTGTTAACGTTTGTTTCTGTATTCAATTGAGTTTTCTCTTACTTGATGCAAATTATATTAATATTATTAGTATAATTAACACGTTAAGCGCCATTTGAATCCTTTTGGATACAAGGGACCTTGATCTTTTTGGCCATTTGTATCCAAATAGATCTAGAGCAATACTTTCACTTTGGGGTGGCTGCATTCGAAAAGATACAACGCGTGCATTTAAATGCATGGAGAACTAATAAAGCATGGCCCGTTGGTCCAGAATATGTTTTTGGCCAACGATTTTTGTTTTTTTTTCTTGATAAATAAATTATGGACATCTTAGAAAAAGTGAACATACATTTTATTTCAAAAACCAATAACAAATCGTTTCTTTATGCGTATTTACGAGTACATGAATAAACAAAGTTTTATAAATTAATCATTATTATATAAGTTCTGATTTATGGGTACTGAAAAAACATTTCAAACAAAAAAATTTGTCACATGCACTACATTTGTGACGAGTTTGGGAAGATTTCGCTTGGGCATATTTCCAATTGTGAGTATTTTTTAGTTTTTCGTAGCAAACTGAACATCTTCTTTTTTTATCGTCATCAACTAAAACATGATTTATGTTCATTTGATTGTGCTGAGGGAGTGGTTTTGATAAACATTCTTCTAAAAGTTGAGTAACAACTAGTTCTTTGAACTTAGTGATGGACATTTTTTTCTTTGTTACTATCTGATGCACACAATAGGCGTTTATAAGTGCAGTTCCAGTTAGCAGTTCTACTGCTAATTTTCGGTACCACTTTACCCCTTTGCGTAAACTGGTAGAGTACGCTTTCAATTGATCAGAAAGATCTATAAACGATTTACATTTATTGTAATCTAATATTATTGTCGGTTTTTCTATTTGCTCTCTACGTCTTGTTACGGGAGTCATTGAGTTGTCGTGTTTAGTTGAGATTACCAGAACATCTTTTTTGTCCTTCCATTTCAAAACAGTACAGCCTGTATTACTTTGTGAACTTGTAGATTGATACTTTTCCAACTTCGCCTTCACAACTTCGGTAGGATTATTTTTCCTGTTTGAACGAAGTGTACCCACTAAATGAGTTTTCCTTTTTTGAAGCTCGTGTACTAAAGATACGCTACTATAAAAATTATCTGTGTAAACAGTCCGCCCCATGTCAAGTAATTTTTCTGACAACTCCAGTACAGTTTTAGGTGCTCCGGAAATGTTTTTATCGCCAGTTTTGTCCTTGCTACAATATACCTTCAGGTTATATGTATAACCACCCTGAAGACACAATTTGTACAATTTTATTCCGAATCTGTGCCGTTTATTCGGAATATATTGCTTGAAACTTAGACGGCCACGAAAGGGAACTAGTGTCTCATCGATACAAAAATTTTCTTCTGGTACATAAGCATATTGAAATCGTTCTACTAGCATATCTATCAACGGCGAGATCTTGTAAAGCCGATCATTTTCTGGGGGATTGGAGTTGTCACAGAAATGCCATGTTCTTACAAGTATTTCGAACCTGTTCCTTGACAAAATGGAGTTTATTTTAGTAGTGTTAGTAGTATTTTTTGACCAATAATCCCTGACTTGAGGCAACCGGACAATTCCCATCCATAATAGTGCCGCCAAAAAAATTTTAATTTCATCATAGGTGGTATCATACCAACTTTTTATGCGAGCATGAGGTAGAGTATTAGCCTGAGACTTCATATGTTGTGCGTATCTATTTGTTTCACTTACCATATAGTTTATCAGGTCATCACTTACGAAAATTTTATAAAAATCTACTTCTTTTTTTTCTTTGAAGTTGCTCGATATATCTTCATTTACGCCCGGTTTTGTTTCGCTAAAATCAAATATTTTCAGCCTCGATAACGTAAATGTATCCCAAGTTAGTGCGTCTGTTTCATTGTTTTCGTCATCTGACATTTCGTTTTCAGTACCGGAATTCTCTAAATTGTCTATGTTTCCTGAACTAATCACGTTCTCTATGGTCTCAATAACACGAATATCGGAAGCTAAAAAATCACAGATAAATAACACTAACAATGAACATAAAACATTGATAAAAAAACTTACTAGAAGTAGACATAGGATTGGAAACATTTCTAGATGTTGAGGGCATATCACACGTTTGGTAAAGATTTCCATCTTCTGTTATGCCGTCGATGTAATTATCTGAAGCTAAACAATACATTATAATTACTTATATAAGAATAAACACGTTTTGGAAACTTACCGGAAGAAATATTCACATTGGTATTTTCTATTTTTTTATTTTTCTCCTTTGTTTGACTTTTAGAAGATATAGTGAGTTTCCTTTTCTTGACAGGGATATCCTCATCGCTTGAACTTTCGCTCTCTGACTCATTTCCTTCATACTCCGATTCACTGGCACTAAAAGGGTCCTCCTCGTCTGAAAAGTCTATTTCATCCCACATTTTTTGCAAAGCCCTTTGTTCCTTCTCATATGCCATTATTTGCACCAACTATGCCACTCTTACACAAAACAGATGCTATTCAAACGCTAGCCAATTCGCAAATGCATGTAAAAGTCTCGCGACCAACGCGATTCAACAGGATCTAACGTGTTGAAAAGTTGTATCCATATTTATACAAGTGGCCAAAAATGCTAATTCATGATAATTGGCCGCCTGTATCCATTTGGATACAAGAACTTTTTTACAAAAAAAACAAATATTCCGACACGTAGTTTAATAAAAACAGTTAGAAATAGCATTTTTTATTCATTTCTACTAATTTTACCCAGTGGCCCAGCAATTTGATTTTTTTTTAACATGGTGGCACTTAACGTGTTAAAAAGTAGTAGATTAGGCTATGCCGGTCCGACAATCAAAACCGTCATTTTTACATGAGTTAACTATTGATAACTAGAAATTCCGTTTTTAAAAAAAATTATTTTTCTAAATTACAAAATTCGAGATTGGATTCTTACGGTTGGAAGTCTTTTCTCTGACTGCCTGTAAAAATCCAGTACACTAGTTGAAGTGAAGTAAATAATGATATGCTTGCAAAAAGAAGAATGTTATGTCAGCAGGTTGGCTATGGTCTTCGTTACAGGGTGTGATGTAACTCCTCCCCCCAAGGTTTCAACTCCACGGCTAACGGGGTAGTTGAACGTCTTGAAGTTCTATTTCTCGGGGATTCTTCAGTTTATAGGAACATTTCTTTTTGTAAATGAACCAGACAAGGGCGCTTACTACGGCGGCGTACAACATGATAGTCCATATACTGGGTGAGCCAGAAACACCAGGACAGAATTGTGCCGGTTGGTTTTCTTCAATTAAATTCTGTACTTCATGTAGCCCATCTAATTCAATTTCTTGCAACTGCACTCTAAGATTATGGGTTGGCAGAAGGCGTATTTCATTGTCGAGGTCAGGGAACAATATCGGTTCACTGGTGTTAGGTGCAGCTACTCGACTATTAGTGATGGATTCTTGACTTGATGTCACCTTGCAGTTATGTGGTACTTTTAGTAAATAAGTACCCAGGAATTTTCGGCTTTCTTCTTGGCTGTTGCATTTGAATTTGACGATTTCTTCTTGCGGTAGGATAAGGACCCATTGTTCCGGAACATCTAATTGTTTAATTGTTGACTTTGTGATTTTTATTTCGATCTGTTGACAAGTGGAGGTGTTCTTGGCATCTTGCAGAAGTTTAACAGTGCATGGGCTGCTTTCGCTGATTTCTTTGAGTTCCATTTTATCGCAAACATAGTGTTGGGCTTTGACTAATGTACATCTGTGGTTTCGGAATGCGTAGTGCAATTTGTTTATTACAAGAAAGGGTTTTCGCGGGATAATAACCTTAAACTGACTCTCTCTCAATATAGGAATAGAGTAAAGGTGGAGGGATTTAAATTAGGTCGGGTACGTTATCGGAATACGCAGTAAATATGCTATCTTATTTTTAAATACAAAACAGTCTATGTTAATTATTTTTTCATACAACAAGATGTTTTCTAGCGTAACCTCTAATGGCATTTGGTCAGTGCCAATTAGTTTTTGGACCTCTAAAAGTTCAAAATAGAGATCTTCTCTCTTAATAAGACTTGAATGCATAATTTTTAACTTAGAAAATGTAATTGAATTTTCAATATCTTGAAGTGTTAAGTCAATGATTTCATAGACATTTATTATTTGGTTTATGATATCTTTAATGAAGATAGAATTGTCTCTGTAAGCAGTTTTTTGTACAATTATTCCTATTTGATTTAATTTAGATTCCAATAATTTTTCGTTAACCCTAATTTGTTGAATAAATGGCATTAAATTTTTTAATTATGCTCAGAGATATTGAGTTTTCTTTTAAAATATTTGAATTTACCGTATTTTGATTATTTTGAAGTTCCTGAATTATTTTATCATACCTTTCCCCATCGTATGCGTCCAAATTTCCCGTTATAGATTTGAAAAACCATCCTAAACCATTAAATAATCCTCGTTTTACTTTATTCGGACGAGGTATAATTTCTCGTATTTTTGTGTCAACACGGTCCTGTATAAGCTTAAGAATTTTAAGGTAATTTGAGACATCAAAGCTATATTCAGCATGTTTATTAATTGTGTCTGTTAGATTTCTAGATTTATTATGAAGCTTATTTAATTCCGTCAAAATTGGGTTAAGGTCATAATAATGAATAAGTGTGTGAGTGGATTTTTGCACTTTTGCATTTCCTAGATTAAAAGGAATTACACCGGGATTGTCTTTTAATTCTCTCACGGTAATTTTTTCTTCGAATCCGAATGTTAAGCGAAGAATGCTGAAAAGATTAAAATAAAGCATTAGTTGGTAAAACTGTATCGTTTTCTCAGGGGACGTTTTATATTACTTAATTGTACTTTCTCATGGGAACTAGTTTTAGCCGTCTTGCGCTTTTTATTAACAGAAATAAATTTGTTTGGTTTTGAGAATTTATTGGCATCTTTTTGCCGCACATGCTTTTTTACATATACGTCTTGTTCGGCTTCAAAAATTTCGGGGTCATCCCTATTTTTGTTAATTTTATCGATTAACTTTTCTTTTGACTCCGATAATTTTTCGTTGATTTTAGCATACAAAAGTTTTGCTTTTTGTTTGTGATTGCTGATATAATCGCTTAGTAATAATTGATCGATATTTATGTCAAACGGGTCGTCAGCTGTTATATGCCCATTAACTACGTCAGTCGGTTTCAGTTTAGTGGAGGAGTGTATTGAATTATTGTAGGCCAGAATGGCATATATCATTTTTTGGGAAACCGGTGTATTTTTAAATTCTTGGTTATTAAGAAGACGTATGTGTTCAGCAAGGGTTGAGTGTAGTCTTTCAATCAGCCCATTTGATTGAGGGTGTTGAGGAGAGCAAAAATGAATTTTTATTTTGTGGAGTTGTAGGAGTTCAGTAACAACCGAATTTTTAAACTCCGTACCGTTATCAACAATAATTTGTTTCGGAATTTTATGATGGGAGAAATAGAAAAGAAGATTATCCACGATTTCTGTTGAAGCCAGTGATTTTAAGGGATATGCCTGAGCGTACTTAGAGAAGCTGTCTATGATGGTTAGAAATTTACTTTGCTCTAGAGTATATGTATCTAGGTGGACAATTTCAAAGGGCTCGGTCGGCGTGGGGGTTACATTCATTTTCATTTTGACTGGGCGACGTTCATATTTGCTAATTTGACAGGTTTCGCAATCGTTTATAAAAGTCTGTATTGAATTTTTTAAGTTGGGCCAATAATATTTAATTTTGATTTGATTTGCCTTCGTGGTAGTTTTTAATAATTTCCGGTATGTCTTGTTTTTCGGTCACATCGATTAATTTTTTCAAACAGCGTTTAAGATTGATAGGAGGCCACCTAAAGTTTTTTCGTATCACTTCTGAAAAAGGTTCGTATGTATCGGGGTTTTCGAAATAAACGTAATACAATTTTTCTGGTACTACGTATTGTTTTATTAGATTTAAAATGTCTTGCTCAAAGTCGTTTTTGGAAATTTGGGCAATGATCCGACGTTTCTTTTCGAACAAAATTATGGTTTTAGGTTTCGCAGGAGAATGTAAAACTTCTTGTATGAGCAATTGGTTGGCACCGTAATTGACAGCGATATCTAATATGGGGACACCGGCGACAGGGTCATGTGACGCGTTCGAGTGAACAGTGGCGTCGTCATCATCTGGTTCGGGCGCCGGGATAGCTGGAGGTTCATCGTCTACATGAACTAATGTAGATATTTGATCTATATCATGGCTCGCCTTTTCGGAGTTGTCGCTATTTATGATATTATGTGAGTTTTGAAGGTTTTGATTTTCCACGGTACTTTCGTTATTTTGGCTTAAATTTTGGGTTATTTCATTTGTGTACCTACCTAGGTCAAAATTTTCGCCTGTCTCTTTAGTGTGTAACTCGATTCGCGATAGCGCATCCGCGTTTGTATTAAGCTTTCTTTTTTTGTATATGATTTTGTAGTCGAACTCCTCTAATTTGAGTCTCCACCTAACCAGTTTAGAACTAGGGTCTTTTAACGAGAAGAGCCACTGGAGGGGCTTATGATCTGTTATAATGTTGAACTTTCTACCAAATAGGTAGGGGCGGAAATACTTTGTGGCCCAAACAATACACAGACACTCTTTTTCTATGGTGGAATATTTTTGCTCAGAGTCGTTTAATGTTCGCGATGCATATGCTACGGGCAAGTCTTGACCTATTGGGCCTTGACTGAGGACGCATCCAAGAGCCACATTGCTGCCGTCGCAAGTTAAGTTAAACGGTTTCGTGAAATCGGGATATTGTAATATCGGTTCATTTATAAGAAGATTTTTACAAGTATTGAAACAATTGACAAATTCCTCATTATGAATAATTTTGGCACCTTTTTTAAGACATTTTGTCAACGGTTTTGTAATTTTTGCAAAATTATCGATAAAACGTCTGTAGTAACCTAAGAGACCCAAAAATCCTTTTATTTGTTTAGTAGTACTAGGTATTGGATAATTTTTTATAGCTTTAATTTTATCGGGGTTGGGCTTAACGCCCTCTGGGGTAACTATGTGCCCTAAGTAGGCAACTTCTTTTTTTAAAAATTCTGATTTATCCAACTGGATTTTAAAATTGGATTCCCTCAATCGTTTGAAAACCTCGGTTAACTTTTCTATATGCTCTTGAAGAGAGCTAGAAAAAACTATTATGTCATCTAGATAAACTGCACATTTTTCGGTGGTGATTCCGCGTAGAATATTATCCATTACTCGTTGGAACGTCGCGGGGGCATTCTTGAGCCCAAAAGGTATTCGCAAGTACTCGTAATGGCCATTTTCTGTGCTGAACGCGGTTTTAGGTATGTCGGCTTCATCAACTTCGATTTGATGAAATCCACTTGCCAAGTCGAGAGTTGTAAAATAGTGGCATTTTCCAAGTTTATCTAAAAGATCTGTGATGTTCGGGAGGGGGTATTTATCGTCCAGACTTTTAAGGTTAAGGGCGCGAAAATCGCAAACAACCCTCCATTTTTGCACCCCCGAAGCGTCAATTTCTTGGGGACCACCCAAATGGGCGCTGACCAAGGTGAACTGCTAGGACGAATAATATTCTGATTTAACATTTTATTAATTTGTTTTTCGACCTCTTTTTTGTGTATAAATGGATACCTATAGTTTTTTGCATAAACTGGAACTTCATCAACTGTTCTAATATGATGTTTAATCTTATGAGTAAATGTAAGGGGTGTGCCTTCACGGTAAAATATATCAGAAAATTGGTTACACAAGTTTATTATTTTACTTTTTTCTTCAATATTAAGGTGATCTGTTCTTATTAAGGAGGGGTTTAGTTTTGTTTTTGGTGAGTCATCGAAATTGTTGAAATCAATATTTTCGATTTCTTGTCTACAGAATTTTTCTACAACAAGGGGCTCGGAAAAATCTAAAGTTATAGGCTCGCAAGTGTTATTGAGAATGGCAGTAAGAGCTTTCCCATTGCGTGCTATTGTAAGGCATTCGGGAATTTCACAATTATGAATCTTTTGGTAGGGAATTATAATTTCACCATTTTTTATATTAGTCTTAACGCTAATTACCTGTTCGCATCTTGGAGAGATGGTTACACAATTAAGCTCTGTTTTGGTTTTATGAAAAGACAGTTTTATTTTTGAATACGGTGTAATCAAAAATCCTTTATCATAATCTAAACTTGCCTGGAGTAATTTTAGGTTATCGATTCCAATCAACCCATCAAATACGTCGTGGAATTTAAATAAAAAGAATTTGAGATTAATCTGTCGGGGTAATTTAAATATTTTAGATGCTGGTATCATGATATACTTATGGGCGGATTTCTGAAAAACTGTGGAAACAATAAATGGGTCGTTTTTCACATAATTTGGAAAATATTTTAAAGCTAAATCAGGGCTAATAAATGATTTAGTCGATCCGGAATCGATCAAAAGTTTAAGGTTGTATTCAGGAAAGGTGATATAGGACAATTCATTACAATTAGTGGTGTTTAGGGAAATGACTTGGTTTATCAAATTTGCTCGGTCTCTTGTGAGGAATCCTGAAAATTTTGGCTCTGTGTTTCGTTTTCAGTCTGCGACTGTATTTGATATCCCTCAGAGTTTTCATTAAGTGGGTAGCTCTGCGAATATTCCCCGGTATTTGCGTACTGCGAATACTCTCCACTATTGGTATACTGAAAACAATTGTGAGATAGGTCATGGTCATAATGCGTGTTATCGTAGTTTGTATCACTATCAAAACAAGAGTTGGTTTCGGTGTTGTACAGTTCTTGGAATGTGAATTTTGGACGAGGTGGCTGATACTGATTTTGTTGATGGGAAGTGTTGGCCGGCTCATCTCGTCTTTGAATGGAATTTGATACCACACTCATTGGTGTTGGCTTAGGTAATGGTTGGAAAGGATTAGGTTTAAATACGTTTTGTTGTGGTCTATTAAAATTGCCAGAATTATTTTGACTCCTGAATGGTGGTCTAAAATTCATTTGAGGCCTGTTTATATTAGAAAATGGTGCAATGTTTTGCCTAAATTGATTGTGATTGGTGTGCGCGTTAAATGGTAGTGAAAAATGGTTAGGTTGTGGTCTAAAGAAAGGCACGTTCGAACTGAAATTTTGATTTTGATTAAAAGGCCGATTAATTGGAATATTTCTGTTATTGCCAAAATTTTTTGGTTGTGTTTGGGATCCGTTTTGGAAATATTTAACATTTTGTTCTTGGTTTACCAATTGTATGGCCTCGGTCAAAGACCCTGGGCGCATACACCTAATAGTTGTGCCTATCGGTTCCCTAAGACCTGATAAGAAAGTTTTTAATGCCAAATTTTGATATAGTTCTCGTTTTATTCTTGCTGCTTCTGCAGTTTCGTGCGCATCTATGTAACTACATAACAAATTAAGTATTTCTAGACATCTATCATAAAAATTTTGCGGGGATTCGTTTGAATTTTGTCGTAACATTACCAAATCTCTATTTAGGCAACTTTCGTCACGTCGATCGGCAAAATTTCTATAAAGAGTGTCTTTTACTTCTTGCCAGGTAGTTACGTTTTGTATGTTAATAACTAGCCTAGCGTTACCATTAAGTTTTCCTATAAGAGAATTAAGAATATAAGTATTTTGAAAATTATTGGGATTGGTAGCATCGTAAAATTGATTAATTATTGATTGGCACGTAGCCAAATATCTATTAAGTTCGGTAGCGTTACCGTCAAATATTGGCACACAATTTAAAAATTCTGGTTTAAATTGGTTAGTCATGTTTTCGTGATTTACGTTTTCTAAGTTAATATTTGCACTAGTATTACTACTTAAAATAAAATTATCTAAAACTAATTGATCTTCAGCACTAAGATATTGAATTTCAGTGAAATTATTGTTCTCAGTAGAACTACTTTGATTAATATTATTTACTGGTACTTCCGCTTGGGATTGGGAAATAGAGTCAGAGTTAGTTGAAGGATTCAATGACAAATTGTTTAAAATATTTACCAAGTCGTCCGCATAAGACATTTATCAAATTGCACTTACATTAATATCAACAGAAATCTTCTAGTCATCTTCTATAAGAAGCTCTTGCAGATACCCAGCGATGTCGTCTGAACACTCAAAAACTTCTTGCGGAAAGAACTATTCGGTTTCTTTCCCGATCTTCGTGTAGATGGTGGGTGGATGGACAGTTCCGCGATGGAATGGGTGTTCTGAATTCTGAGAAGCCACTCTGAACAGCACACGACACCTCCACGATCGAAAATCACAATAGGTTCGATTTTTGACAGTTTTCGAAAATGTCCGAAAATTGATTTGCAATCTCCGTTTATCGCAAATCAATATCTATCAAAATCTGCACGACTGCGCCAGTTAACTATTGATAACTAGAAATTCCGTTTTTAAAAAAATTTATTTTTCTAAATTACAAAATTCGAGATTGGATTCTTACGGTTCGAAGTCTTTTCTCTGACTGCCTGTAAAAATCCAGTACACTAGTTGAAGTGAAGTAAATAATGATATGCTTGCAAAAAGAAGAATGTTATGTCAGCAGGTTGGCTATGGTCTTCGTTACAGGGTGTGATGTAACTCATGTAAATTCCCATAAGAAAATTTAAGCTTCGATTTGCAAAAGTGGTGCCATTTTAGGGCGTGGCACTTTTTGTGTAAACCCATAACAATTGTTTTGTTATGTAATGTGAAAATTAGTATGTATTAAAAAACTTGTTAGATCATTGTTGTCGTTTCAATATAGGAAAAGGAAAAAATGTGTGTCAATTATTATATACATATTTACATTTACTTTTTTTTACAAAATTATTTGTTACCAGAGTTTTCACAAACACAAATTATAAAAAAAATATTATCCTCTTTTTAAAATTACAACAAAATGATGTCTAATTACATCTTTGAAGATTTGTACCAAATAGTAATATCTAGTGCGACATACAGGACAATTGTTTACCATTATAGAACAACAATTTTCATCATTCCATCTTAAAATACATTTTAAACAAAAAATGTGGGAACATGTATTTGGTCTACATGAATCATAATATTCGATTATTTCAAAACAAATAGCACAAAACACTTTTTTCTCTTCACTCTCAGTTTTGTTCAAATTTTTTAAAACAATCCCATTATTTTCTTCTCGAACTAATGGTATATTTTCTTCTTGAACTCCTGGTATAATTTCTTCGAGGCTAATTGTCTGAAGCGGAATGGATCGATTTCTTTCTCCAACTGATTCACTCATTTTATTTTAATATTATTATTAATAGATTTATTCAACAGATTTTTTTCTTTTAACAGTCACTCGTACCTTAACATACTAAAATGATCTTGATGCACCTATTTATAAGACTTAAGAATGCAAATTCAAATGTGGGAGAACAAAGAGAAAAAATTAAAAATATGATGCGAATGAGAATAAAAGGGGAGGAAGTTAAGAATGAGGGACATGAGAGAGAGGAAGAGGAGGAGGAGGAGGCGCTCCCATATTATAACTACTATTGAATAATAATTGTGGAAGTCATTGGCGTAGCTACTAACTTTTTCCGATTTTACATAGTTAAAAAAAAGATAAAATTTTGAAAAACGGCGAAACTCCTCAAATTTATTTAATTTTTATGTATACAAATAATGTTTAACCAACATACAGTGTAGCCTAAAAAGAATATGGTAGCCCTCTGAAAAAAAAATCAAAAAACGATTAAAATTGTTTAACTTCTCTTATTTTTACTTCCCTCGTAAGGGAAAGTATTGTAATCGTAAAAAAAATTACCATTCGAGATTTTTTTCAGATCTTCACATTTCAAGGGTTCCTAGATGCCAAAAAACATATTTTCTCAATTTTGTTGGTTTGTCTGTCTGTCTCACTTTTCGCAGCATAGCCAAAAAACGACTTACCCGATTCGCTTGAAATTTTGATCAAACATTAGAGTCATATGGGGATGAAACGGTAACATTTTATTTACTTTTTATTATTACTACAAAACTACTTAACCTATTTGTCTTAAATTTTGCACAAAAAAAAAACATACGTAGTAACATAGCATGACCTTCGAATGAACTGATTCAATTTTGGTAAAAATCCAAGATGACGAAACAAAAATGGACGCCTAATAATTTTGTTCTTAAATCAGTCTGAAAGAGCCACTTAATTCAATTAATTTTAAATTTTGGACAAGAATTAAGTGTAATATACAAATGAACTGGAAACATTTTGATAAGAGTTTAAGATGGCGGAACAAAATGGTGGCCAAACAAAATGTAATCGTGAAAAAATTACAATCTGATAAGAAATAGAAAATGAATAGAAACTATTTACCCGATCGACTTTGAAATTGTGGTTTTAATTAAGAGTCGTTTGGGGATGCCCTGAAGACATTTTGGAAAAATCCAAGATGGCAGAACAAAAGCAGATGTTAAAAAAGTATTACTAAAGAATTAATCCAATTTACCTAAAAATTTGCACAAAAATCTAGTGGGAAAGAACTGTTAAAATTTTGATACGAATCCCGGATGGCGAAACAAAATGGCGGCTCAATAAAATATTTAAAAAATCAGCCTGCAAAATTTATTTATTAGATTGATTTCATTTTTTTTGCAAAGGTAAGGTGTGATATTGTAGTCGAATCCAAGATGGCGTAACAAAATGACTGTCAAATAAAATGTTTGAGATCATGAAAAAATCATCCTCCCAGATTTTTACATATATCTTGTTAATGTAAAAAATATATAATTAATATTAAAATGGGAAACTGATTTAAATTAGTATTTGTGTAGACAGGATGCTTGTACATTGAATGGGTTTCTACTTTCTGATTATAAATATACTCTCAAGAAAACTGACAAAATTCTGCCATACAGAGCAGTGTTTAAGAGAAAGGAGAAGAACGTTCTACTACATAATGGAATCAATGGGAATACATTGTCCTTTGTAGCAGGATTTTTTTCAAATTTTTCGAGAATCTTTGAACATAAAGGTAACAATACAGAGACTCTATTCGGACGCGAGAAAGAAAGCTTCAAAAATGCCAAATGTGATTTTGGCGAAACGTCAGCAAAACTGTTCTTTTCAAAACGACAGTAGTGAACGGATGTACACCCGGAATGAAAACACACATTAAATTCCTTGCTCCTGTGGAGAAGTGTATGTGGGAGAAACAGGACGCTCAATATCAACTAGACTTAAGGAACATGAACGATGTATTAAAAAGAAATAAATTGTTCAATCTACTGTAGCTGAAGACCAGCATACCACTGGCCATATTATAAATGTAAAGAAAACCAAGGTTCTAGTATCGGTTCCAGGATTTTATAAACGAAAAATTAGGGAATCTATTGAAATTTTTAAACATACAAAAAAATTTCAATAGAGATATATGTTACGGTCTACATCACTCGTGGAAACCGATCTTAATACAGGGTCACGGTTCGGCGAGCACAAGTCGGGTATAAAAGCCCGTCAGTGTTCAGATCTCGTGGAGATGCCTCGTGCAATCGAAGGCAAAAAGTCGGATAGTTATTCTAATTTGACACGGTCTAATCCCAAGAACCATGATTTCTTAATTGACCAAAGCAGTGAAAGCTTCCGTTCTGTGTTAGCTAACCTCTATGGGGAGGAAACCAAGAAGGATGCCAAAACTTTTGGCGATCTCCGGAACAGCAAGAAGAAGTTACTCTGCCAGTTGGCCTTTCTCCTTAGATGCCGAGATGAGGATGCAGTACCGAAATAACTACAGGTGAGACATCATGTGACTTCTAGAACTGCTAAGAATATTTATAAGCGTGCCAGCAATGCATTAGTTAGAGAAATAGTTAAAGCAATACGTCGTGATTTAGATGCAAATGCCCGTACACTTCTGGAATTCACCTGAAATTAGCTTTTAGCCTTGAAAGAACCATATTTACAACTTTAAACAACATCAGCAATGCACAAGCAGAAAAATCCGTCAAGAAGATACTTTTAAGCAACAAAAGAAGTTTGCACTCCTAAACAGAAAAAATCCAGTAAAACCTCTGCAGAATACAGTTATCAATTTGTCATCAAAGCCGTTAACCGCAGCAGAACAGTCCGTTCTTTCCAAAAGCCAAAATTTCGCAATAGCACCAAAAAACATTCCTGTAGAAGACATAGTATCCTCCGTTGAAGCAGCAATCAGAAGATTACCAGTAAAGAAAGCTGATGAAGTCAGATATGAGACAGCGAAAATCATTAAAAACTCAAAACCACCGAAGTCGATTTTCTCCGCAGCCTAAAAAATGACAATAAAGACCTTAAATGAAGATGAAAATATTCTGGTCCTTTCAGCAGATAAAGGCAACGCCACAGTCGTTATGGACAGAACGGACTACGTGGAAAAGATATCTCAACTTTTGGACAACAACACTTATAAGGTTATGCAGACATACCCTACAAGTAAAATAGAAAGAAGCATCACCAATCTGATTAACGCATCCAGTCTACCACCAGCGCAGAAGAAATCATTGAAACCAAGCAGCTCTAAGATTCCCAGGTTCTACGGTCTTCCCAAGATACACAAGAACAATGTATTACTTGAACCTATCGTCAGTGCAATAAACTCGCCACATACAAACTAGGTAAATATCTTTCAAACTTTCTTAATCCATTCACTGGAAAAACAGATTCTTTTATAAAAAACTCTGCACATTTCGCAAAAAAAATTAAGGAAATCCGTTTGGATCCTAAAGATATTTTGGTCAGTTTCGATGTAGAATCACTATACACAAATGTTCCTGTCAACGACTCAATTTCCATTATATCAGACTTATTGGATCATAATAATCTTGATAAGAACCTAATAGACCTAGTTGAAGCTTGTCTTACATCTACTTAATTCATCTTTCAAGGAACGCTCTAAGAACAAACTTCAGGGGCAGCTATGGGATCTCCTCTATCACCTGTGGTAGTGAATATCTTTATGGAAGCCTTTGAAGATATTGCTCTAACATCCGTTCCACTAAAACCAAAACACTGGTTCAGATATGTAGATGATAGTTTTGTAGTATGGTCTCATGGACAGGATAATCTTCTCATATTTCTGGATCACCTCAATCAACAACATCATAATATCAAATTCACAATGGAAATTGAAACTAATGGGACAATTCCCTTTCTAGATGTATATGTTCAAAGGAAGGAAAATGGTACATTAGGACATTCTGTGTACAGAAAACCGGCGCATACAAATAGATACTTAAATTCAAATTCTCACCACCATCCAGCACAAAAGAAATCGGTTATTAACTCACTAGTATTTGGAGCCATTTCGATTTCTGATCAAGATTCTCTAACATTAGAAACATCGAAACTGACCGAACCTCTCAGAGGGAATGGCTATTGAACTGAAGATATTATGCGTTTAATTAAAAAAAAAAAAAATCCAACTCTCCGAAAGGAGGATGAAAAGGAGCTAACGTTAGGTAGTGTTGTTCTTCCATACATACATGGCACTACCGACAAAATAGGACGATTACTTCGGCGGTCCATTATACGTACAGTCTTCAATTCACATAAGAAGATTGGACAATGCTTGAAATCCCCGAAAGATATTGTACCTTTTCGAACAGAAGGAGTATATAAAATTCCTTGCTCCTGTGGAGAAGTGTATGTGGAAGAAACAGGACACTCAGTATCAACTAGACTTAAGGAACATGAACGATGTATTAAAAAGAAACAAATTATTCAATCTGCTGTAGCTGAACACCAACATACCACTGGCCATATTATAAATAAAGGAAACCAAGGTTCTAGCATCGGTTCTAGGTCTAATCCCAAAAACTACGGTCTAATCCCAAAAACCATGATTTCTTAATTGACCAAAGCCGTGAAAGCTTCCGTTCTGTGTTAGTCATGTGTAAATATTTTAGGCATTACTCTTGAACATAATAAACGTAAAAAACAAATGCTTAATATATGCATAAGATGAAAAAATATTTCCAATTTGTTGAGATATCATCCTGTATATCAAAATGGAGGGGGCATAAACTTCATACTTAGAGTTAGACAAGGTCGAAAACTACAAACTTAATATTTTAGTTATTTTTAAAAATATAAAAACTGAAATTTTGTCAAAAATTTCGCATGTTTATCTGTCCAGCAATTTAGTTAGGTACTGTACCAGACAAATTTCCCACCCCAGCAAATATCTTCTATCGAGTTTTTTAACAGTACATTATTAAAATATGTAAAAACTATATAAAGACAGATAATGTCGAGTGTTATTCAAATCATAGCCGTACTAAAAATTCTTACAGGTCGATTTTTTCAAACGAGTGTGAACAAAATACATTTATTGTCGCTTCTTTAAAAAATATTACGTTTTCTTAATTATTGTTCTGATTTTTTTGTCACTCGCTGAAAATTAATATTATTGAAAATTGCTGTTGAAGCAAAATCAAGAAGACAGCTAAATGCTTCAATAGAAAAGTTACTTGCATGTAAAGCATTAAATGTTTATTCCAATTTGGTGGTATTCGTCCGCCACAGACCAATTTTATTACTTCCCTCGTAAAAGGGAAGTATTGTAATCGTGAAAATATCATCCTTCGAGATTTTTTCAGATCTTTACGTTTCAGTGTCCCTAGATGCTGGAAACCATGTTTTCTCAATTTTGTCGGTCTGTCTGTCCGTCAGCTTGTCTGTTCGCGCCAAAGCTAAAAAACTACTTACCCGATTGTCTTCAAATTTTGATCAAAAATAAAGGGTAATATTTTAAAACAAACTGGCGGCCTAGTGAAATGATAAACAACAAATGTTTACTAAAAAAGTACTTATCCAATTTATCTGAAATTTTACATATCTTCACGTTTTAGCATCCCTAGATGCCGACAAATATGTTTTCTCAATTATGTATCTACGCAAAACTACGTAAAATACGTATACGTATTCCAAGTTTATCTAATACCTACATATACTGTGGCGTGGTCAGGGGTAAGGGGGCCAGGAGCACGCCACCCTCGCAAAATTCCCCAAAATAGAGCCACAGAAAAACGTTTTTTATTTATTTTGCTATCTGGTATGAAAAAAATATCCGTCAAGCCATTTTACAGCGGACCAGATAAACCTTTGACATAATATAAATATACAAGAAAGATAGTTACAGGATGTTTCCAAGGGCAAAAATATCTTCTTTATGTTAAATCTAATTGCAACAAAACTTTGCAAACTCTTTCGATAGAGGGTGGCAAACGTTAATGACGTAATAAAAAAATCATTTATTTCTAAAAATGCAATATCTCTTTTATCATTACCTCAAATTTAACGAAATTTTGTAGACAGTGGAGTAGTATACACGTAATACATGGTCTTTTCATAAGTGGGGTGGCAAACGACAGGGACGGGGTAAAAAATTAATTTATATTTATTTGAATTAATGTTTAAAAATGCAATGTCTTTCTTGCATTAATTTGAAATTAAACGAAATTCTGCAGGCAGGTGGAGTAATATACCCTTAATATATGGTCTCTTTTTAAGTGGGGTGGCAAACGACAGGGGCGGAATAAAAAATTATTTTATTTTTAAAAACTCAATGTCTTTCTTAACTTAACTTGAATTTGAATGAAATTTTGCAAACAGATGGAATAATATACCCTTAATATATAGTCTTTTTCTAAGTGGGGTGGTAAACCACAGGGGCGGAGTAAAATATTAACTTATTTTTAAAAATACAATGTTTTTCTTACATTAACTTCAAATTAAACGAAATTCTGCATGCAAATGCAGTAATATACCCTTAATATATGGTCTTTTCCTAGTTGGGGTGGCAAACGACAGGGGCGGAATAAAAAATCGTTATATTTTTAAAAGTCTTTCTTAACTTAACTTGAATTTAAACGAAATTTTGCAAACAGATGGAGTTATATACCCTTAATATATAGCCTTTTCCTAGGTGGGGTGGCAAACGACAGTGGCGGAGTAAAAAATTAATTTATTTTTAAAAATGAATTATTTCTTCTATCATTACCTCAAATTTAACGAAATTCTTTAGACAAATAGAGTAATATATACTTAATACATGTTCTTCTTTTAGATGGGGTGGCAAACGACAGGGGCAGACTAAAAAATTAATTTATTTTTAAAAATGCAATGTCTTTCTTACCTTAACTTGAAATTAAACGCAGTTCTTCAAGCAGATGGAGTAATATACCCTTAATATATGGTATTTTCCTGGGTGGGGTGGCAAACGACAGGGGCGGAATAAAAAATTTATTTATTTTTTAAAATGCAATGTTTTTCTTACATTAACTTGAAATTAAACGAAATTTTGCGGGCAAATGCAGTAATATACTTTTAATATATAGCCTTTTTCCAGGTGGAGTGTCAAACGACAGGGGCGGAAAAAAAAAATAATATACTTTTAAAAATGCAATATCTTTCTTAACTTAACTTGAAATTAAACGAAATCTTGCAGGCAGATGGAGTAATATACCCTTAATATATAGTCTTTTCCTAGGTGGGGTGGCAAACGACAGTGGCGGGGTGAAAAATTAAATTATTTTTAAAAATGCAATGTCTTTCTTACCTTAACTTGAAATTAAACGAAATTCTGTAGGTAGATAGAACAATATATACTTAGTTTATAGTCTTTTTTTAGGTGGGATGGCAAACGCCAGAAGCGGAGTCAAAAATTAATATATTTTTAAAACTGTAATATTTTTCTTAACTTAACTTGAATTTCAACAAAATTTTGCAGGCAGATGGAATAATATACCCTTAATATATGGGCTTTTTCTAGGTGGCGTGGCAAACGACAGAGGCGGAGTAAAAAATTAATATAGTTTTAAAAATGTAATATTTTTCTTAACTAAACTTGAATTTAAACGAAATTTTGCAGGCCGTTGAACTAATATACCCCTAATATATGGTCTTTTCCTAGATGGGGTGGCAAACGACAGGGACGGAGTAAAAAATTTATTTATTTTTTAAAACGCAATATTTGTTTTATCATTACTTCCAATTTAACAAAATTTTGCAGACACATGGAGTAGTATACCCTTAATACATGGTCTTTTTTTAAGTGGGGTGGCAAACGACGGAGCGGAGTAAAAAATTAAATTATTTTTAAAAATGCAATGTTTTTCTTACCTTAACTTCATATGGTGGCAAACGACGGGGGGGAGTAAAAAATCAATATATTTTTAAAAATGTAATGTTTTTCTTAACTTAACTTGAATTTAAACGAAATTTTGCGGGCAGATTGAATAATATACCCTTAATATATGGTCTTTTCCTGGGTGGGGTGGCAAACGACAGGGGCGGAGTGAATTTTTTTAGCTTTGATTTTTGTTTTGTTTAATAGGATTTCATTTTTCTGTCAATGTTATTTAAGTTTTAATTCCCCTGTAAATATGATTTTTAACATATGGCGGTTGTTTTTTTTTTGTTGATTATTAAAAAGAACTATTTGTTGTTATCTGCACGTACTACTTTTGTTCAATTTCTATGTGAAATGTAACATAAAATAATTCGTTTTTATTTTATTAAGTATTAAAAGAAACCTATTATGATTAACTATATTATTTTAATTTTTTAAGTACCTACCAAAATAAATAAAAAACTATTCATTGTGATTTGTTGTAAAAAGAATTTTTCGTTTTTGTGTTAAACTGTAACAGATTTGTTTTTGTTATCTTTTGTATTAAAATTGTTTTTTTACATTTAAAATTGTATATTATTTATTACAGTCCATCTGCTTTAACTGATTTGTTGATTGAACCGATAGGTGGTGGCAAAATCTGAGTTCTACAAAAATGTGTTTTTATGTTATTAAAATGTGACAGGCTAAATAACATTCGGAACAATACCTTGAATTATAATTCACTTTATTTAACTGAAAACATATAAACGACTGCAAGGGCAACGAACAGAAAACACAAATAAACATGGACTAAAAAAGATTCTTAGCAGTCTGTTTTTTGTTCTTTTGAAAAATTCTGTATAGCTTTGTGAAATATAATTTTCTGCATTCGATCGTACATGTAAGTCAAAATTAAAGCCACTTGATTGTAGAAAAGCCAAGACAATTTTTTTGGGAAAGTGGTTTTTACTCCGCTTCTGTCGTTTGCCAGCCCACCTAGAAAAGCACTATATATTAGGGTATATTACTCCATCTGCCTGCATAATTTTGTTTAAATTAAAGTCAAGTTAATAAAGACATAGAGTTTTAAAAATATATTAATTATTTATTCCGCCCCTGTTGTTCGCCACCCCACCTACGAAAAGGCTATATATTAAGGGAATATTACTGCATTTGCCTGCAAAATTTTGTTTAAATTCAAGTTAAGTTAATAAATCCTAGTTAAGTTAAGAAAAACATTACATTTTTAAAAATGTATTAATTTTTTACACCGTCTCTGTCGTTTGCCACCCCACCTAAAAAAAGACCACAGATTAAGGGTATATTACTCCATCTACCTGCAGAATTTTGTTTAATATCAAGTGAAGGTAAAAAAGACATTGCATTTTTAAAAATAATTTAATTTTTTACTCCGCTCCTGTCGTTTGCCACCCCACTTAAAAAAAACCATAGATTAAGGGTATATTACTCCATCTACCTGCAGAATTTCGTTTAATATCAAGTTAAGTTAAGAATGACATTGCATTTTTAAAAATAAATTAATTTTTTACTCCGTCCCTGTTCCTGAAAAAGACCATATATTAAGGGTATATTAGTCCATCTGCCTGGAAATTTCGTTTAAATACAAGTTAAGTTAAGAAAAACACTACATTTTTAAAAATATATTAATTTTTCCTCCGCCCCTGTCGTTTGCCACCCCACCTAGAAATAGACCGTATAGTAAGGGTATATTATTCCATCTGCCTGCAAAATTTCGTTTAAATTCAAGTTAAGTTAAGAAAAATATTACATTTTTAAAAATATATTAATTTTTTACTCCGCCCCTGTCGTTTGCCACCCCACTTAAAAAAGGACCATGTGTATACCACTCCATGTGTCCAAATTTCGTTAAATTGCGTAACAAAAACAAACATTGCGTTTTAAAAAATAAATTAATCTTTTACTCCGCCCCTGTCATTTGCCACCCCATCTAGGAAAAGACCATATATTAAGGGTATATTAGTCCAACTGCTTGCAAAATTTCGTTTAAATTCAAGTTAAGTTAAGAAAAACATTACATTTTTAAAAATATCTTAATTTTTTACACCGCCCTTGTCGTTTGCCACCCCACCTAGAAAAAGACCATATATTAAGGGTATATTGTTTCATCTGCCTGCAAAATTTCGTGAAATTTGAAGTAATGATAAAACTAAAATATAGCTTTTTAAAAAATAAATTAGTTTTTTGCTCTGCTCCTGTCGTTTGCCACCCCCTGAGAAAAATCCATACATTAAGGGTATATTATTGTATTTGCCTGCAGATTTTCGTTTAATTTCAAGTTAAGGTAAGGAAGACATTGCATTTTTAAAAATATATTCATTTTTTACTCCACCACCGTCATTTGCCACCCCACCTAAAAAAGACCATGTATTAAGTATATACTACTCCATGTGCCTGCAAAATTTCGTTAAATTTGAGTTAATGATAAAAGAAATATTGCCTTTTAAAAAATTAATTTATTTTTTACTTCGGCCCTGTCGCTTGCCACCCCACCTATTAAAAGCCTAGGTTCGATGTATTTGGCCCTAAACTTCACTTGCCCGAACCTACATTACATTACGCACTGGCGCTAACAGTCGAAATCCCGACACATTGGAATGCATGGAATTCGTCGTTGGCCTTAAACGTCGAAATACATAAACATGCACGCCAATGATGTAAGAAACTTCCGTCACTGTTGCCAAAGTGCATTATTGTTCTAATGAAGTACATATTTCCGACAATATTAGTAATATTGTCAATTGTGTTTTTTTATTTATGTTTGATAACATGTTACTAATATTCCTGAATAATAAGTTTTACATCGTTCTCAAAGAATTACCTAGTTTATAAAAATAGCAAATAGCTACGTATTAATTCTACTGCTACCGTATCAGTGTTAAGATACAATAAAATAAGTTTTACTAACATGATGAAAAATGCCTGTAAATTGTTAGTTGGTTGTGAAACGTGCAGAAATAATATGCAAGCTTTCACTGTGTTCCCGATAAGTCCTGAATTCTCAGTTTTTCGCCCATTTAAATGCAATTTCAAGAACGAGATTACTAGAAAGTTAGATTCAGCAATTTAAATGGACTATCAAATTAGGACATCAGAAAGTATATTGTTACATACAAATTTCATATTGGTAAGCCATCTAGATTCTTTTTTTGTGTAGATATACATCTATTTTCTTTAATGTTCCTCTTCGGATTTTCTTCAATATATCAGTTTTTTAATAAATGTTAGTTAAAAAAAAAACCTCGACAAAAACATTTGTATTTGGTTGATAACATGATTATGCTATATAGTTGTGTTTGCATTTTTAGGAAAACCAAGTAAATTCATGGATGTATCAACCACAGTGGGCTCCATCTTGGCAAATCGGAGTATGAATCTCAGGCAACAATAAAAAATGAAAATCAGCTTTGCATATAAAATTATGAGTAGACAGACAAAGCAGTGAGGAATGCTTCCATAGTCCATCTGAGAATAAATATAGAACTGCTGAGGTAATTCATATGTCAAAATAATTATATATTTTAATAATAATGAGGCATTTTTCCTTTTCAAAATATTTTCTATTTAAAGATAACTTTTAGAAAAATTTGTTAAATAAGTAGCAAAATAAAGTGCTTTGAAGATTTATTTCACATTAAGAGATCCATATACTTATCATTTTTAAAAAGATAACTATTACTCTCATACAGAGCCGTGCTTACCCTAGTTTTGGCCTGGGACAAAATTTATTTGGGGTCTGTATTTTCAAAAAAGGCAACCTATTTTGTTAATGTTTACAAAATGTAACACTTGTGTCTTCAATGTTGGAAAACCCCTCGGAACCCCTAAGGTATTTTGATGTTCTCTATTTCTTCAATGATTAAATGAACAGTTTATTCATACTAGGCTCTACTCATAAGCAGGACGTAATCTGTATATAAAAGTTAAAATAATCATCTGAGGAACAGAATTCTCTTTCAATAAGAATTTTTTTGTTTACTTTTATGTTTTGAATACATTTTATTTTTAATGGTAATATATATAATTTTATACATCCGACTAGAGAACCCTTATTAAATAAAGAAATTTGGTGAAGTGTCATAACCAAATCGTTCCTACCCCTGTGTTGATATTATTGGAGATATCTCTATTTCTAGAAATTAAGTTTCCATTGTTTAAAAAATACATTATTTATACACTAAACGAAAGAATCTTGAAAAGAGTTGATACTTTTGAAGACTTGGGAATGCTATTGAATTCCAAATTTACTTTTGCCAAATACATAGATAATATCACGAATAGGACAATAAAACTATTAGGCTTTATTTTAAGATGTCTTTGATATATATATATATATATATATATATATATATATATATATATATATATATATATATATATATATATATATATATATATATATATATATATATATATACATATATATATATTTATAATATATATTTACTTGTTTTATATTTTGATAGGTTGCACTTTGATTTTGTAATTTGTTAAGTCTAAAAATGTTAATGACTATTTTCTGTTCATATATATTTATTTATTTGAAAAAAAAAACAAACATTGTTTTTTATAAAAACAGACAAAAATACACAAACAAAAAGGAAGTGTTATGATAACTACAATCATTTAAATTTTCCTCTACACTCTACAAGGTTTTCTATGAGAGATGAATAAGAATTTATTTATGGCACAAATATAATTGAAATTTTAATGTAACTTAAATGCTTTTATTGTCTAAGAATACTGTCTTAGTGACAAATCTGATTTAGATATTGAATTAAATTTGCTTATATAATTAAAAATATTGAGCTGAATTAAGATGTTAAATGAATGGAAAGAGCAATGGTATGTGATTGTCTTGTATGACCAGTTTGGATGAAATAGGGAATATTCAGGATGTTACTGGAGTGGTCCCATAGCAAACATATTAAATATAGCGGAATGATGCCATATTTAACATGTTCTACATGTATACACGAGCGCGAAAGACAATCTATACCACGTTCATTATATTGCCAGGAAAAAATTATTGATGTTAATATGGTGATTCTGGTAAAATTTCATATGCAATGGACTCAAGGCGTCTAAAATTTTAACTTAAGTTTAGGCTTAATAACTTAAAACTTTGTATAAAGAAAACTAACAAGGATGAAATAAAAATTACTAAATCAATATAATAAACAACAAAAAGTAAACAGTAATATTTTATTCCCATATATGTAGGTACTCATTATATAAATGTCTGTTTATGATTAAGTTATTAAGAATTAGTTTGAAGATGACTTCATAAAGTCAAATTTTCAATGTGGAATAAAATATTATTTTTTACTTTTTAGTGTTTTTTTTGAAGTAGATATTGTGAAGTAACTCGCCAGAAGCGAATCCCATACCCTGTGTCTGTGAAGTCAAAGCCAAACTTATTCTTAATTACCAAAATATATTTATGTAACGAGTGTTTTGTTTTACTATCTCTATTCGCTTGGTGACTAAAATTTTCCAGATGGAATATAATATTATTTTCCAATTTTAGGTGCATTTTTTGAAGTCAGTTTTATTTTTTATACATCTTTTATTTAATCCTTTTTAGTTCTATTTATATGAGTTTTATTTTAAAAGCCATATTTAATAAATAACCATAGAATATCTATGTAAATTCCTGATAAATTACAATATGCTAGCTATGGGTACACTCGGGCAATATCCGGAATATTCTCTGAAAAGTTCATCCAAATTGTTGAAACCATCGCAGAGTAATCGTTGTACATACATAAAAAGATGCATAGGGTGAAATTGATAACCTCCTTTTTTGAAGTCTGTTAAAAATTGCATTAATATTTGTGACACGGCCAGCTAAACAAAATAAAGGAAATGCCTGTAGATCCACCATTTTTTGTCCAATTGTAAATATTTAAAAACTGACATTCCTAGAATTTAAAGTTTTATCGGAATATAAAAATGCATAGATGGCACAACTTCTGATATATTTATAACATACTTCCACAAATAAGCATTTAGTTTGATCATTTTTTTGAAATTATATGGGATCATTATTTAAATATAATATGTAGTTTTTTTTTTCGTTTTCTTTTTAAAATTCAAATAGCATAAGTTCACCAGTACCTGATTATTTTTCTAAGTAGTGCCATATCTATTTCATTCATTTCTTTTTTTTTAATAAGTGTGTTAATGTTTTTGAAAGTAATTAGAGATTTTCTTTATTTTTAGTATGCCCAAGGATGACCATTATGTAATAAGATCACCAACAAGATGGAAGCTCTAGAAAGTAAGAAAATGATATCTTGGACTGTGTCATTGGTCAAAATCTGGCCTTCTTACCAACTATACCGATTCAGTTATTGCCAGGGGCGAGGCATGTGAAAACAACCCCTTTGTGAGTTGAGAAAACCGATTACATCATAAGAACATTTACTGTAATGTGTTTTAAATAAAATTTATGTTTAATATAATCTTAGGTTTAGATTTATTCTGAAAACAAGCTATATAAGGACTTATTCACCATTTTGTGAAGTAGGTTTTTATTTATGCCATTACAATGTGTCTGACTTATTTATGAATAGACTTTTACTTCTTAAAACTTTTTATTGCTTTATTTCCTAGCTGTAATACACTCAAATAATCTATGCTAATTTAATTAAAATTTGGATGATTAATTGATGTAACTGAATAAATTAGTTTTCTTTACATTAAGAGTCAGTTTAAAATGATCCAAAAACCATTTAACCTTATTCATGTCCTTAATTAATAAATCCTACACTTCTTCCTGTGTATTACTGGGGAAAATCAAAATAGAGTCATCAGCATAGGCTGGCTCAAAGCTCCTCCTACTTTAACATAATCAGATACATTTTAAAAACATTTAACACGGATCCTCCACATCATATAGCTATGCACAATGTCCAGTAGCATAGCCTGAGGGATTGTGTCAAATGCCTCACAAAAATTAGAAACTTACACAGATGTATAACTTTTACAAATATTTGTGACTAAATGCACAAAATGATTTAAAATATATCATTTTTTAAAATATAGCTATTATTATTAGATCCAGGATTAGGCTTACTCCAGACTGGACTCGGAAAAAAATCATACAGTCTCTACATAAACTTAATTAAAGTTATCATAGGAAAAATACAGTTATCTGTATTTTAAAAACAAGACAATGTATCTTGTTAATCTTTTCAGAATTTGATAGCTTGCTTCTTTACCTTTAAAAAGCCAGTTATTTTGATTACTTCTTCAATTCATTAAAAATAGTTCGTTCACACCTTAAATCTAGCTTCAAAAACCACCACCATATTTAGTCAAAAAGAGGGGTAGCAGTAATTCATTTCTTATGAAATTTGTAGTCAGACTTAAATTATTCATATTGCAAAAAAGTGATGTGATTTGTAGCATTTTAATCAAAACCAATGCAATCTAAGCTTCAAAAATGATCATTGGAGATTAAATATCAGTATTTTTTTATTGTAAGGGTAAAAAACTCACTAAATTATATGTAGCTTCATTACACAATGCAAAAAAAATTAAAGAAATATGGATCACTAAAACATCTGTTTTTGTATAATTAATAATTATGGTCTGTTGCATTTGGAGAAATTGAAATAGCAAAACAATTGTTTTTTAGGATCAAGATCAAAACTTTGGATATTGTGTTTGAAGTAACAGTTTTCCATCTCAAACAGACCTTACCATCAAAATGTTTAGCTAACGTTTGAGGGTTAAGCTATGCTGAGGAAGGAAGTATAACATTGGAGTGAAAAATGAAAAATGTATTCTCTTGATGTCACAGAGTCTAAGTGGACATTTGTTACTTTAAAGTTTTTATTGAAATTTACCAAGTTCTTTCTCATTATATTTTCTTTCGAACTAAAAAATCTTCTGTTGTTGACTCTGATGTTATTTATTGAAAGCTTTTTACTGTACTTAAATTTGTAATAGTTAATGTAATTGTTTGATTTTTATGCATTCGGGCACAAACAAATAAATCAGTAAATTTATGTGTTTTAATTAAAAAATTACAAAACTTATTCCTAGTTATTATATATTATATTTATCTTAGCACTTAATTTTTTCTTTTGGAGTTAAACTTATATTTTACTTCTAGTTTCAGTATCTGAGTTTTATTACCTGACTGTATTAAATATTTTAGGTTTCATTACTTAACTATTTTTCTATGTTTTGTACTTTATTATTTCTTTTGTAAAATTAAGTTTTCTTTTTATATAATAATATATTAAATAAATACAAACATTGTGAATTTGTAAACTAGCAAAATGCTAAATAACGGATAATAATATAATATACTCAATATATCATGGTCTATAGCTGTATGTGCATTATTTTAAAATTATCATATTAAAACCGTGACAATTAAAATTGAAGATAGGTTGTATCAAAAATACTTTTACCAACAACAAAATATAATAACAATGACAGGCAAACAAATAGTATTTTTATCATCTAAAATGATCAATTATCATCTAATGATGTGCAGGAATATTGATTATTATAAATTGAACCCTCATTTTTTTGTGGGACACCCATGTTATTATATGTCCATTAAATAGGCATCTTTTTGCTAATCATAAATATATTAGGTTTGATATCTTTACCTTTAAAGGCAATTGAGAAAAACCATGATATAAGAGGCAAGTTATTCATATCTGTGTTATGTTTTCTCTAACATCTCTGATAATAGATATATTGTCAATTTCCTGTGTTCAATGTGTCAAACCTAATATAATTATAATTAGCAAGAAAAGACCCATTTGATGGACATATACAAGGTGTACCATCAAAACAAAAAAAAATTGTCATGCTTTTCCAAAAAACATCCAGTATACATAGAAAATAATAGATTAAAAATCTACAACTTCTGCATTTACCATTTTTTTCTACCCGTTTCAACAAAAAAGTTAAATGAAGGTTTAATTTATGATCAATCAAAATTCTTATGCAATCATAAAACGCTTACTTCCTTTTGAAGTATTCAAGATTTTTGTGTAATTATATAATATGATTTGTTCTTAAATTCCAATGGGATTTGATTATATATCCTTGGCACCATTTACTATGAGTTTATTTTAACAAATAATGACATTATGTCAAAGTCAGTTAAATAAGATATTGTTTAAACTAGATTTTTCTCAATTAAAAATTATTTTACTTAGTCCGACATTAAACAAAGCACTACAGGTATTATAAGGGATAATGCTTTTAGTCAATATCTATCCCTCTTGAAACACTGTCTCAACCTTAAGGTTTGGAACTATTTATTTAGAAAACTTAACATTTACTTGAATAAAGATTCTAAAAGATATACCACAATTTTTTTTAACAATACGCATTCTTATAAGTTTGGCGGCCAGTTCCCAACATATGGTAAAGTCAACAATAAGATGTAATATTTTTTGGAAATTCTATAAGATTAGGCTATAAAAGTTTATATTTTAAAAGTTAATTAATAAAATAATTTACAAGATCTAAACTACTTTATACCAGTTAATAAACTTAAGAATCTGAAAGCATGAAATTAATTGAGGGTATCTTCGAAAGACTTTTGTCATTTATAATTATATCATACACCTAACTTTTTCCTAAACCATACGTAGATTTAAAAAAAAATTGAAGATGTGATGTGCGATATCTGGCATACTTACTAAATTAACTTATTACTGAATTGTGTATACCAACTGGAGAAAATATATAAATAGGCCACAGTTAATATTTTTAAAATATGGGGAAAAATTATTTAAATTTCTAATCCACTTTAGCTATATATCTTTAATCAATATACAAAATATGTGATACACTTTAAAAAATTTATTCAATATAGAATTAAAAATAAAGTTGACACTACATTTATCATATGGTGCATCTTTTTTATTTCTCAAACTACACACTTTCTCAGCAACAGTAATTATAAATGAACAACTTTATGTGACAAGCATATTTAGTAAATTTATCCACTTTATTTGACAAGCATATTTAGTAAATTTAAAGGTGCAGAATTTGAAGCTTCCATATAACAAAGAGGCCCAATTATTACATTGATGGAATGGGCTATAACTGGGGCTATATGACACTCAGATCAATACCCGTAACTAAAGTCTTTTCTTTCTTCCTATGCAAACAGGGCAACAAAGAGTACTCAAGTATGACTATAACAAACACGTCACTAATATCTGCAATGCACATACATATGAGCAGAACTAACTTCCTAAGCCTTGTCTACGATACCTATATCAAACATCAAGACTTGCATTGGTCCTAAAACAAATTATAATTAATAAAGTACCTGCATGAATAACAAGCTTAGGGAGAATCATTAACATTCTTATAAAACCCTAATCAATATGTGACTGATAAAAACTGATTTTTAGATAGATATTTGCTTAGGATCAGGATAAAAAATGAAACACCAAAAAAACTTAAAAAAAAGTAGAAATTATGTGTCTCAAAAAGCTCACAAAACAAATTAGTTGAAAGATATATATTCAAGCTTAAAGACTTTTGTGGATTTTTAAATGGTCTTTTGTTTTATCTTTAGGTAGGGAACAACATCCACATTAATAACAGATGGGGACTCAATCCTATATACTAACAAATAAGACTATCTGAGTGTAAAAACTGAAATGGTTGCAACTTTATACCATATTCACACTATTCTAAAATAAACATACCCAGTTTAAAAGTAGAAGGTTTAAAATCATCTCGATGCGAACAAGGAGTAACCTCATCCTGGGCTTTCTAACATTTTTTTTTTCAATATTCAATCTTCATTATTCCATTAAATAGAAATTATCTTGTGATAAACAAATGCTTTATAATAAACAAAAAAAACAATAAAATTATTTTCACTTTAAAGTTAGAATACAGGGAAATACGCTAACATCATTTTTTCATGGTGTAGTATTGATTAAAACTGAATAAACAAATAAACAATATATTTATTTTTATCAATAAAACTTGACAACACAGGAGGCCCATTTAAAGAATTTTTAGCCAGTGTCGGGCTAGCGCCGCATTCCACACATTCCAATCTGTCGGGATTTCGACTGTTAGGGCCAGTGAAGTTTCGGTCCACTAACTGTTTGGGCCGATGTAGTTTAGGGGAAAATACGCACTAACAAAGCCTATATTAATATTAAGTGTATATTACGACATCTGCCTGCAGAATTTCGTCTAATTTCAAGTTATGTTAAGAAAGACATAGCATTTTCAAAAGAGTATTAATTTTTCACTCCGCCCCTGTCGTTAGCCACCACACTTAGGAAAAGACTATATATTAAGGGTATATTACTCCATCTATTTGCAAAATTTCGTTTAAATTCAAGTTAAATTAAGAAAGACATTGTTTTTAAAAATATATTAATTTTTTATTCCGCCCCTGTCGTTTGCCACCCCACCTAGGATAAGACCATATATTAAGAGTATATTACTGCATTTGCCTGCAGAATTTCGTTTAATTTCAAGTTAATGTAAGAAAAACATTACATTTTAAAAAATAAATTAATTGTTTATTCCGCCCCTGTCGTTTGCGACCCCACCCAGGAAAATACCATATATTAAGGGTATATCACTGCATCTGCCTGAAGAATTGCGTTTAATTTAAAGTTAAGGTAAGAAAGACTTTGCATTCTTAAAAACTAAATTAATTTTTTACTCTGCCCCTGTCGTTTGCCCCCCCATCTAAAAAAAGAACATGTATTAAGTATATATTACTCTATTTGTGTAAAAAAATTCGTTAAATTTGAGGTATGATAGAATAAATACTTCATTTTTAAAAATAAATTATTTTTTACTCCGCCCCTGTCGTTTGCCACCCCACCTAGAAAAAGGCCATATATTAAGGGTACACTATTGTATTTGCCTGCAGAATTTCGTTTAATTTCAAGTTAATGTAAGAAAAACATTGTCTTTTTAAAAATAAATTAATTTTTTACTCCGCCCCTGTCATTTGCCACCCCACCTAGGAAAAGACCATATATTAAGGGTATATTATTCCATCTACCAGCAGAATTTCGTTTAATTTCAAGTTAAGGTAAGAAAGACATTGCATTTTTAAAAATTATTTAATTTTGTACTCCGCCCCTGTCGTTTGTCACCCCACCTAGAAAAAGACTATATATTAAGGGTATATTACTCCATCTGACTGCAAAATGTCGTTTAACTTCAAGTTAAGTTAAGAAAAACATTGCATTTTTAAAAGTATATTATTTTTTTATTCCGCCCCTGTCGTTTGCCACCCCACCTAGGAAAAGGCTATATATTAAGGGTATATTACTCCACCTGTTTGCAAAATTTCGTTTAAATTCAAGTTAAGTTAAGAAAGACATTGAGTTTTTAAAAATATAATGATTTTTTATTCCGCTCCTGTCGTTTGCCACCCCAACTAGGAGAACGCCATATATTAAGGGTATATTACTGCATTTCCCTGCAGAATTTCGTTTAACTTCGAGTTAATGTAAGTAGAACATAGCATTTTTAAAAATAAGTTAATTTTTTACTCCGCCCCTGTCGTTTGCCACCCCACTTAGGAAAAGACTATATATTAAGGGTATATTACTCCATCTGTTTGCGAAATTTCGTTTAAATTCAAGTTAAGTTAAGAAAGACATTGAGTTTTTAAAAATATAATAATTTTTTATTCCGCCACTGTCGTTTGCCTCCCCACCTAAAAAAAGACCATATATTAAGGGTATATTACTCCACCTGCCTGCAGAATTTCGTTTAATTTCAAATTAATGTAAGAAAGACATTGCATTTATAAACATAAATTGATTTTTTACCCCGTCCCTGTCGTTTGCCTCCACACCTATGAAAATACCATGTATTACGTGTATATTACTCCACCTGTCTATAAAATTTCGTTAAATTTAAGGTAATGATAAAAGAGATATTGCATTTTTAGAAATAAATGATTTTTTATTACGTCATTAACGTTTGCCACCCCCTATCGAAAGCGTTTGCAAAGTTTTATTGCAATAAGATTTAACATAAAGAAGATATTTTTGCCCTTGGAAACATCCTGTAACTATTTTTCTTGTATATTTATATTATGTCAAAGGTTTATCTGGTCCGCTGTAAAATTTTGTTGCTGGCTCCATGTTGCTACCTACAAGGGGCTGGCTTGACGGATATATGGGTGCGATTTTGCACTTATCATTTCGTTAGTTAACGAATCGCTAAATCACGTGATTTAGCGAAACAACTGACAAAGGTTGGAAGTAGCATCCATTTCTTAAATGGAAAATTGCATGTATTTTTTGACGTCAAGTAGGCCAGTTTTTCATTACGATTTGACAATTACTGTTAACCTTAAAATTATTTTGTTGACGTTGAGCAAAACACGACACATTTGTTTGGCCTAATTAATTAAGTATACTTTATTATTTTGGAAATAATTAAAAGGTGATGAAGAGTTAAAAATCTGAAGCTACTAAGGTCTGCCTGGAGATCCTTAATACTTGTGTTTGTTATACTTCTGAAATGGAAGATAGGGTAAATGTGCCAATAGTCGGCCATTTAACAGCCTGTTTTAAGAAAATAAATCACTAAAATTTTTTGTTTTATGTTGGCTACCTAATTTTTTCACATAATAATTCAATACCCAATGGTTGGCAACCCTGAATATAGAAGAATGGAGTCATCTATTGGCAACTAATTGTATTTTGCAAAATAAAATATTTTTCGTAAAAGCCAGTCGGCCACTTTATATCCAATAATCGGCCAAAGGCTTACCAATGGTCGGCATACATAATTTGGATTAGGTAACTTATTGGTAGTTTAGTAAAAATTCTGTAGTAAAAACACGTATCAAAGCCTTTATTTCTAATAAAATAGATAAAAATTAAACATTTACGTATACTTTTTAAAAAAACAGAAGAAAACATAAAATAAATAATAAAAACTTAAAATGAAAACAAATTTAAAATAAATCAGGTACAATTAGCATAAGTCACATTTAAAATAATCTTCTTTTAACATGGATACTGTAGTGGCATGTGATATTCTGGTACATTTTAAGTGATACCATTTGGGACAATTATCACAGCCTACATGCTCCGAATCCCCCTCATCTAAGTCACTGTCCAACTCTTCCTTGCATCCCCAGCACCGTTCTTTGGTTTTCTTTGCAGCTGTACTTTTAGGTTTTTTTTCTTTTTTTTGTTTGCCTTTCCCTTTTCCATTATTTTGTGTTTTTTTGTTGTTAATTGCGTTTGCACTTTTGTTTTCCAAATATTTCCTATATTTTGGGGAGGAGATGGCTGCTGGTTGAGGATCCATGTTTTTCCTCTTCTTTGTAATTGGTGCAGGATAAAATAAATGCTTTTCAATTGGTGAAATATTTAATTTAATGTCTTGTAGTATTTTAATTTTTGGTTTATGTTCTTTGGCATCTGATGGAATTACTTCGCTATCAGCACCCAAGCTATTCTCCTGCAAATCAAGTTTTTGATCACCCTCGTCAGTTTTTAGATGGTCTCCTATTTTCACTTCAGGTAAAGCCGTTTCACAGATTTCCTCTATTTTCTTCAATCCTATGGTATCATTTATTTCAAGACTTGCTTCTGGCATCTCTATTTCAGTTTTTAATTTTTCTAACTTCGTATTAGATTCTATTTGATTAGTACTAGTTAAAACTTCTATTTCTTTAGGTATAATTTCCTTATCTGTTTTGCTTCTCTCTTCTTCTTCCTCATTATTATTATTACCTTCGTTATTTTCTATTAAAAGTTCTTGTACATCATTTTCAGTGGTATAAACATCAGAATTAACACCAGCACTGATAACTTCTGGTAATGGATCATCAAGAAATATGATAGGCAAATCTTGAATAGGAAATCTGTCCTCGGTTTCTTCTAAGTGTTCAAAATAATTAACAGGACTCTGATTTGTCTCAATTTGTTCATTTTCGATTAGATTTTCCTGTGGCTGCTCTTGAAAACTTGATTTAAAACTATTAAGTTGATGCACCAATTCGTCGATGGTGAAACTTTCCTCGAGTCTGTCTTCAAACTTCGTTAGGAGTACTCTTCTGGCGACATCAATTTCTTCATCTGTGATCGGATTTTCGTTGGACTTATTCTCATTTACCTTTGATTCCAAGTGATTTTGGACACATTTGCTATAATCCACGGCGTCCGGGTCAAATGGGAAAAGTCCACATTTTCTAAAGCCTTTTATGATGTATTGAGGTAATGCAGGTGTTTCCAAAACAGTCTTAAGCAGTGAGCAGAATGTTGTTTTAGTAACAGCAGAGTGACGGTTTTCAGGTTTTGCTAGCCATTGACGGATTACTTTCTTCCACTCAGTTTTTAAGGGTTTGAAAACAGCCACATCTGCCGGTTGCATCATGTGGGTTGTATTGGGGGGCAAGCTGTACAATATAATATCATTTTCGTAGGAGAATTGGCTAAGTTCCATAGTTAAATGTGATTTATGACCGTCAATAAGAAAGAGTACTGGAAACTTGGTATTTTGTGACTTTAACCAAGGAAGCAACTGAGTGGAAACATATTCATAGAAAACTTCACTTTTCATCCATCCAGAATCTGATTTTGTTATGAACCATGATGGATCACTGCTGTCTAAAATTGCTTTTGGAATTCGAATATACTTAAAAACCACACATGGCACTGCAGTTTTTCCACTAGCAGTAAAAACAAGAAGTGTAGTAATGTTTTCTTTGTCATTTCCTCGCCTTATTTCTAAAATATTCCTGGCACCTTTGGGACCTAACACTTTTCCAGTTTTGGGACACAAATTAAAGCCACTTTCATCACCATTAAGTATTCTTTCTGGATCAAGTAGAATGTCTAAATTATTTGTTTCTTCCAAATACTCCCGTAAATCAGAAAACCACTTTTTAATGTACTGTTCGGTAATAACAGCTCTTCCTTTGGTTAATCCTTCAGGTTCCCGAAGCGATAATTCTGGATGTCGCTTTATAAAACATTTATACCATTTTTCCCCTGGACGATTATTTGTAAAGGGAGTTTGCCTCTTATCATCTGCAACAATTTTCGCTACTGTGTCCATAAGATCAGACTTTTTCTGAGGGAATCCACATTTACACAAATCTATCAACCATTTTACTATTTTTGATTCTTCCTCTCTTGTAAGTACTGGATCTCTACCCATTTGTCTAGGCCCTTCTCGAACTCTTCCTTTTATCCTGTCTTGCATTGTTGCTCTTGGTACCCCAAATGTCTTACTTGCTGCCCTGGTACTTAAATTTTCCTCTCTAATTGCCGTTAGAGCCCGAGCCATAGACTCCTCAGAGTATTTAAAAAAAACTCGCTTTTCCTGAGGCATTTTACTTTTGGTGAAGGGAAATCTGTAAAAAAAATAAAGATTATCTATCAAAAAAAAATTTAATAGTCGGCCACCAAACTGCCAAAGTTCGGCCCCCCTATATTGAACTTAATAAAAAGAATTTAGAGTAAATAATGATGTGGCCGACTTATGGCTGCTTGATTGAAGTTACCACTTTATCAGGTCTGACAGAAAAAGACTAATGATTTGATGTAAGATAGACTGAATAGGAAATAAGCTTAAAAGAAAACAATAGTCCTAATGTCGGCCACTATGGCCGACACTAGGAAATGAACATATTTCGCTTTCCAATGGTCGGCCGGGGCAAAAAACCGTTAAAAAATTAAATTTTCTAAGAACTTAACCTATAAATATTTAAATACAGTCTATTTGAATAGTATAAAAGTAAATTAAAAGTACTTACCCAATTCCAAGCTATACAGTAGTTACTTTCTGCACCTTGCACCTTAACACAAACTTTAAGATTAGTTTAGAATCAAAATTCAATCGAAAACCGACAGGAATAAACTAGCGTCTTGATTTAGAATTTCTAGGTTATGTCTACCGAAATACTTGGGAATTTGGCGGGAAAACCGACCAGATGTAGGGAGTTCGTTATTTTAAATTTAAATTATTTCTCATTTTCTTAATTTTTAACGATTTGTGCGTAGATGGCCGACTGTTGGGGTGTGGCCGAAGTTAGGCACATCTACCCTATAGCAGCATTGTTGGCATCAATTGGTGATGGTGAATAATATTGTACCTAATACCTACTAATATTCTAATAAAACAGAAGTTAACAAATAAGTGGTGATTTCAAGAGACCTAAATTTGACTTTAATTAATCGCTACATGTGAGTGCAGTGAAAAAAGTGAACATTTTAGTGGATATTATATTGTGCTTTTCCAGAACAGATTTTAATGTTATTATACCTTATTATAAAGGCGTAATATAATATTTTTGCACTTGTATTTCCAGATATTTTAGAGACATTAGAGAATATGATATTCTTAAAGACACTGTCAGGTATTTCGAGGTAGGAAATAACTATTTTAAGATACATAACACCTTTTTAAATAAATAGGACACTAAGCAAACATTTGTTAAAGAATCAACTTTAAACTAAAATCTAATAATTTTAACAGACAATTGTTGAATACTTTAGCCATATTTTGAGATAGAGCTTAAGTTTTTTTCCTTTATTGTCTACAAATTCAATGTACTGTAGTGATAAATGCATACATATCTTTATTAGAGTAGACTAGTTTTAGACGTCAAAATGTTATATTTATTCTGAATTAAATATTTTTTCAAAATGAAACTTCCAACTTTAATTTCTAATACATTTGTTTTATATATTTATCTAATGAATTGATAATAAGAATATGTTTTTTATTTTTCCAAATGTATTGTTTATTTTAAGACGATTTTTAATAAAATGGTAATATGGTCTTAATAAAATAAGTTACACACTTATTCTGTGTTAAAATTATTAAAATACATAATAGGATTTATTAAATCATTAGAAAAATAAACAAATAGAAGTTAATACTTTTACCATTTAATTATAAAGTTTAAAATAAATAAAAGTCCTTATTGAAGAAGGGCAACCACCAGCATTTAGATCAATTTAAAAGATTAAAAAATGAAAAATTAACCCTTTAAAATTTTGCAGAACTTTGCATTTTAGGGTGCTTGGGCCCCATGTTTTCCCACTTCTGTCAGTCTGTCTGTACGCAGCATAGCTTAAAAACTACTTATCCAGTTGAATTTAAGTTTTCAACGGAATGGAAACATTTTGGTATATAGAATATGGCAAAACAAAATAGCCGCCTAATGAAATAAAATTGCATAAAACTCAAGTGAGAAACCGAAACAGACTGGTAAAATTTTAGTCCGAATCTTGTATGACAAAAGTAAATGACGGCCTAATAAATTATTTGAATATGCAGACAATCTGTACGAGGGAAATTGATTGCCATCTAAAGTAGTCCCTCTCTAATATTTTTATCATTTCTCGTACTAAAAAATATTACACACAGTGTAATTTTTTACATGGAATGCTCTGTATAAAGAAGCCCTTTTAAGAAATACTCTATTTGTAACTGTTACGAAATTTATATATTCAAAAATAATATAGCCATTTGCAGGAAGGTATTAATTTTAGTTTTTTAAATATCATAGGTGGGTATATCAGAAAATTTGGCATGAAGTTTTTTGGAAAGATATTTTTTAGCTTTTCATACGTGTAAAAAATAGACAGGGTATTCATTTAATAAAAATAGATATTTTGTCACTCTCTATATATTTCAAAGATACTGATAATTACCATATGATTGGGAAGAAGAAAATTTACTTTGCATTTTTTTCATTGCGTTAAAAATAATCAAATTACTGCACAGTTGATCCTATACCTAATAGAGTAATTTTATCGTCTAAAAACTAAAAATTGACGTTTGGAGAGTTTACATAACTACCAAAAGAAACAGTTGGAACTGAAAAATAAATATTTCTACGTTCATACCTTAACTTTTGGAAATTTGTTTAAAGATTCATATATAATACCACCCATAAATAATTTCATAATGGTATCAATCTCTAACTTTCTGTATCCCTGTAAATCTGTATCTATAAAACGCCTAGACATAATTATTTTTTTAGATTTAAGTATAATCATAAATCTTTAAGATATAAATGAAATAACTTTCCATTTTGATTATTATGAAATTGACTGGAACTTCTTTAATTTTTTTTTTAAAGTGTTGCGATATTTTATACTGAAAATCAATTCTATATTTCTCACTAAATAAAAATATATTACAATTGGACATGTTTTTATTGTTCAAGTTGTTACAAGCTGAAATTAGTTTCCATTGCTGCTGATTTCTGGTGATATGTAAGTACACACCATTTTCTTTTACAAAGGGTCCAAATGACTCACACTGTGACTTGAAATACCTAAAAAGAAGAAAAAATATTGTAAAAAAATTGCTTTTCGAAAAATCAGCTGTAAATATGCTATTAAAAAAACTTCGTTATTGATAAAATAGGTATATTTCCAATTTTCGTTAAAAATTAAAAGCAATACTTAAGAAGCATATTCTCCTTAAGAAAATAGAATATCCATATAAATATGGCTTTTTAAACTTGTGTTTGTAACCAACAGCATGTATAGTACCTCAACCAAATTTTTTTTATTCAATATAACCATAACCCCTACATTAATTAATTAATTTTAGGTACTGATGTCCAAATTTGTAGACAAAATTCAAGTTCACTAATTTTCAACCAGAATTTATATATTGAGTTGTGTTTTTCGATAATGCCTAGCACTATATGTTGGATTTATCGCTTCGAAAATGCAAAAGGCCACAAGAAATCTGTTACACAGAGTATTATCTAAGCCCTTGTCATTTTCGCAAAATGTTTATACACACACAATGACTATTACAAAACGAAATATTATATTGTTCTTTTCTACCCAGGATAATTCACACCCGAATACCAAAAAACTTTTTTTATATAAAGGGTGTTTTCACCAAAATGTAAATTTTTCTGGATGTGTTGTTTTTCTCAGCTCCCGAATGCATCAAACAATTGTTTCTTACCCCATTCTATTGTGAACTTTTTACTTTAAACTAACTTTCATGATCCATCAGATCAAAAGGTCATTTGAGAGTTTAAAAATTAATGAAACTTATTAAATAATGGTAAAAAGGTCTGTTATTATTTAAATTTACATAGATATTAATGAATTCTATGATGAGTTTGAAGTTAGTTCAAAGTAAAAAATGTGCAAAACAGTTTTTTATAAGTATAGTGTTTTTATTTATATTTTGACATCTAGATACAGCTTTAACTATAGAAAATAAAAACACAATAATTGTAGGATTTTTTCACTATTATCTTCTAAGAATACAAAATATTACTGGATAGAAGAAATTACATAACCTATATTTTTTTTAGCTGGCCCCATTTAATGCAACATTAAATGAATCTGAAGTTAGCAATTATATCAGGTTTGGTACCTTTATCTTTAAAGATTATCCAAAAAATTGATAAAAACCATTTCATAAGAGGCAAAGATATTAGTCCTCTCTCTCTCTCTCTCTGAACTCATATATTTATAATCGGTATGAAAAGACTAATTAAATTAGATAATAATATTCAAGGTGTCACATTTAAAAAATCCATGTTATGTAGTTTTTTCTACTTTTCAATAATTTTTAGAAATATTTGATATTCTTAGGCCATAATACAGGAATAATCCTACAAATTTTGAAATTAAAGTTTTTTTTTAATTTTCTATAATTAAAGATGTAACTAGGTGTCAAAATATAAATGAAACCCCTTTACAACTGTAGCATTTATAAATTTAGAGACATTACCTTTATTCATAACTGAGGTAAGAAATAATAGTATAAGGGATACAAAAGTTGAGAAAAAAAAACATGTTTAAAAAAAATTTACAATTTCGTTGAAAACAACCTGTACAAAAAAAAACTAAAGAATTAAAAAAAAACAAGGAAAACTTTTTTTACAAGTGTTTTACAAAACAAAAATTATACTGAACAAAGCCTATAAGAAAGGGTGAATTGCGAGGTAGCTACTAGGACTACACATAAATCTTACAAAACTAGCTAGAGGGAAATTCCCTACATTTTATATATGTTGTAGTTCTTGACTTTCTGAACAATAGATACCGTGATCACCTCCAAATCTTACAAAATAGAGACAGAATTGAATTTATAAAATAGAGTTATTCTGAAGGAAAAAATCGAGAAAAAAATGTTTCTTGTTACAAAATACAATTTTCACTGTGAGTAATCTTAATTTTCATAGACTTAAGTCAGTTATACTTTATTTGATATGATTAAAAAAGGCAACATACAGATGTTTCAAGTAAACTGAAGTTTAAAAAATAAAATTTTAAACAAAACGAATTACAAATTCATGTATAGTCTTTTTTAAGGTATTAAACCTCAGTTTACCAAATTGCATATAAACCAGACGTTTTGTTCTTTAATAAAACAAAATAGTCCATAATAAAAAAACAGCAGCTGCACCTTATACAACATTTTTGGGACATCCTGTATACATATTTAATATATCCTTGCAAAATGTACTTTTAGCAACCTAGTTTCTTCCAGTACCTAACAAGGTATCCCAGAATTACATAATAATGGATTTGAAATAACCTCTTCTGGTCAAAAATGGTAAACACAGTTAACTTAACTTACAAAAAATAAGGTTTCTTCATGATATAGGTATAATGTATATGGTGTATAATTTTTTCTCTAAAATTAAGTTTAGTTCACTTTTGTTACTTTATGTATATTAATGTAGTTTTTTTTAATTTTTAACACATCTGATATTTTATGTACGGGATGTTTGGTTATATTTTAAACAGTACCCTAGAGACTTTATTATGAGTTATCAAAAAACATTAAATATAAAAGTGTTTAGGTTTGGTAAATTTACAAGAAAAACAAACAAAAGATAATCGGAAATTTAGCAAATGGGCATCGATTGCGTTATTTTAAAAGGCACACCCTGTATAATAGATACACCTCAAATGGTCTCTTCTTGCTGATTATTAATAATGGACTAGGTTTAAGACCTTTATCTCTAAAGATAATCAAGAAATTTAAGAAAAACCCTATCATAAGAAGCAAATCTCTTACACATTGCCTCTTATGGCAGGGTTTTTCTAAAATTTCTCTATTATCTTTAGAGATAAAGTTTAAACCTAGTATATTTATAATCGGCAAGAATGATTAATGAATGATGACTTTGTTTAAACCCAAAAACATTTGTATTTAAAGTTTTCTGATAACTCATAGCATAACGCCTCTAGGGTACGTACAATTTAAAATATAATCAGGCACCCTGTACAATTTTACATAGGAATAAACAAATAAATTCTATTAAACATAATGGACTTATGAAGTCATATAATAGTTATTTTTTTAAATAGAATATTTTTATTGTGATGTGAAACTTCATTCATAGATTTGAACAGAAGATTAATTTAAAAATACACATTAAAATTGCAATTAGGAAAACCCAAGGAAAAACAAACACTTCAAACATATTTGTATCACACTGTAAGAAATTAGACAAACATATAAAACATAATGAGGTGTCTAGCACAAAGTTTAATGGTTAAAAAAAAATAAGTGCACCATTCATCAGTTGAGTTGCTATGCATTATCTTGCTGCTGTTTTCCGACAGAATATCAGTGCAAAAACAATTAGTCAAATTAAACAAGGTTTCAAGTGTTAAATTCTGTTTGATACTGTAAACTGATAATTTGTTATAATAACGAACTCATAGGTATGTTTTGCAGTAGACTTTGCTAAACATAAGCTTATGAATTATACTAGCCTAATCTGTTTAAGTCTAATATTATAGTAAGTTTCTTTATAAAAAAAAATAATCACAATTAATACTTACACAGGTATATATCTTCTACAATCAAAATGGTCGAGTTCAAATTTGAATTAACAAAATAGCTTATCGAGGAATTTGTAATTGTGCTTCGGTGATTGTTCTTCCTTATATTGACTAAGTATGTGAAAGGTAAATGAAAATACTGTATCAAATACTTGACATCATTTCTTGTATCATTCCCTTCTTTTTAGGGTCATATTCTGCAAAAAAGTAAAAATATTGCTATAATCAATAAGTGTGCCATACACCACATACTGTGTAATATAATATAACTAATTATTTCCCTACTCTAATAATTATAACATTATATAATTCCAACTATAGTTCTTTTAAAGAAAAACAAAGATTATTTCATTTCGCCCTCAACAGTAAAAATATATAATACCAAAGAAAATAATAGCTTACACTATAAATTTTCTTTGATAATACCTGTTAAGGAATACTTTTGTTTACAAATTATACATAGACCTCGACATAGACAATAAAATATAATTTTAGCAAGTACATTCTATTTGCTTAAAAATATACAAATTCATGCCTACCTGTAACAGTATTATGATAATCTAGATTCAACTGCCTTTATTGCTTCTTTAGTCTTTCCATCAATAGAAAGTATTATTCTTAAATTGGTTCCTAGTTACTGGTATTTATGTTCAATTTTGCAATACTTAAATACACCATTATTAAACCACTGTTATGTTTCCGCAAGTGATCCATCAGCTGTTCGACTTGTTTACTGGGTATCTGTGAACTAAAAAAGTTAGGTTAGGTTACGAGAGACCAAAATAAATAAAATACTGCCTATTCTTAAAATAGGGAGGGCCATTCCCCAGTAACAACGCGCAACGGGCAATTACAACCTAGAGTAAGATTTTTATTCTTACTCTAAGTTTAAAACGCTTTGTTCTCCCGTGGAACGCATTTCGCCCATATTATTATATTATTTTTCTGTGGAATAATATAGAATTTTGCACCATATAGCAAATAATATAATTAATATTTAAACAGAATATTCACAACTTTGTTAAATATTTCTTTAAAAGAAGTACATTTTGAAGATAGCGTTTTATGTTTTCCCGTACTTCTAACAAAATGATCAAGAAAGAAGAATTCACTGAATTAAAAATAATGATTCATTAATAAATAAAATATACAGGTTTCGTAATAATATGACATAGATAATATTTTTTAAACAGATTAGCTTACCTTGTTTAATTTTAAGGATTTACGCTGCCTATTTGGAGGTTCCATGTTTTCATGATTTTCTTGAATATTTTGGCATCTGTTGATTATTTACGGTATGATGCATATGCTAATATATCATGGCTTAGCTTTCAAGTAATCAAAACTACTTTTTATCTTACGAAATGAAACTCCAAGGCAGTAAATTTAGATATTATCAAAAACTCAAGAACTGACAGATTCGGAAAATGGCGGCTTTAGTAGTAGGTTGGTGTTTAACAAACCAGGATCGGAAAATCCGATTGTCATGCCGAACAGCTCTCCGAATGGAGAAAATTTTCGTTAACTAACGAAATGATAAGTGCAAAATCGCACCCCAGAGTTTTAATAGTCATCCTGGTTTTCAGCGTACAAATGTCAGTAGTAGTAGTCAAATATTACAAAAATTGTTTTGCTGGCGTTGTTTACTAGTTTCCAATAAATGTTCGGTGTGGAATAAGGAAGGATTTGCAAGTATGAAGGTCGGAGCATTTAAAATGCGAATTAATGCTAAAAACATTCGTAAAAAATCAAAGCACTATAGCTGACACTTTAAAAGAAAATGCTAAACTATATAAAATACATTTTAACGAAAATGTCCGATTAAATAGACTATTTATGTGCTTGGTAATTGACGCAGTTTTGTACCTTGCAAAACAAGAGTTAGTCTTTCGCGGCCATGATGAGAGCAGCGAGTCAATAAATATTGGGGAATTTTAAAAAGCTTTTAGGTTTATTAATATCGAGAAGTTTCCAAGAATTAAAAGATCATCACGAAAAAATTAAAAATGTTTTTACTGGTGACTCGAAAACTATTCCAAACGAAATAATTGAATGCATTTCTGATTATTTAAATAATCATGTAAAAAATGAAATAGTGAACACACAGTTTTTTTCTGTGCAGTGGATGACACCACTGATCTCAGCCAAACGAACGTATGCCCTTACGTCTGCATCTACGAGGCGTATACCAACAATTACAGAAACTCGTTGGTCTTCAAACTCGAAGTTAATAAATGTGATTGTTCAAGATTGGAGTAAATAAAAAGACGTCTTTGAATTTATTACAAACTGTGACAAATGTGATGAAAATCAATCCGGCTTGCGAGAGGATTTTTAGATGAGATGAACGATTTTAAATTCACGTTTCTGGCATTAGTGTTTAATGACATTTTTTCAATCACGGGCATACTATTTGCGTTCTTGAAAAAAAATCGCTTGACATTCATTTTTGCATATCCAATATAAAACGCTGTCGTGAGGCGCTCTGTAAAAAAAGAAATGAACTTTTTTTAATACCATGTCTGATAAAGCAAATTCTGTTACAGAAATACATCATTACAAATGTGAGCTTGCTAAACTTTCACCTGAAGAAATTAGGGCTAAGTATAGAACCCTTTTTTATGAAATATTGGACCATATTTTAATAGAAATAACACTAAGCTTTCAAGACTGTGAAAAACTTACATTTTTATGTTTGGCAGATTCTGCTAAATTTTCCGAATATAGTTTAAATATTCCGACTGGCCCGTTTGAAAATTTATTACAGTTATATGGGGAAATATTTTCAAAAAGTCAACGACTTAAAAATGAGTTTGGTCTTATTTTTGCAAATGACAGTAATTGGAATATATCGCTGGAAGAGCAAGTGAAAAAAATTAATGAAAATAAAGATATTTAAACCTAAGCATATAAAGTGTTTTCCCTTATTTTGACAATACCGTCGACAAGTGCTTCAGTGGAAAGAAGTTTTTCTTGCGTCAAACTTGTAAAAACTTATTTAAGAAATACAATATCTCAAAAAAGACTAACTTCTCTAGGCAATATTTCAATTGATAATAAATTTCTGGAGGAGATTAGGGCAACTCATCCATTTTATGAGGATGTTATAAATAAATTGGCTGCTATGAAGGATAGGAGAATTGATTTAGTATACAAAATTTAGGTAAGTCGTAAAAAAATATTCTACCCCTTCCCCATATAAGAAAATTTCTGGAAAAAAATTATTGCGATATTTTCTTGCTTCATTTGCACTTCACTTAATTTTTCACCCGCGAGCCGCCACTGCAATTGAGAAGTCATTGGTAAACAACATAGATCCTCAAAGAGTAATAGATTTCGCGAAAAATAAGAGAAGAATAAACTTAATTTTATGAATTGTTTTTTTTTAGCGGTTTATATTATTCATGTTTGTTTTTTATTAGTTTTAGTAATACTTCCACAACTGTACATTAAATAAAAGTGAAAAAACATGTTTCTTCAGATGTATTTAATTAAGTTACTTTTGTATAAAATTTGTTATTTAATTCAAAAACCGAAAAAATAAATGTAGAAAATTCGTTTTAATTTTTTTACTGGCACATATTATTTGTTACAGGATCCATCATTAATGTAAAAAAAATCTGCTACTTTGACACACTAATGACAGACCCTGTATATAGGCTCCTCTAGAACTATTTGTGCCCCCAACTGGCCCCCCCAAAATGAATTTTCTGTCTACGTCCCTGCATGGGCGTGGATTTTGATTTACTTAAGGGGTATGAAAGCGTAAAAATTCATATTTTGAGAACGCAAAACCAATAATAGTCAAATTGAAACCTTTGGAAGCAATGTTTATGAGAGAGACGAAGAACGTTCTACTACATAGTTGAATTCATATTGCCCTTGATAGCAGGATTTTTTCGAACTTTTCGTGAAGCTTTGAAGATAAAGGTATGAATCCTTAATATATTTATAACATACGGTAGGTCTGCTTTGAGTTATTCCATATATATATATATATATATATATATATATATATATATATATATATATATATATATATATATATATATATATATATATATATATATATATATATATATATATATATATATATATATATATATATATATATATATATATATATATATACATAATTATCAAGTACTTTCTTGGGATTAGGTTCGTGGATTGAACAAAGAAACTTTAATTGACGTTTAGCCTGTCCATTTCAGGTTTTCGAGATGTGCAGAAATAAATATTTTGAAAAAGCCTGAAATGGACAGGCGAAACGTCAATTAAATATATATATATATTGGCAAGGGTGAAAGTTGCTATAACACAAAATGAAGTTTTTTAAAGAAATAACAAATTCTTATGGTTCAGAAACAACAACCTGTCTGAAGCATATCTCAAGAACATACAAGATGATTGCTAATCAGAAAAATTGACGAATATTTTTATTGAGGTGCAAAAGTACAAATATTTTTCCAAAATTTTTAAATTTGCATACTACACATATATGTTTTACAAGTAAGCACCTTGAGAATAAATTTTTCGATGTCATTAATAATACTAAATTAAAAATACTAAATCTCCTCATTACAGAAACAACAAAATCTATTAATAACCTTAGTAAAAGTTTACAAAATGAAAAAAATAAAATTAAAAATATTCTACCACACAAAACTGTGGATACATTCCTAAACCTTGAACAACAAAAAGCAGAAACTATTTTCAAACGAGTCAAACAAAAAAATAACAATAAATTTAATAATTTATATAAAACTATACAAACCAATAACGAAAAAATCGATACCAATAACCGGCTAGAAAAGAAATTGCAGAAACACTAGCACTAAGTGAAAAATTTTCTCTACCTGTTAGTGTGAAGAATGCAATTTACCAACAATAGATTACATTGCTTCTATCGAGTCAGCTATTTACAATAAACCATCCGAGCATATATCAACCATAAAATTAAAATAAGACACAAAAAAATACAGCAAAACAAAACTCAAAAAAAAACTATCAAAGCAAGCAAAAAATGTAAATATTTTTTAAAAACAAATCCACCGATCAGGGCCGGATTATCCAATAGGCTAAGTAGGCTATAGCCTAGGGGCCCTTGACTTGCGGGGGCCCTTGAAAAATTTTGAATTAATGGGGGAAAGAAAATCTGAAAAAATACATATTTAATATATGTTGACCATGATATAAAAATAATAAAAATAATAATAATAACGAAAATAATTATCATTATTTATACTAAATCTAGCCGCGGGGCGGCCCTCACGAACCGCTAATGTGAGTTTTTATTGCGATTAAGATAGACCGGCCGACGCCGACGAACGCTTCTGTACTCTTCTCTGAAATAAAACCAGTGTGGCCAACAGAGCGCGTTTTCCGCGAAATTGGCGAATTTTTCTCCCGAGAAGTGCGCTTTTTTTTCATAATTGCGCGTAGCCCATAATATAGCGGATTGCGGATTTCTATAAAACGAGCAAGAGTATTCACATATTCAAACTCACTTTCGTGTTTTCTTTTCTTTTCATCCGATAAAAGAACACACTAACAAAACTAGGAATGAAGTTTAACAAACAAAATCGCTATTTTCGACTTGACAACAGTGTCACGCCGTGCATCCATGTGTCATTAGTGTCAATTTTGCCATTTGTTTCAATAATAAATATTACTATATTGGGAATCTTGTTGTGTTACTTGAAGTTGGCATCAGACAAAGCTGTTCTATTTTCAGGATTAACTATCAACTATTTTCAGTAATTAACTTTTCTTAATTTTAATTAATTACTAATTAATACATTTAATTACCTTTAATTTTTTATTTTAAAAAACTTAAAATTAAGTGGCGCTCAAGGGAAGATTGGTAGGTATAATAGAGAAAAAGGGATTATCCACCCATTGCCCTGCTCGCCTGACGGAAAGCTGCCGTGCTTATTATTATTATGTGTGGTCTAAAAAAAAATGCCACAAAGTTTGAGTTTTGCTTTTCAATCATATCGAAAAACAAAATAGCTTTGAATTTGAAAGCCTTCAACGGCGTTGCCAAACTGATAGGGACTATTATTTTTATGTTGTCAATAAAAGAAAGCGCTTCTAGCTGCAAATTAGCGCATTTTCTTGGCTGGAATGACGCGCTCGACTGTCAAAGTGGTGGCAACACTAAATAAAATCCCAGAATTTCAATCCGTGTGGTACGATGATAGACGTTTAGCGGTTTCGGTCTAATAAAATCCACACGAATTTCATATTTAATATTAAGGTAATACTTTGTACATACTACTAAATGTATTAAAAAACACAGTTAGTTGATTAGTGCATAGTGTAAATTATACGTGATGTGATACATTATATACAGTATATATCTGTATATCATTGACTAAAATGAGTAACTATCCAAGTGGAGCCAAAAAGCGTAAAATAGCTAAAGAAAAGGCTGCAAGGCACGCGGAAGCTATAGAAAATGTTCCAAAAATAAACACTTTTTTTAAAAAAACACATATTGATAGTGAGCAATCACATAAGTCTAATTTTATTCATTTGCCATATGATGATTTACCAGGAACTTCAAGAACAAATTTGGAAGGTATTTATAATTTATTATGTGTAACATACAGGATTTTTTCTATTCTAAACCAACCATAGGCTTCTTTGTTTTTCGTAAAAAATTCTGAAATCCTTTATTTATTCGATGTTTTAAAACAAAAGCAAGCGCATATTTTTTTTAGATTCTTCGCTCCGGCTCACCGCTAATAAAATTGAAAACAATGAGAATGACACTGACGAAGTTGACACAAGCAATTTTGGCGATCCTGCAAAAATCACAGTTAACTCAGACACCATTAACTTTATTATAAAAAATCCGATAGTACAGGACTTAAACAGCTTTGATTTTGAAAACTCAAAAAGAGTGTATGAAGGCTTACAATCACGTTACGCATCTAAAAAAATTTTTTTTTCTAAACTTCGAAATGGTGAAGAAGTTCGGCGGGAGTGGCTCTTATATTCTGTGTCTACGAATTCTGTTTTCTGTTTACCGTGTACGTTGTTTAGTAGGGATCGTGAAAAATCTTTTGTTAAAAGATTTAACGATTGGAAAAATATTATTAGAATTGAAAAACATGAAGCTTCGCAAGAACATTTAAATAACACAAAAATATTTTTAACTCGTTCCAGTACTTTAGGCAAAATAGATACAGAAATTGAAAAACAATATTTAGAGGAAAAAAACTACTGGATAAAAATTCTCCATCGCGTTTTGTCTACAATTAAATTCTTGGCAAGTCGAGGTATGGCATTCAGAGGCACAATAGAGAAGTTTGGAAGAAATGATAACGGCAATTATTTGGGACTTTTGGAGTTAATAGCTCAATTTGATCCATTTTTGAATAACCACTTACAAAAATATGGAAATCCAGGACGCGGTAATGTTTCATATTTATCATCTTCTATTTGTAACGAGTTTATTGAAGTTGTATCAAAGCATGTTCGTGACTTTATTAGTAGTGAAGCCAGATCGGCGAAATATTTTTCCATTTGCGTGGATTCAACGCCTGATGTTAGTCATTCGGACCAGCTTACTTTTATTCTTAGATACGTAATATGTGATGGCTCTCCTATAGAACGTTTTGTTACCTTTATTAGTAATACTGGCCATAAGGCAGTTGACATGGAAACTGCAGTTCTTAAAATATTAGACCAGCTACACTTAAATATTCAAGACTGTAGGGGCCAGTCTTATGATAACGCCAATAATATGTCCAGTCAATATTCAGGATTGCAAGCTCTCATTAAAAAAAGGAATCCTCTAGCATTATTTGTCCCCTGTGCGGCACACTCTCTTAACTTGGTAGGAACATGTGCAGCTGAGTGTTGTAATATGGCTACTTCATTTTTTATGTTTTTAGAAGAAATTTATAATTTTTTTTCAGCTTCCACACATAGGTGGCAAATAATGACAGAAGAACTCAATAAAATTCCCAATGCTCTCGTTCCAAAAAAATTATCTGTTACTCGATGGTCTGCTCGCGCGGATTCTAGTAGGGCAATTATTTTAGGATTTTCTGGGTTTAAAAAGTCATTAGAAGTTATCGAAAATGATATTACACAACCAAATAATTCAAAAGTTCAAGCAAAAGGAATTAAAAATCGGTTCGAAGAATTGGAAGTTGGGATGTATGGGAAGTATGGGACGATATTTTAACAGAGTTTAATAAGGTTAGTAAATCATTACAAGCTACTGAACTCGATGTTTCCTTAGCAGTCAATTTGTATGATTCATTAATTAAACATGTTTTACAACAACGGGAACGTTTTGCATATTACGAAGAGTGTGGCAAAAAACTTACAAACTGTTCCACATACAAATACGATAATAAAAGAAAAAAAAACAGAAAACTACAATTTGACGAACATAAAGAGGGTGAAGTTGCATTCAGTGGTAGAGATAATATGCTCATAAATACTTTCTATGTTATAATCGATAACATTCTTGCGGAACTCAGGGGTCGACAAACTGCTTATCTTAACGTTTCAAATATGTTTGGGTTTTTATATCTAGAAAATTATTCAGAAGAGAATATTATAATACAGGCAAATTTACTCCAGGAGCACTATCCAAACGATTTAGATCAAAGTTTAGGAGCCGAATGTATTCGCTTTAAATATTTTATCTCCGAAATTAATTCGGGAATTACCAATCCAAGGGAAATGTTAAAATTTATAAGACAAGAGAAATTAACGTGTAGTTTTCCAAACGTAGATATTGCATTAAGGATATTTTTATCCATGGCAGTAACTAACTGCAGTGGGGAGAGATCATTCTCTACATGAGAAAGGGTAAAAAGTCATAAGAGAAATTCATTAGGTGATGAAAAAACTAATCAACTTTCTTTATTGGCGATAGAACACGATCTTCTCAATAAAATTCCAAACGAAAATATTATTGAAAGTTTTGCAACCCAAAAATCACGAAAACGAGCATTTATTTAAGTACATATCACCACGTATTTATATTTTTTTTTAACGAAAATGTTTTAGGCTAATGTTTTTAGATATTTATTGATTTTTGATGTGTTTTGAATAAAGTTATTATTATATACTTTTAAAAACTACCTAGTTTTATTACAAATTTTACGTTATCAAAAAAAAATTCTACCATAAAATATTCTAAATGTTCTGATTAGGGGCCCTAGGTAATTTTTAGCCTAGGGCCTCTTCAAACGCTAATCCGGCCCTGCCACCGATAACAGTCTTAAAGCCAGACAAAAGTAACAAGACTGTAATAATGAATACCATTGATTACAACAACAAAATTAATGAACTTCTTGATGACAAAAACACATATTAAAAAATGAAATTTGATTCGAAAAAAATCTCTTCAATCCAAAAATAACTCGTTCATAGAAAAACTGTTAAAACGTAACCACATATCCGAAAAAGAAGCCAAATCATTAAAAATACATAATTCTGTTCCACCAAAATTCATTTTGGTGGAACATTTTAGATAAAGTTAAAAACAATCTCTTAAAAAATCATTTCCCATAATTATAAAAGGAAGAACCTATAAATTATACAATGGCACATAACATATTGTAAATAATCGTGACAACAATAAAAACACTACATACATATCTTTGCCATACACTGAAGGTCTTTCTGAAAAGATTAAACACATTCTCGGTAAACACGATATAACCGTATGTCACAAATCTAACAATACCCTTAAATCTTTATATACACCACTAAAAAGTCAGACACCAATTAAAGAACAATCAAACGTAGTTTACAGCATTCCCTGCCTAAACTGCCCCAAAAAATATATGGGCATGACCACACAATACCTATCAAATAGACTAAGTGGGCATAAATATACAAAATATGCTTCCACAGCACTACATAAACGAAAGAGATATGAAACATGAATTTAATTTTTCGGGTACAACGGTCTTATCAAAACAACAACATTACCATAAACTGACATTCAAAGAAATGGTCGAGATAAAAAAAGAAAAAAATACAGTGAACGATCGGAAAGACATTGACAATCTCAGCCAAATATATCACAATTTAATTTAATTCAATTGTTATAAACTATTTCCATCAATCATAAATAGATACTGTATACTGTCAGACTCACACAAATACTTTTAAAACAACCCGTATCTACCAATAGTGTCTACAATGTCAATATAATCAAAAAAATGTTAATGATATATATAAAAAAACAATAAAATTCTTTAACAAGTGTATCACTTACTTCCACACTGCCAAGCAAGGCAAAATAACATCTTTCTCAAGGTATGTACTGTACTATTTTAACTAAATGTTTTTAATAATTTTAATCCGTGCCGTTATATCTAATTGTTTTTTTTTAACTTACGTATATTCACTTTCTGTATTTAGTTTTTAGATGTGCAAAAATAAATATTTTGAAAAAGCCTGAAATGGCCAGGCGAAACGTCAATTAAAGTTTTTGTTTCAATCCACGAACCTATTCCCAAGAAAGTACTTGATTATTGTAAATTGTAAGGTTCAAGAAGAGAAATATATATATATATATATATATATATATATATACATATGTATATATATATATATATATATATATATATATATATATATATATATATATACATATGTATATATATATATATATATATATATATATATATATATATATAAAATGTGTTTTGCATTCCGGGTGTACATCCGTTCACTACTATCGTTCTGAAAAGAACAGTTTTGCTGACGTTTCGCCAAAATCACATTTGGCATTTCGAAGCTTTCTTTCTCGCGTCCGAATAGAAACTGAGTTAAATGTTGTCAAAAATTTTGCATGTATACTGTACCAAAATAAACTTACCACTCCAGCAAATATCTTTATTGCGTTTTTTATCAGTACCTTAATAAAATATATAAAAAGCATATAAAGTCGGATAATGACGACACAAAGCTTGTAATAAGTTCTCGACTTGACAAGAGTTAGTTATGTACGCACCATGTTCCAATGTCTTTACCCGTCGTGACCGTGTCAAAAGATACTTTTTATACATTTTTACATTTCGGTCGCTATATCTCGGAAGCACTTTGAGATAAACTTTTAAAATTTAGTAAGTTTTTAGAACCCACACAGGGCTTTCGAACGAGACTGGTTTCTCGTCTAACAATGAAAACAAAAAGATTTTTCGAGATTTCTAGAACTTCCTATGGAACATGACAACTGTCGGAGAAAAAATGAAATATTGATTTGTAATTTCAACGAAAAATTCCTTTTTAGAGTCTCATGGACCCTATTGAAAATCGGTGCGATCTAAGTTGAAGAAGTATTTCTTTTTTTATTTTTAAACCTCGTTTTTTGGTCAAAACAAGGGTCCACTGAACGCCCTCTGGTAGACAAACGGTTCAAGGTTTCGACAAAAACAAGAAAGAGTTTAAAAAGCATAGATAACACAAAAAGTTCTTGTAGAACGATTTTTTTTATAAAGTGTGAACAAATTACATTTATCACCGCTTCTTTAAGAAATATTCCATTTATTAGTTGTATTGAGAACTGCCGTCAAGCAAAATTAATGAGGAGGTAAAGAATACGAAAATGCGTTGCAAATTTGCAGTTATATACTTCTGGAGGAAAACTGTTTTTTCCGTTTGGTGGTATTCGTCCGCCTCTGACCAACATTAAATATTATTATAAATCAGCAAAGTGCCGTAAAGTTTTGGCATATTTTTTTTGTAAAAGCACATCGATGCCTCAAAATCTTGCCAAAATATCGACAAAATCCAATAAAAAACAAAACAAAAATTCTATGCGGGGACTTTAATATCGACTATGCTACTGTTTGTGCCACCCAGCAATTTTTAATTTCTATATTCGACTCTTTCGGTATTGCAATGAATGTATCGTCTCCAATTAGAATTTGAAAATACTCTTCTTCTATCATTGATTTCGTGGCATCCGTAGGCGTCTTTCTGATCACGAAGCAATATTTTCCAAACTTAGTATTCCTCTTAGGATCTTACAGAGACCTCGCCATAGGGCAGAATTTTCTCGGTCGCCAATTTTTCAGTATTCCATATTGTAACACCGACTGGAATTTTGAATTTGAAAATTTTAACTCAAATTTTAATTTTCTTAAATAAAATTTTAGGTGCTTTTAATAAGACCTTCCCGTTTAAGTCATAAACCACGGACCACGAAAGGATTAAGCATTTCTGCTAAAAAAATGTGTTCTCTCTTATATATAAAAAAATTTACCGACTCCATTCTTATTATCGACTACATCTCTAATTATAGGAGGATCTATATTAGACTAATCAAGTCAACAAAAAGAATATACTATTAAAAACGTCGAACAAAGTCTAAATCTTTCACAAAAGTTTGTTTAGAGGCATATATGATATATACAGACACAATTACATTGGGGCACACTGGTTATCATCATGATGAGATTTCACATAACTTCCACACATTTTTAACCATACTATTCAACAGGTTTATAGGAGGTATTTTCGCTGGTTTCACTGTATTTGTTTATCGATTTCGTAAGTAACATTTGTTTTTAAGAAACTGATTCAGTTTGTTATTTTTGTTTTGGTTAACATTTTGACGTCTATCGAACTGTCCTCTGGCGGCGGGTGGTTAAACTTACTTATTAATCTCGTCTCCCCCCGATTTACTACCAAAAAAATTTTGATAGTAAATCGTAAAAATAATTAGTAAAAATATTAGTGCGTGGTTATTAAATTTATAATAACACAGTGCAATAAAAAATTACCCATAAATAGAAACATTTCTTATCATAAATAACTGCTATTGTTTACGTTTTCTCTCGGAGACCTTGACGGTGTTGCCTCGATTGTGTGAATATGCCTGAAGTCGAGATTTGTAATGTGTGCAGCAAATTAGTTTGCGATGACGACCAGGAACTGTTGTGCGAAAAATGTTTTGTTTGGAAGCACCGGACATGTTTGGGTATATCCAGCAAAACATATCAGAAGTTGGCCAAATCTACCGATAAATGGCGCTGTCTGTGTGAGGGACTCTCAGAGAAAAGCGGATACACCTTTAAAAAATTAACGGTTAGAGGATATGGATAAAAATACAATCACCTTCTTACTAAATAAAACGAATGAGAGCCTACGAACAGAGCTTTTAGTTATTAAGAAATCACTAAACAAAAAGGAGCAGGCTGAACTAGTGAATAATCTAATAGTGCAAGGTATACCATACAAAGAGGGCGAAAATCTGAAGGAGATTGTGAGGAACATTGGAAATCAACTTGAAGTTTTTCAATGCCTTCCGCTTGGGAAAGGGTCCTGGCAAGAACAATCCCATAAAAATTTGTTTTGCCAGGTCGGAATTAAAGCAGAAAATGTTTAAATCAAAACGCAGAATGGATCTTAACCTAAGAGTTCTGTGCTACAGGGAGAACAAAGATACCAAAGTCATTCTAAATCATGACCTTACCAAAGATAACCTGAAATTGTTTAGTGAGGCAAGATTATTTAAGAAAACCAATGACTGCAAGTACTTATGGCTCAGTGATGGTAATATTTTTTTGCGCAAGTCTGATAGTTCAAAGGTGTTGTTGGTGGAATCAGTGAGTGATTTAAAAATTTAGAAGGGCCTCCAAAGGAGTAAAGTATAAAAAATAAGTTTAAAGATGTTCAGGGGTTTATAATAAATAATAAGTGTGATGTGCTAGCTTTATCAGAGACATGGTTAGATATAAATGAAACATTCCTATATGAAATTGAAAATTATAATTCAGTTCATTCATGTCGTAATGGTAGGGGGGGGGGTACATCTTTGTACATTCATAACTCTATAAAATATAAATTACTAGACCAGTCTAAAGTAAATCAAATAATAAATTGGATGTGTGTCAGAATAGGTGATCAAAATTTTACATTAAGCGTTATTTACCGGCCTCCCTCCTACAAGGGTTTGGAATTCTTAGGCGATCTAGAAAATATTATAAGTAATTATAAAACAAAACATATTGTGGTGGGAGATATGAACATTAATTTATTAGATGACAACCATTTAACTACTAATTGATATTGATCCTAAATGTGCAACTCGGTGTAGTGGTCACAATAGAAGTATAATAGATCATGTAATAGCAGACTTCAAGTCAAATCAATGTATATCTAACCTTGATGTTAATATTAACTCACTATCGGATCACTGTAGCCTTTCATTTGAAATACTAGAGAGAACAAAGGTGTTTAAGCCTAAAATTAATCATAAAATTACAATTTTGGATCATAAAAAGTTTGTATCATTGTTTGCAGAAAAGATATCACACACGGGTCCGCTCTCATCATTTCAAGAATTAATAGATATAATTATAGAGTGTAAAAAATTAAAAAAAAAAACTTAAGGTTATAAAAATAAAACAAGACAATACTTGGCTAAATCAGGAAATTCCTGAGGTTATGAAGGAGCGTGATCTGGCATATAAGAAAAAAATAAAAAATCCTGGGAACCCTTTGTTTTTTAAGTAAATGGGAACAAACAGGACAATATCATAAAAAACAATGGAGATTCATAAACAGCTTTTTTAAGCCAAAAGCAAAGGAAATCCAAATTGATTCGTTAACCATTCAGAATAAAAAAATAAGCGACTAGTCTGAGATTGTAAACAACTTAAACTACCATTTTGCACATGTAGGGGAAAATCTAGTAACAGAGTTAAATGAAGAAAAAGATATCTCAGGATATGAATTCGAAAATTTTTTTAGTGAAATTAATTGTAATGTAAGACGAGTGAGGCTGAAATAAATGAAACCATACTGAATATTAAACGTAGAAGTGGAGCTGGTGATGACAATGTAACAGTAAGAGACTTAATAAATATTAAAGATTATGTAATAAAACCATTAGGCAACTAACAAATAATGTATTAACGTCCAGTATTTTTCCACAAGAATTGAAGAAAAGTAAAATTGTTCCTATATTTAAGTCCGGTAATAAAGACTCAAGGAACAACTATAGACCTATAAAATAGTAAAAGCTAGAATAATAGAGTTCTTAGAGGAACATATTCCAATGGATATTCATCAGTATGGTTTTATAAATAACAGAGGTACCTTCGCGGCCACATTTGACTTTGTAAACTACATATCAAAAGCTTCGATGAAAAATATATTGTACTAGCAGTTGACAGAGACCTCATTTAAAAATTTAATGATTTTGCAAAATAAGAGTCTTAAGATATTATTTAATTCTAGTAAATTCACTAACACAGATGAGTTATATAGAAAACTGAAAGTTGCTCAACTAAATGTGATATTAAAATTAGAACAATGTAAATTGATGTATCAAATAATTAATAGTCAAAAAAGTAATACAAATGTTATTTTTGCCAGAGAAGTGCATAATCTGCTGAATATAGCCGAACCAATATGGCATTAAATTGCCCCATCCAATCTGCTTCTAGAGCCTATAACCGTTTACCCTTAGAAATAAGAATATTAAATAGTTATATTTAGTATATTTCCTTTTTACACAAACTGAAATAGCACTTAAAAATATAGATCTCTGTTTACCTTATTACGTTTTTATTAAGCTTATTATATTAAGTTTACACTGTTGTTGAATATTATATATATAATATGAATTTAGGAGACGAAAACCATAGGAATTCTATTTAACTTCGCCTTAAATTTCGAAATCGTTAAAAATCTAGCCGTGGAACCATGCTAGTGTTACCAACCAAACGGTAATGAAATACCCTAGAGCAACCAGAACCTTCTAAATTAGCTAGTTTTTATTAATTTTTCCTGGTTCTAAATACTTGTTTCCTTTAATTAATTGAACTATTAGTAATTTAGTGCCTAATTAAAATCAGAGCTTGTCAAAATTTAAACTGTCTTAATAATTGTACATATCATAGGTACTTGGAGGATATTGCGGTTGACTCTGCTGTATGCAGGGGGAAGAGTACGTGCGATCTTTTGTCATGGGTCAAAGAGAGACAGAAATATGACCGTTTTTACTGTGATTGTTTTGAGTGCTTTTTCTACTTCGATCCTCGTGTTGAAATATCTTTACTTTTTCCCCGAAAACCTTCAGAATAAGTGTGTGTTGGGTTCAAGTATTTTTATGTGAAGTTAGTTTCACCCCTGCAAAGGGATTATATAACTGTACGTATGCCGCAGGCATTGTGTATTTTGGGCCTAAGATGGTACACTTGGGCAATTTAAATTAAATCTAGTTATTGGGTTTCATATTAATTTTATTGATACTTTTGTGTAAATAAATAAGTATTTTTTGCTTTTATACTGACCGAAATAAGATACTCTTCGTGAGTTCAATAATTTGGAGATGTATTTTAATTAATAACTTGAAGATCGCCATTTTGTCAAGCTTACAAAATGTTATATTTTAAGGATAATTTAACTGGCATACCAATAACTAATTGCTAATTTTGCTTTTGAGGTAGAAAATTTCCAATTTGATAAATAAATTAGGGCAGCTTATCTTAATCAATTGTTCCAGCTATAGAATTTCGGTAGTAAAATAGTGCAGAATTAATTCTTTTATTTAATTTTTAATGCACCACTCTGTCAGTTTTGTAATTATGAATTTATATAATGTAGTACAGTAATATACAGAGTGGTTCAGACGATAAAGTCATTTTAGAAAAAATATATTTAACTAAAAAGAGGGTGGGAATTAGATATTTTTACATTAGTACGTTGTACTAAGGATAGTTTTTCCTTCTTTTTAGGGTTTTTTTTAACTACCCATAAATTTTTGAGATATTGCTCCACACCTTAGAGTTTTCTTTTGATTTTGGGCAAGCAGATCTCTTGTAACATTTTAATTTCAGTAAAATGTAATTCTCATATTTTTCTTTAATTTCTATTTACTAGTAACTTAAATTATAAACATAAACCGTTTATTAAACGTGCTTATAAATAAAGCATCAATAGCAACATTCATTTTATTGTCACAGTTCACTTTCAGAGTGGTTCCGAACTGAGAAATTTGGCATCATCGGATTATTGACAAATACAAACAAACCGATCACTACTTCGAAATAGGCCTTTTAATTTGCACCCCATTTGGTTTGTAACCCTTCAGTCTTAATTCATTTTTTTGGTCAAATACCTATTTTTCATTCTGGGAAATAATTAAACTTATTATTCTATAAATATTCAATATTTGTCACTTTATAATGTTATAAACTATATTCGAACTTGTCATGTCATTTGTCACTTCACTTATTTTGGTACATTTTTGCAAAGTGGTAACCCTGATTTTTAGTATATAAACATCTGTCAACAGAAGGGGTTGTTTTTTTTTCTTCAGCCTAACATTCTTTTGGAAACGAGTGTCGTTTTGTGTCTGTCAACTAAATCTGGATTTTTCAGGCCCAAATTAGGGGATCTTAGACGGCAGACCTCATAGAAAAGTTTGGTATAGGTTTACCTTTTTGTATTGGAGAGTATTTTGGAGATTTGTTGTACAAAACTAATTACTTCTTCGGAAGGATTTTTGGCACTGGCCATTCTGTCAGGGTGAAGAAGCCACTGTATTGAATTTGATTCCAACTTTTGCAGTTAATATTTTTCTCTTTTCTGGAACCCTCAACTTCAAAACCAGAGGCTTCTTTCGTAGGGTCTAGATAGATAATTTGTTAAACTAACATAACCTAACCTATTGAAGTTATATAAGACCGTTTCAAGTGCTGATCCTGGCCATTCACCGGTACCTGGTGCTGACGAAGGCAGAACAGATAAGCCTTTAACATATTTTCCTTTTTGCTGTTACGAATAATAATAGAGTATTGTATGTTATAATTCGATCTGTTTTGTAAGAAACAGCTTACGTGATCACGTTGGTTGGTACCTGTGTATGAAGATTTCATTAATGCTTTTTTTTTAGTTTAATTTACCTTTTTAGTTTATCTCTTCGGTCTTAAAGCTTATAGTTCTTAGTGAAACGTTTAATTTTATTTTATTATTTTAATTAACTTCAGAAATTCTCACATTTTGCACTAACATTTAATTTAGTCATTTATCAATTTTAATAATCTATATATAGCGGCTTTGGTTATTGAAAGTTTTTAAGTCCCTTCTTAAGATCTTAATTTTATACATATATTTTAAATATAGAAAACTGATTGTTGATTGTTACCTATTAATATTGTTACCTTTAATAGTTTTGGTAAATTCCTTCTGTTGCTTTTGTTCTAAAAGATCTTGGTAAACTTGTATTGTGTGGTTACACTCTTGTGCTGCAATTGTTGCATTTTTTTTTATTAAATGTCTTTGTTTTTAAACATTGTTTTGTTTGATTAGTTTTTTAGTTTTATTGGTAAGTGGTAATAATTCAGGAGTGGTACCGCAAACAACTGAGGCAGTTTGCAGTTCAACTGGATTGGAGCTGCTGGCGCCCTAAAACGATCCCCTCTTCCTGAGTAGCCGGTATTTGCCCACTCACTGTTACTACCGTTTCTTGTTATTAACCACTACTGATCTTTCATTATTAATTTTTTTTTTTATTATTAGAAAACAAAACTTAAAATCTAAGAATCCTACTCTCTGCTATTAAAAAGAGAAAGAGTGTGGTACTCTGTACTGACTGGGTGTTGCTTGATGTAGTGCGGTGTGGTGATTTGGACCTTCGTACAGAGATAAGTGAAGTCTGATTTAAAATTACTTTTTCTTGCGGTTTGCAGTAATTGTATAACTGTACACTTTTTAATGACTTACTTGTACTGTGATATATGAGTAGATAGTGCTGATGTAAAATTTTATTTCCAATTTATATTTAAAACTCTTGTATTCTTAAAATTCAGGTAGCACTACTCATATGAGAGTTCATCCACGTATATCATGGTACACGGTCAAAACATTATTGAGTAATACTTTCTTTCTCGTTTTCGTTTTCATTTCTTATTAATTTATTAATTCATATTATGACTCCATTAACCAATCTTTGTAAATCACTAATAGCTGGATACCCATATTGGGATTGTAAAACCTATTGTTAAAAAAAACAACACCTAACCTAACCTAACCTAACCTAACCAATATTTTTAATTAAACACACTTCTGAGTCCTTAAGGATCTTCTGTACACCAAGGACCTTCTTGTTTGGGTTGCGATACAAACTAGTGGCGCCCTGGTAAAAATTGACCCGCTCCCACGCCGACTGGCAGTCGCGAGCACAAATGTGGCAATTGTCGAATCCTTAAGGGGGTAGGTATTTAATTTTCAGGTTTTAGGATAAATGATAATAGAATAAATTAAATACAACGTTTCGATCTTTATTAACTAATCTTTAGTTAACCAATTTAGGCAACATTTAATTGGCGCCCAATGGCTTACTTGTCCTATATCTGAACAGGCAAAATTGAAAATTTTGGTGAGGAACTTTACTCCATTTTACCAGAGTGAGTTGGGTTTAGTGAATATTACCTCAGTTGGCCAATTACGTTCGGTATGTAGACGTTTAGAGGAGAGACGTGAATCTGTGGAAAGTTACGATCAGCCTTCTAGACGTGGGAATATGTTGGAATCGGACTTGGCATATGTAGTAGATGAACCCGACGTGTCTACTCTAAGGGTAACTGATGAATCTAAGGATTCGAAGGATACTGGTTCTGGGAATAATGAAGTTATCTGTTTCCGTTCTAAGAAATCGGGTCATCGAGCTATAGGATGTGCTTTACCTAAACCAAAATACTGCTTCCGATGTAAAAAAGAGGGAGTAACAGTCAAGAATTGTTCTAATTGTAGTAGACCGTCGGGAAACGCCCAAAGGCGCTTCTAGATGGCGATCTTGATTTAGTGAGCGCAGATAATGATAAAATTAGACCGATTCTCGATTTTGTACTAGAGCATGCGCAGAATAATGAGAGGCCTTATCTCAGAGTGGTTATTTTGGGCAAGAAAAATTCTTGGAATTCTGGACTCTGGTGAATCGCGAACTATTCTTGGAGGTCATGGTTGGACTTTACTGAAAAATTTGGACCTTAAACTAGAAAGAAAACAGACTCCATCTTGTAAAGTGGCTAATGGTCAACGTTGCCAAAGTATTGGTGTGTGTAAAGTGCCGATGACGGTAAGGGATCGCTTTCGTTTAATTAAGGTCATTATTATTCCAGATTTACCGCATACTCTTATCTTAGATGCAGATTTTTGGCGATCTATGGGAGTAGTGCCAGACCTTAGGCATAACGAATGGTGTTTTTGAGATCTTCCAGAGATTAATACATTGGATGTATCAGATGGAACGGTTTTAACTCCATATGAAGAGAGTCTTTTAAATGAGCTGTTGGATAGAAACTTTTCATTGATAGGAGATGAACTAGGGTGTAGGCAGAACATGTTATTGAAACAAAAGCCAGACCTATTAAGTAAAGATACTATCGTGTTTCACCAGTCATGCAGAAATTGATCGATAGTGAACTTGATCACACGTTGAAACTTGGAGTAATTGAACCATCGAAAAGTCCCTGGTCGTCACCCATAGTCATGGTCAAGAAAAAAGACTCCTCTATGAAACATTGTGTTGATTTTAGGAAGCTTAATGCTGTGAGGCCGAGAGATAGCTATTCTTTACTGCAAATTAGTGATACACTGGACAAATTTCGAGACGCCAAATATCTTTCTAGCATGGATATAAAGTCTGCTTACTGGCAAGTACCTGTTGTAAAATCTTCGAGACCATATACTGCATTTACTGTATCGAATAGAGGACTTTTTTAGTTCAAGTGTCTTCCTTTTGGACTTCTCAATGCGCCTGCAACTTGGCAACGCATGATCGATAATGTTCTGGGACCAGATTTAGACCCACACTTCTTTGTATATTTGGACGATATTGTGATAGAGAGTTCGGACTTCGGGACTCATCTTAACGTGCTGGAGGAGGTGTTTAAGAGACTTCGAGAAGCCAATCTTACGGTAAGTAGAGAGAAAATGTCAATTTTGTAAACCTCAAATGAAATATTTGGGTTATGTTGTCGATAGGAATCGATAACATGTTGATCCTGATAAAGTTCGAGAGCGATATTAGAAGTAAAGGCATCACGGACGGTTACTGAAGTGAGGCGTATTTTGGGAACTTTTTCTTAGTGCCGCGGGTTTATTAAAGATTTTTCTTCCATTACAGCTCCTATTAACTCGTTATTGCGAAAATCTCGTAAATTTGAATGGACCCAAGAGTGTGAGGCAGCCTTTAGAAAGATCAAGGAGGGTTTAGTGCAAGCACCTGCTCTTAGTTATCCAGACTATTCGTTACCTTTTGTGGTCCAGGCAGATAGTTCTATGTATGGAATGGGGTCCGGTTCAACCTTGTGGTCCTGGCAGATAGTTCTATGTATGGAATGGGGTCCGGTTCAGCCAGATGGAACGGAACGGGTCATTAGTTACCTTAGTCGCAGTTTGACTAAACAGGAATAAAATTATTCCACAACTGGAAGAGAGTGTTTGGCTGTGTTGTTGTCAGTCAATAAATTGCGTCCCTATTTGGACCTTGTTCCATTTACAGTTATCACGGATCACTATTCTCTAGTATGGCTGCAAAACATAACCCAGCTAACTGGAAGATTAGCGAGATGGCAAGTGCAACTCCAACAGTACGATTTTAAAGTAATTCATAGAAAAGGCAAGGAACACGTTGTTCCCGATATGCTAGGCCGAGCTGTAACGAAATTGGACTCTGTAGATGTAGATTTACCATCCATTAAAGACAAATGGTACCTTAGAATGGTCTGAAAGGTAAGGTCAAAAAAGTTAAAGTTCTCCGGTTGGAGAGAGAGAAACGGTCAGTTGTTCAAATTTGCTAGGTGTGACTATCCTGAGCTAAGTTCTGAAGTAAAGAAGGTAATTCCGAAGGAAAAGAGGGTTACACTAATTGCAGAATCTCATGAACCGCCAACATCTGGTCATATGGGAGTCTACAAGACCTATTCTAGAATTGCTGAAAAGTTCTACTGGCCTAAATTAAGAAGTGATATTTCTAGGTTTATTCGTCGCTGTAAAGTTGTCTCCCGTTTTGTAGAAAAAGAAGTTTTCTTAATATTTGGCGTACCTTCCACTATTTTAACAGATAACGACCCGCAATATCGGGAAGAGCATTTTTAGCACTGACTCAAAGATATAAAGTCCGATTGAAGTTTAATGCAAATTACCATCCACGCGCTAACCCTACTGAAAGAATCAATCGAACTTTAAAGACAATGTTGCGCATATCTCTGTCTTGTAAACATCGTGATTGGAATCTTAATATCGACAAGACTGCTTGTGCTCTTCGAACATCTGCACACAATACTACTAAGGTTAGTCCTTACTTTGTCAATTTTGGTAGAGGTATGATTTTGTCTGGTGATGAGTATAAAAGGAAAAATGTTCCAGAGGTTGATGTGCATCGTAGTGAATTGATGAACGTGTTCGCAGATGTTAAACGCAGGTTAGAAGCCGCAGGAAAGAAGAGTGTTGCGCGTTACAACCTTCGATGTCGTCAAGTGGAATATCTACCCAATCAGCTTGTTTTTCGTAAAAATTACATTCAGTTAGACGCTAACAAATATTTCGCCAAGAAATTAGCACCAGAATACCTTGGTCCGTTCACAATTCGCAAACGTGTATCTCCCTGGACTTATGAACTGCAGGACGAATCTGGTAAATCTAAAAGAGTATGGAACATCAAGGACTTAAAAGATGCGTCAACGTTTGAGCAATAGTATAGTGATGTAATTTTGTTATTCTCATTCAGTTCATTTTGGCTAAATTACTTATTCATATTGTAAATAAAGTACTTATAGTAAACCATAATTTTAGTGTTGTAGTAACGTTGTAAAGTTGTGTGTAACCTGCGGTAATGGATTTTACACTTTAAACATTTTTGTTACTTGGCCTAGATTGATGTCAAGCATGGTTATATAGATTTCTATTTCGGCATGCAGTTTTTTTCCATAATATATAAAAGCCTGAGTTTTGGTGGGTGCTGTCAGGTGCCGTCACAACGTTCTTCGCCAGGCCTTTGGTGGTGTGGGGAAGAGCAGATTGATTGGAAGGGTCGGCATGTGGAGTGGAGGTCTGGCTCCTACATAAAATCTGTGTTAGAGCAGTCTAGGCCAGAGGGCCTCGCTACTATGTACGGCCTGAGCTCCAATCAGCCTATACGTGACGACAGATTGGCAGCAGTAACATTACCCGGAACAACCTATTTCAGCTTTTTAGCTGCATGTTGTTTATAATTTAGCGTGGTGAGTAGTTAAAATAGGGGAGCTCCTCCTCCTCCTCTTCCTCTCTCTCAGTCCCTCATTCTTATCTTCCTCCCCTTTTATTCTCATTCGCATCATATTTTTAATTTTTTCTCTTTGTCCTCCCACATTTGATTTTGCATTCTTAAGTCTTATAAATAGGTGCATCAAGATTATTTTAGTATGCTAAGGTACGAGTGACTGTTAAAAGAAAAAAAATCTGTTGAATAAATCTATTAATAATATTAAAATTAAAATGAGTGAATCAGTTGGAGAAAGAAATCGATCCATTCCGCTTCAGACAATTAGCGTCGAAGAAATTATACCAGGAGTTCGAGAAGAAACTATACTATTAGTTAGAGAAGAAGAAAATGGGATTGTTTTAAAAAAATTTAACAAAACTGAGAGTGAAAAGAAGTGTTTTGTGCTATTTGTTTTGAAATAACCGAATATTATGATTCATGTAGACCAAATACATGTTCCCACATTTTTTGTTTAAAATGTATTTTAAGATGGAATGATGAAAATTGTTGTTCTATAATGGTAAACAATTGTCCTGTATGTCGCACTAGATATTACTATTTGGTACAAATCTTCAAAGATGTAATTAGACATCATTTTGTTGTAGTTTTAAAAAGAGGATAATATTTTTCATAATTTGTGTTTGTGAAAACTCTGGTCAAATAAATTTGTAAAAAGTAAATGTAAATATATAAATAATAATTGACACTCAGTTTTTCCTTTTCCTATATTGAAACGACAATATTCTTTAAGTGTTTTAATACATACTAATTTGTTATGGTTTGACATTTTAAAATAAACAGTGGAAATTAAAAGTTATTATATTTTAATTATACTAATAATAATATATTAATATATTTTTTTTTCCTTTTCCTATATTAAAACAACAATGTTCTAAGAAGTTTTTTAATACATACTAATTTTCACATTACATAACAAAACAATTGTTATGGTTTAACATTTTTAAAATAAACAGTGGAAATTAAAAGTTATTATTTTTTAATTATACTAATAATATTAATATAATTTGCATCAAGTAAGAGAAACCTCAATTGAATACAGAAACAAGCGTTAACAAAATTTTATGCTAATATATGAGCGCTTATAGTGGCAGTTTACATAATCTACACGTTATTTTTAAATATGATTAGCTATTTCATTTTTCGTTCTTGTTGCAATAAAAAAAAATACAGGGTCAGATGTTAGAATAAAAAGAAGTATTTTGCATATAGCACTGAAAATATATAACCGCTTATAGTAACAGTTGACATTTTTTAAAATTAAAATTGTTGACGTATTCTACTTATTATCTTTACAATTTATGTTTAAAATTAATATTATTGACATTATCTACCCATTACGTTTATAACCTATATTTAAAATTAATATTGTTGAAATAATCTACACATCACCTTTACAAACTATGTTTAATATTAATATTTAACGACATAATCTTCTATCTCTTTTTTTTTATTTTTATTGCAGTAAAAGCAAGCATGTTCAGGAATTAGTAGAAAAACATGTATCCTACAAATAGCACAATGTAAATCAGAAGCACTAACAACATAAGCTCTTTTGTAGTGGCAGCTCACATGATCGGACTCCCCTCTCCGTAAATATCTCATGTGAATTGCATTACAAGAAAGGCAAATAGCAAATGTTCCTAGTCTTCGACTTAATTTTAGTGTAGCTTTGTATAACACATACATCTTTTTCTTCAAAATTATTAAATAATTCACTAGCCCTAAACTTGCTTACTTTTACGTCAGCCTCGGTTCCTAAATTTAGCAGTTGTCCATCCATGTCCACTCCTTCGTCAATTTCCTGATCATCTTCCTCCTCCTCTTCTTCCTCCTCCTCTTCTTCTTCCTCCTCAATATAATTAATGTCGATGTTAAACAAGAATGATCTTCTAACAAGCCTAGATGATTTGTCCAAAAATGAATGTTTATAACTGATGGAATCGCCTTCCAAGTTAATAAAAATTTCTTCTCTTTCTTCAATTTGAGCGGCGATCTCCATATTATTTTCTTCAATTTGGGCAGCGTTTCCAATCATATTTTCTGCCATCGTTAGGAGCTTTAGATTTAGAGAGATATATTTGATAAAAAAAATTTTGAATATAAGTTATAAATAATAGCGACAACTGATATTACAGCGAATGATACTGTATGATCACCGAGTGTGTGTTCTGAAGTATCCCATCGACCACCACTTTCACTACCTGCGTGATATCATTTTCAGATCCAACAGAGTTGTTTTTTTTTCCACTGTCCTTTTTCCTGTCACTTTACCTCGGGTCCTTTTTCTTGTCACTTTACCTCCCCGCTCCGCCAACCCCCCATAAGGGGGGAGACCCCCCACCCTCACCCCATCTTCTTTCTCTCCCTTTCTTCTTTCTCCCTTTTTATTTTACTCCTTTTTCCTTCCTTCTCCTTTTTCCTTCCTACTCCTTTTTTTTCGTTTCTTCTTTTTTAACCTAATCTAACCCAACCTAACCTAAGATCCCCTTTCTCTCCCTTCCTTCTTTCTCCTTTTTTTCTCTCCCTTCCTTCTTTCTCCTTTTTTCTTTTTCTTCTTTTTCTCTCCCTTCCTTCTTTCTTCTTTTTTCTTTTTCTTCTTTTTCCTTCCTTCTGCTTTTTTTCCTTTCTTCTTTTTTAACCTAACCTAATTTAACCTAACTTAACCTAACTTAAACTAACTTAACCTGAAAAGGGTAGCCTGTAATTGGGGAGCCGGGATTTGAGTCTCGGGAATTCAGGGGTCCGAGGGAGGGGAGGGGAGGGGGAAGGGAGAAGGAAGGAATGGGGAAGGGGAGGAGGAAGGGAGGGGTAAGGTCGTTGCTCGGCTTGGGAAAGTGGTTGACGTTCAACTTTAAGTAGGACATATGTGATCAACTTTTTCATATAAAATCGCCTCAGCGAAGAGACGAATGCAATTGATTTCTGCATTCACACTGTGCAGGGCTCGCGAGTTTTCTGGTGTTTTCATTGTGTCTATTTGGTAATTTTTTAATTTTTATTTATATTTCTAACATTTTTAGTTGGCAAAATTTAATTCTTATTTATATTGGTGACATTTTTATTTATATTTGGGACACTTTTATTTGGTATTTTATTTGTTATTACGATTTTTTTCATACTGGACAATTTTTTGGCATCGAGTAGCAAAATAATTGACAATGACTTTGACTTATACACATGTACTCAAATGCAAAATTTTGCAAACCAACAAAACAATGAAACAGACGTATTTACAACTAGTCAGGACTTGAATGAAATTATTTACAATAGCCAAGTTCAGAATAATGCCAACAAACACAACAACGAAAAATATTTATTTACAGCTACTCAACAACAAACTCTTGACGATCTTAATGACATTATTGACAACAAAACGGACTTAATTACAACAAAAACTAAACAAACTCTTGAAGAACTGAATGACAATGACGAAAATCAATTCGAAAATTCTAGCTATGAGGATATTGTTTGTTTTCAAAAATCTAATCCAAATTATTTAACATTAAAATAGCCAATTAATTCTCCGAGACCAATTTGCTCTCCCTTTTTGTTTAGTGAAAATTCTGATTCGGAAGAAGAACAAATTGATCAAAATTTAAGTTTGGCTGTATCTCCTATTAACTCACCATATGATATTGTAAATTCTGATTCGCAAGAAAAACAAATTGAAACAAATTTATCTTCGGATATTTCTCTTAATAATTCACCAGTTGAGCAAAATTCAATTTCGAAACCATCATTTATTATTAAAAAAAAAATTAAAATTAATAAAAAAAATAAAAAACAAGTAGCCAACCTTAAGTGTCTGTGTTTCGCTATTCAAAATTTAACTGATTTGATCACAATTAAACAGGGAGACTCAAGTACGGTGAATTATGTTAAACAGGCCTTTGACAAATTAGTTGACTCATTTGAAGAAATGGATTCATAAAGTCAATTAATTTCTATTGCTTTTTTCACAATTTGACTATAACTAAATAAAAATGCACAATATTAATTTTATTATTATTATCCAGAAAACTTCAAAAATGCAATTGCTTTTTTCAAAATTTGACTATAACCAAATAAAAATGCACAATATTAATTTCAATATTATTATCTAGAAAACTTCAAAAATGCATAAGTGTGTAACATGTAATAAAGTCTTCACTAGAAAGGATAATTTATTGCGACATATTAAAAAACTTGTTTGCGGAAATTCCACAACACTCACTAGTTGGTTGAAACAACCAAAGCTTATTAAAGGTAAGAACATTTTATTTTTCATGTTTTATTTTGTAAAATATTTTTTCTTAATTTATAGATTATACAAATATTGTAAAGAATGCAAGAAAAATATAAACCAAAGTCTATGGGGTGGACATCTTCGATCTAGTGTGCACAAGAATAGTTCCAAAATAGGCTTGGAGGAAGGTGTTGAAATTATCAAGTCGGCATTCAGGGAACGAATAATATCTTATAGGATTTCCTCACCCCAAAACTTCATAAATGTGAAAGAATATTTTCAACATTTGGAATACAAAATTGTACATCTAATAGATCAAGAACTGCAGAAACATAAATGTATCAAGCTAAATATGGAACTGTTCAGTTTCTATTTTAACCCCAGCAGCGACAGCTATGATGTCAAATCTTTTAATGCACCGTTCCAAGTCATTTGCCAGGGAGATCATACAAAAGAACTTTTAGAGCAAATCTGCACCATTATTGACTAGAAAGCTGATGAATTTGCAGAAAGAGATTCAGGTAAAGAATTTACTTTCTATTTTACAACAGCAACAAAAAAGTAATTTTTTAATTTTTACGTTGCAGGATGGGCTTTGATGAATTTACTTCATTTGGAAATTAATGTTAACAAGCACAATCCGCTGAGAGCCTCATCTTTTATCGAACTTCCTCAAGAGATCAAGAGACGTCAAGCTGTGATCAACATTAGGAATGATGACAACTTTTGCTTCGCCTGGGCAGTTGTGTCTGCTCTTCACCAACCAAGCGGATTAGATTTTGAAACTTCATCCTACCCACACTACTCTTCTGTTTTGTATATGTCAGGTATGGAATTTCCAATGTTGCTAAAGAACATTAAGATTTTTGAAGAAAAAAATAACATTTCTATTAATGTATATGGATTAGAAATTATAAATCCTAAAAAGGGGTATGAAGTAATTGGTCCACTTTATTATTCATCGAATAAAAAAAATCAACATGTCAATTTATTGTTAATAAGTGATGACGATGAAAAAACTTTTCATTATTGCTATATTAAAGATTTATCAAAATTAGTTTCTTCACAAATGTCTAAACATCACGGAAAAAAATATATTTGCGACGGTTGTTTACAATATTTTCCTACAGAAGAAAATGTATTACAACACAATAGCTATGATTGTGATCATTTACGAATTAACCTACCTTCTAAAGAATTAATAAAAGATAAGTTTGGAAACTATTCATATGATAATATTTTGAAATTTGTAAATTATCCATAAACAAATGAAAGTTCCTTTCGTGGTGTATGCAGATTTTGAATGCATTTTAAAGCCTTTAAATAATGACAATGTTGACAAAAATCCTAATACTTCATACACCTTAAAACAATATGAACATATTCCACATTCATTTGCCTATTACATTAAATGTTCCTTCGACGATAATTATTCTAAATTTGAAAGATATAGAGGTCAAAATTGTGATACATTATTTATAAATTCTTTAGAAAGAGACGTGTATAACATATACAATAAATTTTTAAAGGTTCCTAAAAAGATGATTCCTTTGAATGAACTGGACAAAATTTATCATAACTATGAAACAGTTTGTCATATTTGTAATAAACCTCTTTTAAATGACAGGGTTGCAGATCATTGTCATATAACTGGTCTTTATAGAGGTCCAGCTCATTCACTCTGCAACATAAATTACAGAATACCTAACTTTATCCCAGTTATATTGCATAATTTGCGTAATTATGATTCTCATCTATTTCTTAAAAAATTATGCTTAAACAAAGAACAACTAACAGTTATCGCACAAAACAAGGAAAGATATATTTCATTTGAAAAGCTTATTCATGTGGATAATTATTTTGATAAAAAGACACAAAAGGCTAAGAAAAAAAATATATAGTTAAGGTTCATTGATTCTTTTCAATTTCTATCCCATTCTTTATCAAAACTCTCTGAAAGCTTAAAAGATGAACAATATAAAGAAATAAAAAAAAAATTCAATGATGAAGAAAAATTACTAAATTAACTTATTCGCCAAAAAGGTGTATTTCCTTACAATTATATTGATGATTATTTAAAATTAGAAGAAACAACTTTACCTCAGAAAGAGCAATTTTATAATACTTTAACGGATGAGCACATCAGTGATGCAGAATATCAAAGAGCTGTAAAGGTTTGGCAATTGTTTAAATGTGAATCTCTTGGTCAATACTCCGACCTTTACTTACTCTCTGATACTTTACTTTTGGCAGATATTTTTCAAAATTTTAGAAGCACTTGTTTATCCACATGTAAGCTCGGTCCAGCTCATTTTTACACTTTTCCAGGTTTATACTGGGAGGCGTGTATGCGTTATACTGGAATAGAGTTAGAATTGTTAACAGAACTAGATATGATACACTTTTTCAAAAAAAGCGTTCGCGGAGGTGTGAGCTCTTACATTTATAGAAAATCTGAAGCTAATAATCCATTTCTTTTAAATTTTGATCCTTTAAAGCCAACTAAATACATAATTTATTATGATGCAACAAATTTGTATGGTTATGCAATGTCACAGCACATTCCAACGGGAGATTTTGTTTGGTTAACAGATAAAGAAATCAACGATTTAAATATTATGAATATTTCTAAAAAATCTAAGAAGGGATATGTTTTAGAAGTTGATTTAGAATATCCTACAAGTCTACATTCCTATCATAACGATTTTCCGTTTTGTCCTGAAAACTTTAAACCGCCAAATTCTAAATGCATAAAATTTATACCCAATTTAAATGATAAATCATTATTCACTATAAGTTATTAAAACAATGTTTGGAACATGGACTCAAGTTGACTAAAGTTCATAGAGTCTTACAGTTTTCTCAATCTGATTGGTTGAAAAAATATATAGGCTTGAATTCAAGATTAAGAAATGATTCAAAGAATGAATTTGATCGTAATACTTACAAGTTGGCAAATAATAGTATTTATGGCAAGACTATGGAAAATGTTGATAGGAGAATTGACGTAAGACTTGTTACAGAGTGGGAAAAAAATAGAGGAAAAGATGGTGCTGAGAATTTAATTGCAAAACCATATTTCAAGGACTTAACAATATTTTCTGAAAACTTGGTAGCCATTCAAATGCAAAAGATTCAAGTTACTTACAATAAACCAATATATGTAGGCTTCTCAATATTAGATATATCTAAAATTGTCATGTATGATTTCTTTTATAATTTTTTAAAACCTCTTTTTCAGGAAAATATTTCACTTTTATACACCGATACCGATTCGTTCATTTTAGAAGTCACAACTCCAAATATGTATTCTGACATGATAAAAAATACTCACAAATTTGATACATCTAATTATGAATTTGGTAATATTCATGAAATGCCTATTACAAAGTCAGTTATAGGAAAATTCGAAGATGAATATGCTGGTGAACCCATTACTGCTTTCTTTGGTACTGGAGCAAAAGCATATTGTATTAAAACGGAAAACAGTTTAACAAAAAAAGCAAAAGGTGTTAAAAAAAGTGCAATTAAAAAGCAGTTGGATTTTATTCATTATAAAGATGTTGTTGAAAATCATTCTAAAACCTTTTGTTCAATGTATGTTTTTCGATCTAGACAACACAGTTTTCACTGAATTAATTAATAAATTGGCTTTGAGTTCAGAAGATGATAAGCGGTATAAAATTCCCTATAGTTTTAATATATTAGCTTTGGGACACCAAGATATTGCTTTGTATCAATGGAATGCAGAACATGAAGATTTAGATATATTTATGTAGATATTATAAGGTATTTAAATTTGTTGTTTTTGAAACCAAAGTTAGTCTTCATAAGCCTTTCACAAAATGTGCTTGGAAACTTTTGACAAAGAAATTGATAGCAGTTATTTTAAAACATATGAAAAACGACTTTCCACGTTTAAGAAATGGAAAGGAAAATTGAGGCCAGAAGTGTTGGCTGGAGCTGGCTTTTACTATATTTCAATCAATGATATTTGTAAATGTTTTTATTGTGGTATTGAAATTTTTTATTGGTTAAGTTATGATGATCCTATTGTGGAGCATAAGAAATTTGCGAGAAATTGTGATTTAAATAACTGTTTATGGAAAAATAGTAATCGAATAATTGTAACCATTCAAAATAAGTCTTTAAACTACACATTTTATATAGTATTATTAATATCCTTATTTATGAACTTTTACATATCTTTAAATTAAGTATTTTATTGTTATTTTTTTACAACTGCTTTTGCTTTCGTGGTGAAAGTATCTGCTTAATATTAATAAATTTGGAATATAATTATTAATTTGTTTCAATGACTATCAGTAGATCGCAATTCATTCTTCTTTATTTTATTTTCCAAAATGTTTTTTATGTTCATCATCCCCCTGGCGTAACACAGTGTGAAATATGTTTTTCTAATAAAACAGACGTCACTCTAAGTAAATATTGTAAATTTATGAAAATTGGATTAATTAACAATAGTACAATTAGTTGGATGGAACAAATAAATGGAGATGAAAATGCAAGTAAATTTTTTAAAATTTTGTATCCTTATCCAAATCGATCTATTTTTGATACAAATTGGATCGAAAGGTTAGAGTTTAAAAATAATCAGTTACAAATTATAACCCCCAACCATACCAATTATTATGACGGATTCAAAAATTATTACTTTTCCATCATTAGTGTTACATTAAACTTTGCATTATTTTTATACATTACCATTTTAATTATTTATCTTTATTACAAATTTCAAACTGGAAATCTATTTTTTCATTAATCCATTTTAGTCGAAACTTTAAAGAAAGTGGGGATGAGAATATTTAAGTACAAGAATAACGCAATATGTTTTAGTCTCGTTTAGTCATTATGAACAACGCCGTGGTTCATAAGCCTTTAGAAACGCTTCTTAATTCAAAAATTTATTTTTTAAATAATTCTTTGTCAAAATTTGTTCTTGTTGGCATTAGTTTAAATGATTTTTCTCCAAAAATTGTTATTGGTGGAAAAACTGGATTTTTAATCGCACTCACCGAAGAAAATTGGAAAGACATTTGTGTTCATCAAGGAATTATTGTAAACAATTTCTACTTTCCTCAAGTTGATCAAACCAGTGTGAAGATAAACAACATTTATCTGCAGGTCCAGAAAATAAATGATATCCCTGTTCTGCAAATTACAAAAGGCCCACACTTCATATACTTAGGACAAGAGTCTTTGGACAATTTGTGGCGATTGAAGGAAATTATTGATTATAGATTATCTATAATTAAAAGGCAAGAATTCAATACATATTTCAAAATATTTCAGCTGATTGTGGCGACTTGTGTACGCATGTTTATAATATAATAAGTCCAACACAAAATCCTAATAGTGAAAATGTTTCAACTATGATGGAATTACTTGCTTTATATTCTGAAGAAATGGAAAACAAATTGAAGCAAAATGGAACAAAAAGAAAATATTACGAAGAAAACAATGAAAATGGATCAAAAAGAAAATATTACGAAGAAAACAATATATTTTCTGGAAGAGAACATAAGGTGCATGTGTTAGTGAAGTGTTTGCTTACAGACAAGCCCGTAGGAGTAACTTTCAGATGTGGTACTTAGATAGACTCCGTTTTGAAAAAAGAATAAATGATTGTAAACTTATTCTAGATTCGATATTATCTGAGGAACATAGAAATAAAATATATTTGACACGTTTTAATAAAAATTGTATTTGATGTTTTACTTAACAAAATTTTAATTTCTCAAATGTGAATTTTATTTGAAATTAATTAGCACATAAGAATAGGTACTTTTCAGACGTTGTAATTTGTATCAGCTAAAGCATAAAGTGAGGAACAGAAATAAAACAAATTTAACTAAAATTTAATTTCAATTTAATTAAACAATATTTTTTTTATCAATCCATGTATTATATTTTTTATCAAATCCTAACCATTTCACATCCTCAAAATCTTCTCAATAAGATACACATCGGTATGCTTTACTTTTAGTAATTCTTGCTTATAAAAACCACCCAGAATGTCCTGATTATCTTCGTCTTGAATTAAATATGTCCAGGGGTTTGTCATCTTACGTACGTGATCACCCACTTTAAACTTTGGAGATTTTATATCTAACGTTTTAGCATGAGTAAATGCAGATTTCAAGATTCTCTTTTCATTTGTTTTATTTACTTGTTTTGGCTTCATTCCTATTGAAGAATGTTTTGTATTGTTATATTCTTTTACAATATCCGCTAATATATTAAACCATTTGTAATTTCCTTGAATGCTAAATATTTTCCACATATTATTCTTTAAAGTCCTGTTCACTCTTTCTACTATACTCGCTTTCAAATTGGAAAACGTGCTATAATGGTTAATTCGAAATTGTTGCATCAAATTTTGAAAATTTACATTGAAAAACTCTCTCCCTCTGTCCGTTTGCAAGTTTTTTGTTAGAGTTTTTGCACTGATTAATATTTTTTTCATTGCCGCTGTTACGTCTTTTCCAGATTTAGATTTTACCGGTTCGGCCCAAACATACTTAGAAAATACATTTATGGTAATCAAGATATATTTAAATCCCTTATTAAATTTGGCATAGGGTAACATTTCAACCAAATCAGCTTGAAAAAGATCATTTTCACCACCACCCTTCTGCGTTTGTAGTTTTTTCTAGCAGGTTTATGTAATTCATTAACGACTTGTTGTTTAACGGTTGACATGACAACAAACTTATTTATTCAATTTAAAGGAAGTTCAATTTCTATGTTTTGTAATAATTCGAAATATAACTTTTATATGTTTTTTCCAATTCATTCAATTTATCAATTTGTATTGTATAACTTTTCATTTAAAACTTTACTAATTTTAGTAATCTCCCTTTCTAAAGCATTAAAGGAGTTTTTTATCTCTCCAGTTAAGAAAGTAGTTGATCTACTATCACTATTTTTGAATTCCTCCTCTGTTTTATTTAATTCTTGTTCTAATTTCTTAATTACACTAGACATTGTCTTTCCAAAGGAAATATATTGTTGTTTTTCTTCCAAAGAGAGTTGGTCAATTGTTCTACTGTTAAGAATACTATTTTGATTTCTTTTTTTTTTTCATCATATAACCTTTTTATAAAAGTTCTTAGTTGTTTAATCTTTTCCTTGTGTTTTTCAATTATTACTTCTCTTATATTTGTTTCCATTATTTTATTAATTTTGTTGATATCATCACTTAATTTTTTGTCTTCCTTTTTAACATGTTCATTTAAAAATTGCAAATCTTTACTTATTTGATTTAGCGTTAGCAACTGTTTATTAACGTTTTCAATTGAGGTATAACATCCTTTAATTTGGTTTTCATACTTTAAAAAATTTTCATCAAAAACCTTAAGCTTTTTAGCAAAGATTTCATTATTTGTTTCATTTTCACTGTCACTTATTCCCTCTTGATTTTGTTTAATAAAATCTAACTTAAAATTGTTCAGAATTTTACTTTCAATATTTGAATAAATTGTATTTTCCAAAGAAGCAGAATTTATTAATTGACGTTTTGAAATATGGCGTCCAAATTTATCAACTGTCATGTTGAGCTTTCATTAAAGAATAAATATGATTATATTTAATAGCTGTTTTTATAGTATAACTTTACCTTCTCTTAATTCTTCAATAATAGAGATAATCTCGTTACTATGAGCATTATTTCCCGCATCACTTGATGAAATTAATAAACGTAGCCTATCAACAATTTCGTTTACATTATTCCAGTATACATAGTCTGTATTTGATCTGTTTGTTTTCAAAATTAATCCCTTTCCTGTTGTTTTGGCTCTAGTTGTTCTAAACGGAGGTTTTGGTTTGTTAAATGCTGTAACTAATCTTTGCAAGGTTTTTGTCTTTGTAATCCCCTTGTAAATATGGTCCTATTATTGTAACATATTTGTGTGATGTATTTCCTTGAACTTGTTCATTTGAATCAAAATTCCTACGATATCCATTTGTTTTGATGTCAATGGTTGTACTACAGAAGAGGAAGAAGTGATACTACTGTCTTCTAAAAATGTTGGTAGTTCTGTGGGGAGTAACGGAGTTTTTCCTGTTTTCTGAGTTTTCGTCGGAGTTGATGTTTTATAAAGCTTTGTAGGTGTCTTGAATTCTTCATACTTTGAAACTCTTTCTTCTTTTAAATCGAATGGTTCGGATTTACCAATATTTGAAATTAGCTGTTTAAGAGGTTGTGTTATTGGTCTATAAGTTTGTTCTAATTCAGACTGAGCGGTAGAAGTAGCTAATTTCAAGCTTCGATATTTCTGCTTCACGGCTTGTCTCGATTTTATTAATTCTCTAGCTAAACGTTTATCCATGCTGTACAAGTTTTAAATGAAATAAAACTGCAAATTTTTCACTTTTATAAATATATAAAGGAATCGATTTTACTCCTGTATCTGCCGTGATTTACTTCACAATCTTTGTCAATTACAAGAAAGCCATATGGATCCATCCAACAGTTAGCACAAATATTTTTAAACTGATCAAATGTTATATCCAATATACAGTGGTCGTTATATATATGTTTTAAACTCAAATAGTCCTGTTTAAATAAAATTAATAAGTTGGAATTTTCTCGAATTAGGCGTTTAAGGATTGAGAAATATCCTTGAAAACTAAAAAAACAATCAGTGTTTCTATGCCTTCCATGCGTGAAATAGTCCCTAATAATAGATTGATTATGACAAGGAATATCGTCAAAAATGATAACGGAATTTGGCTTTACCTCATGAGGTGAAATAATGTTCTCATCGCTATTGTATTCAAAGTATCCAATTTCTTTCATAGGCTTTAACAACTTTCTTAAATATTCATATTTTGGTTGATCTAATGACTTTGAATAAACATAGACATTTTCAAACCTAATGCTCGAGCAGTGTAAGCATAACGTTGGTTTTATCGCTACCACTGCAACCAACTATGAGTCCTCTTTTTGAACCACCGCAAAATAAGTCACCATGCTTTCTCAACTGTTTACTTAAAATTTTTTCGTCATGATTATTTACTGGTAAAGAGAATTTTTGTTTTTCAATCCTCATTCTTAATCACACTAGTAAATATTTTTAGCTGTAAAAGTATTTATACCAGAAAAATGTCAGTGTGTTTTTGGTATAAAAAGAACTTCAATGACTGTGGGTCGGCATAAGTTGAAAAAAACTATCAAAAGACGTAATAGAAAAGGCTCTGGTTTAGTAAATAAATTAATTAATAAACTACCCTTCGAAGTTCATATACCAGGATATAATTATTGTGGTCCAGGCACCAACTTGGAGAAAAGATTAATTAGAGGTGACGTTGGCATAAATCCATTGGATTCCGCTTGTAAAGAACACGATATATCATACTCTCAGACTGAAGATTTATCAAGAAGACACATATTTGATCAAATATTAGAAAAAAAGGCCTGGGATAGGGTAAAAGCTAAGGATTCTTCTATTGGTGAAAAAATTGCAGCTCTAAGTGTTTCAGGAATAATGAAGGGTAAAAGAAAGTTCGGTTTGGGATTTAAAGATAAAAAAGGGGGTAAACTTAAATCGAGAAAAAAACGTATCATTCGAACACCCAAAAAAGTTGGAGGATTTCTACTTCTTTTGTTTCCCATTCTTGGCGCCCTGGGTGCACTAGGTGGAGGCGCGGCAGGAATTGCTAAGGCAGTAAATGATGGTAAAGCAGCTAAACAGCAACTAGAAGAAATACATAGGCATAATATTGCAATGGAAAATGCTTCTAAAGAAGGCAAAGGATTATATATTAGACCATATAAAGAAAAAGGACTATTTATTAGACCTTATAAAGGAGGATCAGTCAAAATTAAAGCAATCAGACAAAAAAAAAACTCAAAATAAGTTTTCCAAAAAGAGCACTTAGAAACAATGATATTATTAAATACGTAAAGCTGTTAAAAATAACTGGCTTTAGAGGTGTTTTTATGCTCGATGAACTTCCAAAAAAAATTAATCTGAAAGAGTGTGGTATTGTAAATTTGGATAAAAAACAAAATAAAGGATCTCATTGGACTGCTTATATTAAAAATAACAAAAATGTAATATATTTTGATAGTTATGGAATTTTAAAACCACCTTTTGAACTTCTCAAATATTTTAATTCGAATGGCAAAGTGGATGTATTTTATACTTATGAAAACAAACAAAAATTTAATTCATATAACTGTGGTCAACTATCCTTAAAATTTTTGCAAAAAAATATATAAACTCATTATTTGTTGTAATATCTCATTCATAAATAAACTGCAATGTCCACCACAATTGCCATATCAGGAAACAGTTCTGTTTTGTCTGCTGATTTTAATCCGCCCATATATTTAGAGGATGGAAAACAATATTACCTGGGTTTAGCTGATTTTGAAACGTTTATGACTATTCCCAATATAAAAGAAGGATATAATAAATTTTATATAGATAATAAAGTATACAGTAAACATACATAAGAGAAAGTATAGAAGATTTATTTCCGAATGAAAAAATTTTTTTTCTTTTAAAAGCAAATGTTAACACTCTAAAAACTTTTTTAATGTGTAGTAGAAAAAATGATTTTACCAAGGAAGATTCGATAGGAAAAATGTTGGGTTGTAATAGCAGGATACTAAAAGCTATGAAAGATGTGATTGTAATGTTTGTGTCGGTTCTTACAGTAATGGTAAACCTGTTCATATTATTCACCAGTTTTATCCAACTGTAGCTCCAGGCTATAAAATAGTGAAATCTCCTTTGCCCATTTTGTATTTTCCAGTTAGCGTCAAAGCAATTAACAATATAACCTTTAAAATAGTTGAACAAGACGGAGAACTTATCAGTTTTAGAGGAGAAACTATAACAGTAAGGTTACATTTACAAGCTAGTGACATATAAAATGGTTGTTAGATATAATAGAGCCCTTGGAATGAGACTTGCACCTACCACTATCAACAAAGTCAAAACTTATAAAAAGAAAAAGACTAAACAACAGTTCAGTATCAAATCCAACACCAACAAGTTAAGACGAGATAATCGTAAATTTCTCACATCTTTGGGTTTCACTGTTTTAAAATAATGAACATATTAAACGTAAACGAAAAGCTTTATGTAGACAATTCCATCGTTAGTTCAGAGCTTCACATATATCAACCATATATTTCTTCAAAATTCAATTACAATGATGAAATAAGGATCCCAGTTCAAGAACTCGATGCTTACACTCTACCATCAGATAGTTTACTTTATATCGAAGGAAAATTAACTAATACAGAAGATAAATATAAGAAAGAATTGCTATTTATTAATCATGGTATAGCCTTTTTGTTCAGAGAAATCCGCTATGAACTAAACGGAATTACTATAGATTCAATAAGAAATGTTGGATTAGCATCAACCTTAAAAAGCTACCTTTCCCACAATACCAACGAAAGTTTAAAACTGGAAAATGCAGGTTGGTTTCCACATCGAAAAGAAGGTGATAAAATTTTAGTTGATAATGATGGAAAATTCTCCGTATCCATACCACTAAAAATGTTTTTAGGATTTTTTGAGGATTACAGAAAAATTATTATGAATATGAAACAGGAATTAGTTCTTATTAGATCAACTGATGATTTAGATGGTGTTATCTTCAAAGAAGATCCGGCACACCCCGTTAGTGCTCCTGACACTCCATTGGTTTTTTTCGATAAAATTTATTGGAAAGTTCCTCACATTCTAGTTGATATGCCACAACAACTTGCTCTATCAAAAATATTAGAATCAAATAAAGATATATTGATAGGATTTAGGAGTTGGGAACTTGTTGAATATTCATCTCTAACCGAAACAACCCGTCACACATGGCCGGTAAAAACAACTAGTAAACTAGAAGCTCCTCGTCATGTTGTGATTGGCTTTCAAGAAAACAGAAAAGGGAAAATTGCTAAAGATATGAGTAAATTTGACAATATTACCTTGTCAAATATTAGAGTATTTTTAAATTCTGAAAGATATCCTTATCACGATTTGTACTTAAATTTCGAAGAAAACAAATTTTCTGCTTTATACGAAATGTTTGCCAACTTTAGACAGTCTTACTATGGTGTTCCAAATGAACCCATTTTTAATCCTGCACAATTCAAAAACATTAGTCCTATTACACATATTGATTGCTCCCATCAAAAAGAAACAATTCAAACGGGATCCGTAGTAATGAGAATTGAATTTGAGACACACAATGCAATTAAAAAAAGATACTTCTGCTTATTGTCTTATTTTACATGACAAATTACTCTCTTTTCATACTTCGATTTAATTTAAAGGCATTTTCAAAAGTTTTTAGTTTTAGTTATGACATCAAAACTACAACAACAAATTGAAAAATTTATTTTTAAAATTAATCAACTGAAAGAAGAAATTGCAAATTATTCAAGTAAAAAAAATCTCATTAAAAAATTTGCTGCTTTGAAAATATGAGATTGGTTATGGATATTCAAGGATTCAAGGATGTAAAAAATAAATTTATACTAAAAGAGCTTGCAGCTTTTGATGGTTATGAAATGACTCATTACATTTTTAAAAAGCCTTTTCCAATGGAGTTTCTTTCACCTGATTGTCACAAGCAGGCGGTATGGCTAATTAAAAATCATCATTGTATACTTTGGAATAATGGATTTACTCCATTACATCATTTCCCAAAAATAATTGAAACACTTACGAAGAAAGCAGGTTTTGTTTTTGTAAAAGGAACCGAAAAAAAGGATTTTATATTGAAATATTCTAAAAAGCCTGTGATTGAAATAGATGAACAACCAGCGCTAAAGCTAATGGAACCAAAATGCTTCTATCATTCAAAATCACCTCGTATGTGTGCTTTGACAAATGTGTTATTTTTATATGACAATTGTTTTATGAATGAATAAAAATATAAAAAAACTTAAATACATTTTTATTTTGCATTAACTAACCATGATTTAATACAATTAATATGATGCCTTAAATCTAATTTTCTAAATTCATTTAAAAGTTCATACTCATTTTTATATTTTAAATAATCATTATAAAATTTAGCAGCTAATTTACATTGTTCCATTCGATCTATATTCTTAACGTATGCTGACAAATCTTGTGCCTCTGCGTCTTCTTCGCCTACAATTGATAAATATTGGAAGTATGCAGCAGATATAATAAACTCTTCATACATTTCAGTAACCACTTGCTCCATTGTGAATATTATTAAATTTATTCTTCCTTCTCAATTTCTTGAAGAATAGTACCCTCGTCAATAAATTGCTTCAAGTCTTTTAATTATTAACCAAAGCCAATATCTTTTAGATCTCGAATAAGTTGAAAAACATTTAATGTTTCAAAGTATTTGTTGCAACAGAGGGCAGCCTTTACGAATTCCGCAACTTGATTATAATCTATCCACTCCGGACCACTTGCCATAGAATATGAGAAATAGGTTTTTGAAAGATTACTAAATTTGTCCTCTAATAATTGAACTGCAATCAGCAACTCAGCCATTTAATTTATTTAACATAATATCTTAAATATGTGGGGGGACGTCTCTTGCGAATAGGATTAACTTTTCTTGATGATACCTGTTTTTTATCTTCGTATAATTGAAACCTCTTTTGGGTTGCAATAATAGCAGGTATAAATTGGCAATCTTCTCCTATAAATTCTAATAGGTGGCTTAATTCTCCTACAAAGTATGATTTCCCAAATGTATTGAAAAACGTAGTAAGGCTTATAATTCCTTCTAAATAAACATCACAACAGTCAATTGCTTCCAAATAATCTCGTTTCAGAGGATAAAACAGCTTGGTGTATTCATCTTTCGAAATCACTTCAAAGAAATTGAGATATTTAACTTTTAACTGTCTGATAGATGTAGCTAATTTTTCGCGATTACACATAATTCACTTATTACTTGACACATTTTTTCTTTTTGTTTTATACACAATTGGTGGAAAAAATCAAAAATAACTTTTTACGCAACTCGAGCACAGCTTAGTAAATGTGCCTCAGCATACTAAAATGATCTTGATGCACCTGTTTATAAGACTTAAGAATGCAAAATCAAATGTGGGAGGATAATGCCTTTACGGGGGAGCGTCGGAGTTTCTCTCGCATGGGATTCTTTTGTTTTCCTAGCATTAGTGATAGTATTAAGTCGATAACACGAATTTGACTCTCTCTATGACACATATTTGACCTCAGTTTTTTTATTTTTTTAGAGCATCCTATTTTCGGATGGCCCGGGTTTAGGAAAAAAAGAAAAATCTGGATCTTTATTTCTGGGAATGTTATTGAATTTTTTCTTTTTTTTTTTGGCTGAAAGAGGGGAAATTGTTACATGCAATTTTGATTCTAGATACATGTAACATAATAAGCCAAATAAATTCGAGCCAGTATTTCATAAAGTTAATTTACCTTAGTCGAACACCTGTCCTCGACTACCTTATCCCTTGTTGGTTTTTACATATTACTGCAGAGAAGTAAAGTACGGTTTTAAAATGTGAAATTACATTGCTAATAGCAGATAATTGCATAATAATGTCTATACTTTTGAAAACACTGGGATATATGTGTTTATTCACGAACACAGTGTGAGTAACAGGTAAACAAGTGTATTCATTCATATAAGTTAAGTTATAACAATTTTTTTTGTATATCAAAAAAAAGGCTTAAATGACTGTGGAATTACATATCTTATTCTAATATCTGGTATGCCTGACTAAATTCAGGTATTTCCATATGTTATATTTTCAGATAATTACTACACTATGCTATATTTCACAAAAGTTTGTTTAGAGACACATGAGATATACAGACACAATTACATTGGGGCACACTGGTTATCAACATGATTCGATTTCATATAACTTCCACACATTTTTAACTATACTACTAAACATGTTTATAGGAGGTATTTTCGCTGGTTTCACTGTAATTCTTTATCGAATTCGTAACTAACATCTGTTTGTAAGAAACTGATTCAGTTTGTTCTTTTTGTTTTGGTTAACATTTTGACGTCTATCGACCTATCCTCTGGCAGCGGGTGATTATACTTAATTATTAATCTCGGACCCAAAACACCTAGTGATATAATGCCATGGTAAAAATTAGAAGACGAAAACCATAGGAATTCTATTTAACTTCGCCTTAAATTTCGAAAACGTTAAAAATCTAGCCATGGAACCATGCTATTGTTACCTGAAATACCCTAGAGCAACTGGAACCTTGTATACTAGCTAGTTTTTATTAATTTTTCCTGGTTTTAAATACGTGTTTCCTTTAATTAATTGAGCTTTTAGTAATGTAGTGTCTAATTAAAATCAGAGCTTGTCAAAATTTAAACTATGTCGTAATAATTGTACATATCATAGGTACTTAGAGGATATTGTGGTTGGCTCTGCTGTATGCAGGGGGAAGAGTGCGTGCGATCTTTTCTGATGGGTTAAAGAGAGGCAGAAATATGGCCGTTTTTCCGGTGATTTTTTTGAGTGATTTTTCTACTCTACTTTGATCCTCGTGTTGAAATATCTTTACTTTTTCCCCAAAAACCTTCAGAACAAGTGGGTGTTAGGTACAAGTTTTTTTATGTGAAGTTAGTTTCACCCCTGTAAAGGGATTATATAACTGTGAACTCTGTAGTAGCTGCCTTACATAGATTTGGCTTCTATAGCATTGTTGGTCGTGGAATAAGGTAGCTACAGTCGGATAGTCTTCGGAATAGTTCCACGTGGTCCTGGAGTGAGTTTGAGAGGAATCAGGTAATTATTTTTTTATAAATTAGGGGTCATGTTAGAGAAGGCAGAAATGTGTGCTTTTCTTTAAGAAAATAACTATGTCGCAGGCATTGTGTATTTTGGGGTCTAAGATGGTACACTTGGGCAATTTAAATTAAATCTAGTTATTTGGTTTCATATTAATTTTATTGATACTTTTGTGTAAATAAATAAGTATTTTTTGCTTTTATACTGACTGAAATAAGATACCCTTCGTGAGTTCAATAATTTGGGGATGTATTTTAATTAATAACTTGAAGAACGTCATTTTGTCAATCTTACAAAATGTCTGCCTATCTAAATAATAATGACGATACTTTTATCTTAAGCATAATTTAATTGGCATGCCAATAACTAATCTCTAATTTTGCTTTTGAGGTAGAAAATTTTTTATTTGATAAATAAATTAGGGCAGCTTATCTTAATCAATTGTTCAAGCTATAAAATTTCGGTAGTACAATTATGCAGAATTAATTCTTTTATTGTAATTACGAATTTATATAATGTAGTACAGTAATATACAGGGTGGTTCAAACGATAAAGTCATTTTGGATAAAATATATTTAACTAAAAAGAGGGTGGGAATTAGATATTTTTGCATTAGTTCGTTGTATTAAGGATAGTTTTCCTTCTTTTTAGGGTTTTTTTAGCTACCCATAAAGTCTTGGGATATTGCTCCACACCTTCGAGTTTTCTTTTGATTTTGGGTTGTGATATATGAGTAGATAGTGCTGACGTAAAATTGTATTTCCAATTTATATTGAAAACTCTTGTATTGTTAAAACTCAGGTTGCACTACTCATATGAGAGTTCATCCACGTATACCATGGTACACGGCCAAAACATTATTGAGTAATACTTTCTTTTTTATATATATATATATATATATATATATATATATATATATATATATCCTGATTATTTCACTAATTTAATTTAATTAATTGGCAGTATTAAATCTAGATATTAATTTGAAAACAAAATAACCTATCTTTGTAAATCACCAATAGCTGGATAACCAAATTGGGATTGTAAAACCTATTGTTTTTTTTAAACAAATATTTTTTATTAAACACACTTTTATGATTGACCGAACTCTATGTGTTTTACTTACTTTGGCAGTGACTCAAGCAAACATTATGATACGTTATATTTTTTTTTATCTGCGCCCTTAAGGATCTTCTGTACACCAACGACCTTCTAGTTTGGGTTGCGATACAAACTAGTGACGCCATGGTCAAAACTGACTCACTTCCACGCCGACTGGCAGTCGCGAGCACAAATGTTGCAATCGGCGAATCCTTAAGGGGGTAGGTATTTAATTTTTAAGTTTTAGGATAATTGATAATAGAATAAATTAAATACAACGTTTCAATCTTTATTAACTAATCTTTAGTTAACCAATTTAGGCAACAGAATAGGCAACAATTTGTAAGGGCAAATGGTTCTGAAGTGGTGTGACGCAGTCCGGTATTTCGGTGATCTTCAGTAAACATCGGTCGGTCGGTTATAGTACTTAGATCATCCATCGGCTAAATCTCGGGCGCCACCCTTTGGATTTCTGTGGTAAAGGGCCCACAAATGCACACAGGTAGCTTTTATACATTGGAGAAGGTTAACCAGAGGTCAATGCGCTAGACAGAGACAATTTAACTAAAGGTAGACGGGATAGAAAGAGAAATAAAACACCAATGTAGGAAAAAAGAAATTATCCTATATATTACCTGTTCATATCATACAACATAAATAGCCTAAGCCTAGCCCCATAAGTAACCCATATGTGAAATCCTAATAAGTAGGAGAGATAAAGAGAATGTTTGCCTTAGAGAAAGACGGATAAATGCTATTATGTCGAGCGCGGCAGTCACGTGGTTTTGGCAATCGTGGTGGTCGGGACGGAATTAGGATCGGTTAAAACGGGCGACTCTCCAAAGAACGGAAATACAGGAGCCTACGTCCGTTCCCACTCATTAATGCGCGTGCGCGAGTAGCGCTATGTGGTGCGAGATACTTACACTGCGATAGCTTACCAGGTGACTTACCAAGGGCAATCGATATAGGTAATCTCTCACACGAGCCTTTGTGTGTATATATGTTGTGTGGGTGTGTGTGTATGTTTAGTTATAAGACATGACAGAAACGGTCAGACCATAATTTTTGGACCCCGAATCTGACCACAGGAAAGGATATATGTGTATTTATTAGACACGACGGGAACGGTCAGTCCGTAATTTTTGGACCCCGAATCTGACCGCAGGAACGGATATATGTGTATGTATTAGACATGACGGAAACGGCCAGTCCGTAATTTTTGGACCCCGAATCTGACAGCAGGTAAGGATATATGTGTGTGTGTGTATTCGACATGACGGGAACGGGCACTCCATAATTTTTGGACTCCGAATCTGGCCGCAGGAAAGGAAGTATGTGTGTGTGAATGAGACAACGTGTGTATAAGATGTGTAGGAGTGAGAGAGATACCTTTACCAATATACCACCTTATATTACCTTTCATATACCTACATACATCCTGGCAGCATGGCAATGCGTCGCGACGGCTACGGGCGTCGAGGAGGGGATACGACGCTGGCTGGTCACTTAATCAGGTCCCAGTAGTGGTAGCTTACCTTCCTGCTGCTGCCTTGGAGCCTGGTCCTCGACTGTAGACTTCGAGCCGGTGAAACTCCACCGACTGGCGAATGTTTTTTTTTTTTTGTGTCGATGGGGAATGCTTTTACGCACGACTCCATCCCGGTTGGGATGGAGACTGTGTGGGACTCGCATTACTGCCAGGTTGCTACACTTGACAGATTGCCATACCCACTAAACCCCACCGGGCCCCCATCAGATGGACCGTCATTGGGCAAGCCCAAGGGTCCTTCGATGGGGTTGATGCCGTCCTTCCGGGGATTACCCTCTAAAAGACATGGACCTCTGGGGGAGTGTGTTGCCTCTTTGGCACGGTGTAGGCGAATGTACGGTGCGATCGTGCTGTTACTCGTAAATGATTTGTGGACCCCTCCCAGCGCCGGTTAGAAGTGGTGGTCGCGCTGCTTAATTCGGCCACGACGCGACATAATTATTGCCTTATGATTTGTTATGTTGATTAGCGCGGTATTTTATATTATTAAGAAATGCACGCGATTTCCGCACGTTGCGCAACGTGTTTTATTTTTAGAAATAACGGGCGTATTTTTCTGAGTATTTTCCTGAAAGAAACGTATTTTTACTACGATTAATAAGAACGATATGGTTTAAAACGACGTACGATGCATACATTCCACAAGAAAATTAGTTCGTTCAGTGGAGTCCCTCAAGGTTCGGTCTTAGGACCTATTTTTTTATGTTATATATTAATATCACCAACCTAAAAATTACTGAAAAATTTTTTCTCTTTGCTGACGACAGATCGAGACGATAGATAGAAGAGATTTTAATACAACGTCTTTATATTCTAATATTTCCAACGACCTTGTTATGATTAAGGCTTGGTCCGACTCCAATCTGCTTTGCTTCAATGTGGATAAAACGGTGGCATTATCTTAGTTAAGTATAAATAACAAGCTAGAATGGTCTAAGCATATTGACACTTTAACTAAAAAACTTTCTACCGCCTGCTTTGCCATTCGATCAGTTTCAAAAGAACTGGACGTGTCTTCTGCCAGACTTTTATTTCTCTCTATTTGAATCCCATCTCTACTATGGCCTTCCCTTTTGGGGCTCCTGTAGCACCGAGCAATTTCTTAGTATTTTTAGGCTTCAAAAAGGAGCAATTCGCTATTTGTTTGGTCTAAATAATAGAGCTCACTGGAAATACTATTTCAAAAAACATGTAATATTCTCAGTTCCTGCATTATTTATTTTAGAAACCGTCTGTTTGATGAGGAAACATATACAGACTTTCCCGGAAAGGCCACAACACGTATATCCCACCAGAAACTCTAGGCATGACACATACCTTCCGATTCATTCCACAGAATTAATAAAAAAATCAATTATTTACCACGCCATAAAACTTTACAATAATCTTCCGGTATATCTAAAAACCATCCCTATGTTTGCACTCTTTCGAAAAAAAAAACCAAAGCGTACCTCATTGAGAGACCTTTTTACTGCGTTAATGATTTTTATAATGAATAAGCATCATTAAAATGTTTTTTATTTGTTTGTTTACTTAAATATTGATCTGTCTGATAGTCCGTTAAATTTAATTATTTTGTTACGTGTTCGATTAAAGTTATACATTTTCTTTTTTTTTAATACACTTTAATTACTATATTTGTTCAGTAGACTTTTTGTTTAATTTCGCTTATTTTGCATGTATAACGATATCAAAATAGAGTTTAAGGTCGCGTAATTTTTATTTCAGTGTCATCAAAATTGTTCACCTCGCATACGTATTGTTTATTTCCTTATTATTAAGATCACCTAGATCCAGTGACCGCTTTACGGCAATATTATGTCGTAACGAATGTTTCTTTTTTCGTGATGGTTTTATCATTACTTGGTATATTTACAATTTATGTATTTGCATTGACCCATCGAAAAATATGATGTTTTTTCGATTAATATTTTTTAAGATTGTAGACGAGGCCCGCCCCTCAGCTGTCGACCATATTCGCGGCAAACATGCTGCATTAACTCTTTAACAAATAATTTAAAATAATTCTAATGAACGACAATGGATGAAACAATGGCAAATTACTAAAAGTACCGTAATTTTTCTATAGGAATAACAAAATACCCGACATTCAACTCAAGTCAATTTTGGAAAATACCTATTTTCAACTTTTTCAAAATTCATTTAATCTAATTAAAAGTCACCCTAATTGCTCGTTATTCAGTGAAAGATTCATCCAAATCCATGGCAAATCAAAGGTATTAATAAAACTCACAAACCCTGAAAGTAGGGAGAAAATCACTTCAGCCATTTTCACGTAATAAATGCATAAAGATTATTTAAAACGAAAAATTCTACGAGTACTACATTCTGGATTTCTAGAATAAAAAAAATGTTCCAAATTTTGAGAGAAAATTTCAAAAAGTGAAAATTTCAATCTCAACCGATCCAAACCATTTATGCAGCAAAAGTTAGCCCAGAATAAAACTAGAACTTTATCTAAATATTCTTTTTCAAAATTTTAAGCCTTATGCCAAAAATCGTGGGAAGCATCATTTTACGATGACTTCCAGGAAGTCCTTCTACGTCCAAAAGTGCGTACAGGAAATAAACTCAGATTTACACGGAGAGATATGGGAAGCATCGCCGTCGGGTCTAAAAAGATTTAACCATAAAATATTAACTTTTTTGGAAATAAAAAGTAGACGGAAAATTCTGAAACTTTGCAGAAAGACGCATTACGGGTTCTGCATTTCAAATAAAATAAAAGAAAAAATCTAGGCCTTATTGTTAGCCAAATATAAGAGGGTGAAATGAAGCGTAACCGTGGAAATAATTATTAGGAAACCGCCGAGTTTTGTTCGGATGGCTCCTCCCTTTCTCACCTCGATTGGCCAAAATTTACTTTTACGGGATCGGCCGCGAAATCTAATAAAACCGGCAACAAAAAGCAAAAATTACTAAGTCAACGTAGTGCCATAAAATTAAAAACCTCAAGGTTCGTGAAAAGTCTTGTGCCGTTATTCTGTATTTTAATTCTGAGTAATCTAGCCAAAGACAACTAGTGAAACATTGCACTTTGTTTCCACCAAGGGTAAACACCGGGTTGATTCACTAAAAACATTGCACATAGATTCTTAGTAGGGCTTCAACTATGAAGATCGCCTTAATAGACTTAGATCACGATCTCTTGATATATGTCCACTGAAGAGGTATCTGGAAGAACAAGAAGACAGTGGCTAGTAAAATTTTCGCGTTGAAGAAAATCAAATATGGCAGTGGTTTTTCTGATTGCAAATTCTTAAACGTGGTCAAGCTACCCTTTCAGTTCTTCTGATCATGATAACAGTTAAAATGTTTCAATAATTCCCACGAGCATCCTTTGCAGTGCTATGAGTGTATTTTGTTTTTCAAGACGTAAACTTTGCTAGTTAATCTCAGTGTGTTTTGAATAACGTGATTTTGCATTTGTAAATCTTTTCGAATAGTATTTTGCTAATTTGGATGAACTATTTAAAATACATTTGCGACTTCTATCTGTGCTGATCCAGACAAAACTCTCGGATAAAGACTCTGAATAACATTTTATAACATTAAATTTTTAACAATTTGCCGTTAAATGGGTGAATTTCAATCTACTCTATTTTAACTAATATTATAAATCTTAACTTTCAGAAATTTCGTAAAAACCATAAAATACTTTTATATATAATTAATATTAAGTCAGTTTTTAAACATTTTTAAACTTTTGACTCCATTGTCCTCCATGTCTCCACGTCAGCTAATCGAAACTCACGACCTCTCCTGAGTGAGGTGCGTTGTCTGGAGTAGAGGCATTAGAGACCGTGTCATATAAAAAACTTGTTAAATAATTTTTCCAATTTTTTTAAATGTTTATTTTCCCGTTAAAATCTTCTGCTAAGCAAGTGTTTAATATTTTATTTTCATTTGTATTCATTTACCTAAAATACTTTTTTAAACAAAAACTTATTTAATCCATTTTTATTAGCAACTTTTTTAGCGTTGATAGTTTTGTTAAACATTTTTATATACATGTGTTCAATGTTTATAGGACTCTGTATATTGACTGATTTGCTAAAAATAAAAACATAAAAATCCTACGGGAAAAATTGCACAGTCCTAATTTTTTCAAAATAATATTTTAATCACTTTAACAAGCTGTTGATAATAAGTGCTTGACCGTTGTAAGAAAAATTAATAAAAAACTGTTAGTGCCTTTCTAGTGAACTATACTCAGAGAACAATTCCCAGTGTAAAGTGAAATGCCTAAAAATCGTCAAAGACGTGAAAAAACTCTTTGAACTTTAACAAAAAACTTAAGACTAGGGGTTCCCGTGAAAGACTTAGTTAAGCTTTTCAAGGAAGTTAGTGTGCACTTAAATTGCAAAAACCTCCATAACCTTTTGTAAATTAGTTTTAAGTTAAATTAAGCTTCCACCCGATGTACATTTTAGGTTAAGTAACTGACAGACTAACTTTGCCTATACCTTACTCGTTGCTACCGTAAGTTTTGGATTTAACAAACAATAAAAAATTCATACGTCATATTGACACAAACTTTGCTCTTCACCAAAGTTTGAATCCCGCAAGAGATATGGCAGAAAACCCGTCCAGCAACTTTCCTCCTGTTTTCGAGTAAACTAGACTCACACATTTGTTTGTTAAAGGAAAAGAGTGCTCGGGCTAGAGTGGGTGCTTTTCCACTAATCCCTGATAGGACTTATAGACCTTATAAATATAGAACATTTGAGTGTAATACCTCGTATGACATGAGAAATATTGTAAGTAGAGAGGAAATACCTGAAGTGAGGCATCTTCATGGAAGTAACTCAAATTTCCTAATTAATATTGCAAACGATTATTACAATGACAAAACATTAAATCAACTACATCATAAAACTACAGATTTCTCTTTAAATGATGATATAAGAACTAACGAATAGTCTATGGTATCAGTCAGCCGTCGCCGCTTTCCTCATAAACTCATTTTTGAAGATAGTTGTCTTGAACCAAGAAAAAATCAAAGGAATCTTCAGTCCACAGTATCTTTAATTAACATGGATTTTTTCAAGTCTTCGATCGAAAACTTTAATAATAACCATAATCTGGATTCCATCTGGAGTTCAGACAATCTCAGGCTAAACGACTGTAGATCCTTCTTCGCCGACTCCAATTTACCTACAGGACTTCAAACCGAAATAAAACATAAACATTTAAACGAATTACCTACCTCTCGCGTTCTCGAAGGGCCAATGCCCATGGCGCCTTTTCGGTTACAAACTTCAAAAATGTTACAAGTACCAACCAGCAAATCAGAACATGGCTATTCTGGCGGGAAAATATCCTAGAATATCACGATTCCACCAAATAAAATTTATTTTTTCGAAATTGAAATCATGACCAATCAGAACATAGCATCATTGATTCATCAAGAGAGAGCTGTGTTCTTTGACCGTCCGAACGACAATATCAATTTTTTAAATAATAAAAACTCATGTATCAGAATAGTATCTATACCGGAAATAGTGGGAAGCTATCGAAATTAAAAAAAAAAATTAAAAATTTTAGTCTATACTTTTTTGTAACATTTAACTATTAAACACTGTTTCTGGGGGGGGGGGGGGAAGTTTTCTGAGCCCAAAAGTACCTCCAGGACGATCTGTTTAAAATTAAAATTTAAACTTTTTGCCATGTTCAGGATCAGTGTTTCACGCCCGGCCCTATAGCATCTGAACGGTTTATCCTAGGCGAACTTATTAAGTACGCCGAATAAACGCCTATGTTTTCGGTGATCGGGCTGATTTTTTAGAAATGTTGAACTACTGCGTGCACAGGTTGGTTTTTAATCCCAGTAGGAAGATAGTACCCCCTGAGGCAAAAACAAATAGGCAGGACGAAAGCTTTATATTTTTGTTAAAAGGCGTAAATTTACATTATTTTTGTTCCAGGACGATAAAGTGGGTGAAATAAAGTTTAAAAAAAAATTGACCCATTGTTATTTTAAAACTTTTATCAATTGAAAACTCGTAAAATCATCGAGCTTCCTTGACCAGTGCCGGCTCTTCCATAGGGTCATTTGGTCAATGACCCCCCAAAAACATTTCAGAAAATAAATTATTCGTTTGACCGTCCCTCCTAATAGTTAATAATTGCCACTGCGTTCCTCAGGCATAATAAAATATGCTATACTACGCTAGGCTGGGCAGGCCGAATGGCCCTGATTGGCCTAAAGCTTGACGAAAACACCCGACGATTTCACTGCTATTGAGCGGCAGCCGAACCTGATAGCAAATGGAATATGAAATCGCAATTTGGGTCATCAACCGATCTCATCTCATAATTCGATCGATCGGTCGCGCCATTACAGCGGCATGCGGAAGTTCAGTTGTGCAGAGGTCGCGCGGTCGATATTCTAACTCGATATTGTTTCGGACGTTTTTAATAGGTGAAAATTGATTTATATACTGTTTTTTGTAATATATATTTTTTATTTTTATAATCCATGTGTGAGTTGGAAATATACAGGAAATAAAATGTTGGTAGTGACTAGTGCAAAAAAAATAAACAACTAAAAAGTGCTTACGAACTTAGTTTTGCAAAAATAAGTAATTTCAAGGTGGTCTATGTTTGAGTTGTGAATATAGATGAAATAAAATGTGGGTAGTGCAAAAAATTAAACAACTAAAGAGTGCTAACGAACTACATTTTGAGAAAATAACCGAATTCAAGGTAAGTGGTCGCAATTTGCCAGAACTTAGTATACGACAAACTAGTAAAGACAAAAACAAAGAAGTGCATCGAAACCTTCGCAAAAGTATGTACGATTTAGCTAGCTGGATATGTGTTTGTGAAGTCTCCAACTCATTTTACTGTTATGTTTGTTGTTTTTTAAGGATTCGTCGGACTCATTATGGATCAGATATCAGATATGGACACTCGTGAGATCGCAGGTTTGCTTTAGAAAAGTGACCATAGAGAAACAACTGGTATAATGATTCTAAGGAAACGCTTTCTTTACTGACAAAAAAGGTTCAGTTTTTCTTTAATCTGATTTACTTATAGTTGTTTGATGTATAATAATTACTTTAACATACATATTAAGCAACTTTTGCTCATTTTTTTCTTGATAATATCTAGAAATAGCAGAAAGAAAATTACCCATTACAATAAAAGCAAAACAAACACAATTCGACAACTGGAACAAGTTACCTCATGAAATACCGATTTTTAATGATAGATTGTGTTACATGCAATAATGCGAAACTTTATGGGCTCTTCATGAAGAGACTAGGCAGATTCCAGGATCTTTGCGAATAGACGCATTTTACAAGACTACGAAATAAACATCTATACGTTTTTGCCGTACTTTGAGTTGATTCAAAGCTAGAAGCGTGCTGTTTTGGAAAAGTAAATGAGTTGAATCTTTTTACTTTTAAAAAACGTTATCATTATTATATATTTTTGTACTATAAAGTATGATAATAAAGTAGTTGCTTTGTCATACAACTAGAGCATATTTAACAAGACTCACGTAGCGGAAAGTAATGTACTTAAAATTTATAATCTCGTTTTTCTGATTATATCAGATACAAAACAGTTTAAAATACTTTAAACGATAATTTCTTTCTACGCTAAGTTTGCCCTTGTAGTATCCGTTTTTTCATGTCATGTTGAGTCATAAAGCCTTATATTCTAAATATTTTGCAAACTGTTGTGACTAATAATAACAAGCAAATAACATACAATTAGTTTTATTCATGTGTAAGGACAACAAAGTAATAAATATCTAATCATTTCTTTAAATGGCGGTTACCATCTCTATAACGAATTGCCACTTAAATTGTCAAAATAACAGCAGTGTTCTCCGCAAAACAAAAAACATTCGCTTCTTCAAAAAGTCATGACTTCAAATATGGGCTTCCCCTGTACATACAGAAAATAATTGAACATTAATAGTTTTGTATAGTCCTTTTATACTCCAAAACATACATATATATATATATATATATATATATATATATATATATATATATATATATATATATATATATATATATATATATATATATATATATATATATATATATATATATATATATATATATATATATATATATATATATATATATATATATATATATATATATATATATATATTTTTTTTTTTGTTAATTATTTTTTTGGGTATAAGTTAACTCATTGAAAAATAAATTTATAATTTACATCGATGTTTGGCTCATTATATTGAGCTTTCACAAGATGGGAATCATAGTTTTATTTTTCAATGAGTTAACCTATACCCAAGAAAATAATTAACAAAGTGTTGATACATGGCGCTAAAGAAAAAAAAACGTATATATATAATTCGTTTTTTTTTGTTTAACCATATATTAATAATTTGTTAATTATTTTCTTGGATATAGGTTAACTCATTGAAAAATAAATCTATAATTTACATGGGCGTTTCGCTCATCATACTGAGCTTTCTCAAGATGGAAATTTATTTTCTAGAATCTTTTTTGCTAATTTTTAATTGCTCTAAATTATTTGATCAAACATATCAAAGAATAACTTTTGTAGCCTATAATTATTTTTTATAAAATGTTAAAAAAAAGACTGGGATTCTTGGGACGTAAAGAAAACATTGAGGAAAACATCAAATTGTTTTTATTTATTTTAATGATATAATAAAACCTTCAATATAGTATTGTAGAAAAAGTAGGATATATTTTTTAGACCCATAATTCAAATAATATTAATTTCCTAAACAAATAGTTCCAAACAAGCATTAATGTTTGTCCAAATAAGTACAATTATATCTAATATCAGAAACCCGAGTACAGTTAAATGAAGTAGTCAATAAATAACTCAACAATAATAATTCTGTTTCTTAAAACTTCTTTAAAACATAAATAAAATAAATTTAAAACATATACGAAAATTATGTGTAATATTTCGATTTCTTGCTATTTTGAGAGTCATCCAAAAAACGAAATTTTAATGTTTTGTTCCAATTTTATACTTCTTTTTGCAGCAAAGCTTTCTTGATAAGGCTGTTTGCGAGGCGAAAGTCCATCAATTTAATGTTGGTCCTAATGAATAAAATTTAAGTTGAGTTAGTCCATTAATACAATGTTGTAACTTGTTTGTCGACTCCACAATCATTAGTTAATAAGCTTTGGTTTTAAAAAAATTACAAATTATACCAGTTGTCCACAATATGAATAAAGTAATGTGATTACCAGCACCTTCATAAGAAATTATTTTTTGCTATGCCTCTTTTTGAATAAATATGACAAGTTAATTTAGAGCTAGGTTCAAAGTATGAGTGAAATGAGGCACAAGGCACAGACAGGGCTGCGATCTATATGCAGTTCTATGTTCTGACTTCCACTTGTCACAACTCAGATTTTAATACCTTGGGTTTATATTAACTGTTTGAGTGTAATAACTTATTTTTTTAAATATCACATTAATTTAGAAATGGATATGTTAAATGACATGTGTAATGCTACTATTTCAAAAACATGAATAAAGTGCATAAGTATTTATTATAGATACAATTTTATCCTCTAACCAAAAAAAGAAAAACCAGCATAAGCTGGGCTAACCAAAAATGCAGCAATGTAATTAAAATACAATTACATACAAAATATAGATTTAAAAAAAAAACAGTGAGCAGGCTGGATTTTAACACACAACCTGTCTATAGTGCAAATCCAAAAATCTACCACAGAAAGTAAATAAACTTTGTCTATATTATAGAAAAGTATCCTCTAAACTACCACGGAGAGCATATAGATCGCAGCCCTGCCTGTGTGTTGCACCTCATGAAAATGAACTGTTCTAAAGTGAAAACCTCAAAATAACTTCAATTTTCAAGAAATGAATTTTTAAATTCTGTAAATGTTAACAAAGCTTGTTTATTGACAAATCTTTCAAAGCACTTTGTTTAATTGCTTAATTACATTGGCTTTCAGTGATAATATCAAATATTTCTAAAAGTTAACATGTTTGTGAGAAGAAAAATATTTTAAAAAGAAAAGTCAAACTGATTATTCTGATATATTAATTACCTCAGGAGTCCAATATTTATTGTTAGATAAAACTACTTCTCCTACTGCTTTGTTTGTCCACTCATAATTTTACAGCCAAAGCTGATGCTCTTTTTGTTGTTGCCTGGGACTCATATTCCAAATTACCGAGATCTGGCCACTCTGGATGATTCACGACCAATATTTTATTTGGTTTTCCTAAAAATACAAATAAAACTATATATTATTATCATTATTAAACCAAAAAATCCAACTATTGTAAAAAATCCGAAGAGGGACATTTAAGAATAGATGTTAACACAAAAAAAAAGAATCTAGGTGACTTACCAATATGTTATGTGAACAGTACCATTCTGATGTCTTATATTGATGGTCGTTTTAAATAATAATTGTTGCATCTATCTTTCCAGTCTCTTTGAAATCCCATTCAAATGGACGAAAAACTGAGAATTCATGGCATATCGGAATCCATAATCAATCATACATAATAACAAAACTTTTTTTATTGTAACATAACTCCTCACAATGAAATACGGTCGTAATAGGATAATACGAGGCTATTTTTATAAACCAGGTAATTCTCTGACGATTGCAACTTATTAATTTCAGGTCACCAAAATTATAAAATGTAAATACAAATATGGGTACTAATAAATTATACTATCGTAGATTGGTTCTCTAAAGTTTATCTAAACAATAATGCAGTTTGGCAACGGTGGCACAAGTTTCTTCCGTCATTGGCGTGCAAATTTATTTATTTCGACATTTAATGCCAACGCCGCATTCCATGCATTCCTATGTGTCGGGATTTCGACTGTTTTGGCCAGTGACTTTTAGGGGTATCGTCGGTTTGGGCTAGTGAAGTTTAGGGCCAAATACATCGAACCATGCCGACAAATGCGGAGTAACGCGTTTTGTATTATATATTCTAAAATATAAGATATTGTTAACATACATGTAGTGTGCGTTACAAACAAAATCGTTAAAAAAAAGTTAAAAATTGTCAATTATTTTGTACCATTGTAGAAAAATCTATTGCAAGACAGTATGATATAAAATAATTTCTGAATTCAAGACTTGGAACTTTTCCGTGTGAAAAAAAATGCAATAAACTGACGATGGTATATATATGTATGTATATATGTTTATAGTTTTATCTAACATAAACTAAAAACAAGTTTTAAATTGAATTCTTATAGTTACATTTAATATAAATTTTACTTACAGAAAGGGGTTTCCATATAATTAAAAATTAAAACAATTTATAGATTTTGTTAGAATATTTAAATTTGAGACCGCATATATTTTAATTCCTTTTTAAGTTTTCTGTTGTATCACAAGCGGAACTATTTCTTGTAGTCATATTAAGGTAGGTTCAGGAGAGTCGCAGTCTTGAGAATTCGTTTATAACCGCAATCCTATCTGAGACGCCACTATAATTACTATATTAAGTTTTTCTGGTTGCTTCTCGTTTATTGCATTTTTGTAATCGTAAAAAAAATCACCGCGCCAGATTTTTGCAGATTTACGCATATAAGGTTTCTAGATCTCCTAGCTTCTCCGTTTCCCTCGGTTTATCATTTTGGCTGTGCATAACATATCTGAAAAACTACTTATTAGATTGATTTCTAATTTTGGCCAAAAATCAAGGATCATTGGGGGAGAGCCACATTTTGGTAAAATTCCACTATGGCAAAACAAAATTGCGGCCTTATAACATGCTACAAAAATCTTATCGAAACTACTTATCCAATGGTCCTCAAATTTTGCAAAGGAATCAAGTCTGATAAAATTTTGGTGTGAAATCATTATGTCGAAACAAAATAGTCGCCTAATGAGTGTTCAAAAATTCAGTCCCAAAAAACTACTTATCTAATTGACTTAACACATTGTACAATAATAAAGTGTAAAATAGGAATATAGTGGTAAAATTTAAGTACGAATATTATATAACAAAAAAAATATTGGCTTAATTAAATGTTTAAATAGTTGATAAAATTCTATTTCCTGGAATAAAATATTCTTTTAATGAACTAAATTAATAAACTAAATAATAACAATAATAATAATATAAAAATAAATTAAGATCAAATAAAAAAATCAGTAAATTTCCTTTACCCGGAACTCGTTATGAATCTGCCCTTTTGTTAGGAATAGTGAAGTGTAACCCAATTTAGTTTCGCACAGTTATTTAGTAACCCATATACTGTCTTCATGAGAAATTTGTATTGAACGCCATTTTGTTCCACTATATTGGATTCGTACCAATATTTTACTAGTTTCTACCTATTTCACACTTAATTTTTGGGCATAATTTAAATTAAATTTAATAAGTAGTTTACAGTGATTTTTTTAAGACCACCATTTTATTCATATTGAATTCGTAGCAATTTATCTTTATACCATATTTAAATGTTCTACAGTTAATTAAAAAGTTTTTAGGTCGATTTTTTAAACATTTTATCTGGCCAACATTTTGTTCCATCATATTGAATTCGGACCACAATTTTACCAGTTGATCTATATTCCTATACCACAATTAATTCTTACACCAAGTTTGAAATCAAAATATTAACTAGTTTTTACAGGGTGAATTTTAAAATATTTTATTAGGACGATATTTTGTCTCGTCATATTGGATTCGTACCAAAATTTTGCCAGTTGATTCCTACGTAATACTTGATTTTTGTACAAAATTTGAGATAAATTGGATAAATTGTTCTTTAGTAATCACTTTTTTACATCGCCATTTTGTTTCACCATATTTGATTTTTACCAAGATATTACCAGGTTATTACCTTTAATTTTTAACCAAAATTAAAAGTCGGTCGAATAAGTAGCTTTTAGCTATGCCGCGAACAAACAGACCGACCGACATCTAGGGACCCTAAACGTGATAATCTAAAACTCTCGGAGGGTGATTATTTTACCGTTGAAACAATGGCGGCTCGCCAGGAGACGCGGGTGAAGAGCCCCTTCACCTACATTTTCCAATCAATTTATTTAAAATATTAAGCATTTTATAATCTACATTTCTATTACAAAAATATAGGGTTTTATACAAATTCACATTATTTACTTAATTATACCACTATTTTCTATCAAAACTAGTGCTTTATATACTCAAAAAATAATAATGACTTAAAAACGTAGCGCGCTGAACACCTTTTCATAAGAGCGACCCGTTGAGGCATTACAATCAGCAATAAAAAAATTCCGCTTCAGACTTTCGCGCTTAGATTTGTTTACGGCGGTTGCTATGGCAACGCAATGGTAAATATCCATAAGCCAAATAGAGATTGGTAGCGGAGTAAAGCAATACCTACTAAACAACGAGGCCTACCAGCTGAAATAGGCCTGACGTCATCACATCTAGGCCTGCATTCGCCTCCCGTAAGAAATGCATTAAAGCATAGACCAATGCAGTTTTGCTTATGTCGTATCGTGATAAGGCAATTAGACGTACTGGCCGACAACTGGCACTTGCTAACCGAAAACAAAACAATGTCATTTTTATGATGTCGTTGTTCGTGAATTAGAGTAAATAGAGTAGTTTTGTCTCCATTTTTGGTGAAAATTTAATTATATTTATTAGTTTTTGTACGTTTAAATTCACGTAAACATGCCGTTTAAGTGTTGTGCGCCTAACTGCCGTGGTAATTACAAAACCGAACCAAATATGCACGTGTTTAGTTTCCCGAAAGACAGTGATTTGCAAAAAAAAATGGCTACGAGCAATTCCGCGGGATGATTTAGTGCCCAATAAAAACACTAAAGTGTGTGAGCTACATTTTCCTAAAGGTAGTATAATTTGGGATATTTCAGAACAGGATCCGAGAACGGGTAAAATTATTTCAGTATATTTAAAAAATCCCGATTAAAAGAAAATTCTGAAATTCGGTTTTCCCAAATTACTCCAATTATTTGTCAAAAAATGTTCATGATCCCAAAAGTAATGATGAAAAAAATACGAATCTTCATGAACTACATCTTTTGCAAGCCATAGAGAAAAGTAAAGAAGAGTTTATAATAATAATGTTTTCAAAGTTTTAAAGAGTTTTTAAAAGTATTTCTAAATTTTAATTTAAGGAAAGGGTGGTTTTCGGTAAAGGATACAGATAAAATAATTTTATTTAAAGTCGAGCTGAATTGACAATGACAATATAAAAAAAAATTTAAATGTGTGACTGATATTCTTTTAAACCTAAAAGATTCTGACGAACTCACTCAAAATCTAAACTTTCTCTCAGAACAGTTAACTTTGTTAAAAGTACTTCAAAAGAAAGGTATCGATATTCACCAAGCACCATTGTGTTATGTTTAATTTTGTTTACAATAAGACCTCATTGCTATACATATTTGCGAAGTCATGCTCCTATTGTCTTTCCTCATCCTAACACAGTACAATCTATTCATAATAGATTTTTAACAGATCCTCGTATCGATGAAAGACATTTTTTTCAACCTTTGCTCGTAACATTTTTCAATATTTAACAGATAAAGAAAAATATGTTACATTACTTTTTGATGAAATTCACATCGAACCCTATTTGGATTACAAGGCAATACCGTAGGAACATCTGTAAATAATAAAGATACCTTAGCATTATCTGCAGTAGCATTTATGATCACTAGTCCTTGCTCAAGCCTTACAGAAGTCATTCATTTATCTCCTGTAGCTAAACCTAATTCAGAAATATTATATACTTTTATCAAGACCATTATAGAAAATTTAGAAGAAATTGGGTACATAGTATTTTGTACAATTAGTGACAATAACGCAGTAAACAGTAAAGCAATGAGTAATTTTTCACCCCTTAATCAACTCAGTAAAGTATTCCCACATCCTATTGACCCAGTAAGACCCTTATTTTATCTTTTTGACTTAGTTTAAAGGTTCTATTTCCATCATCCCTTGAAAGACAAAATCTAAAATTAGCTCTTAAAATCTTTAATCCCTTTATTATAGAGGCTCTAAAAGGTTTTGTTAAAAATGTGTCCCATTCACAAGATACCGTAGACCTTATTAGTGTTATATTGACATGGTGGAAAATTGTGAACGTAAAAACTCCCTTTAAGGAAAAACATTTGTTAGATAAATATCAAGAACGCTTTACCAAACACAGTTAATTTTTTGGACGATTTCAAAAAAAATATATATAAATCTTAAAATTAGTGTTTTTGAGTTGGTACTAACCTCAAGTAAGAGAATTCGTGAAAATTAAAATCTTTCATGTAGGACATTCTACACAGTGGCTCAAAAATGGGTTAAAAAATATTAAGTTTTATAAAAAATTTTAAAAACCAAATTTTTCAAAAAAAAATTTTTTTTCGTAATAGACTATTTAATTTTAAGTAAAGAACGTCTTATGAAGTTTTCCATAGAACCTTTTTCCAAAAAAATAACTGATCTTTTGTGCATAAATAATACAAGAATAATAATCGAATTTATATTATACATATATTATATGTGTTGGCTATTATAGTAACAAATGCACCTCAACAATTTTTGTTTAGAAGAATGAGAGTTTTTTGAATTTAAATTAAAATTTTGTGAACACATCTTAAATGAATGGTGAACTTGTTCTGAAGCTTGCTCAGAAAAAAAACCAAGTGCTCGCTGATGTACGTTAATAAAGTCAGGAACATGATGCACAAGGCCATGAATTTTCGGTGTATAGCGTATTCCGACTTGTATTAATTCGACGGCAAAGCGTTGAATATCTTCGGCAAAATTAATGTCAAGACTTTGCCCAAAGCAACTGGAAACAACTTTATCAAAGTACTTGAACAAATTGCAATATTTGTTGCCTAAAACCAAAAAAAAAACTATATTTTTTGACATTAGGAAAAAATAAGTTAAGTAAGTGCTTAGGTAAGTGTACAAACCAGGTGACAATGCTTCTAAAACATAAACTTTTTTCAACAGCTTTCTCGCGTTGTTGCCATTAAATTTCTCATAATGGTCGAAACTTAGCCCAGCTCTTTTTATCCATGCTTCGGCTGCTGCTGGATATTCAATTTTTAAGCTGTCGAACATTTTTTGAACGATTCCCAAAAGAAGGTGCAATTCTGGAGGAGGTATATAGTTTAATACTGGCTCGTTTTCATCTCCGATAATTAGTGGCATATTTACACAGTTTACTAAAAATGTCAGATGATGATCATTAAAATTTATCGCAACTTGATGAATTTATACTTATACTTACCAAAATAGTTTGCTTTAGAAAGTTTTCCCCCAGTCGTTTGTTGCCATAAAATTCGTTGTTCGTTGATGTTCTTAATTGTTCTTGGATTACCTTTATTTTGAAGTTCCTTGCAGTTGATGTCGCACCACGGACAAGGATGGCATGACGCGTTTGTTTGCAGACCCAAAAGCAGCATTATTAGTTTCAGATCAGCCGCAAAAGTATATGGACAAATTCCGCATATACTATGTAATTGCAAAGTGTCCATAAGTATTTTGACGTTTTCATAATTCTCCTTGAAATTTGGTCCCAAGCCAATTATTAGTAACTTTTGTATACCAGCACTTTTGATAATATTCTGGGTCATTTGTTGGTTGTATGGTTAGACATATTTTCAAGGAATTGTCGCCACTATCTATTCCGATTTTTAGATGAAAATCATCGTCTTGTTGCCTGGCATTTAAAATATAAGTTAGTAGCCCCGGAAGATCGCTGCAGTATATCAAAAATGGAGTGCCATCTTGTTTCAAGCATTGAATATCCGGTAAGTCTACAGTTGAAAAAAACTTATCTAGCATATGACTACTAGACCGCAATTTCTGTACAGCCGAAGATTCTATGGAAGTTCTGTTTATCCTGGTGCGAAGGTAACCACATATTTTTCTTAACGAATTTTGAGATAAATTACAGTCTTGTTGCATATAGCTCAAATCTTGAGCACTTAAAACACCCTGAAGATCTGATTTTCGCTTCAACTGTATAGACATAGTACTGCGTCCCTTATCTAAAGATATGACAGAACTTCCCTGAGCACATTCTTGTTCCTCCAGAACTTTAGTTACAATCTGTTGCGCACAGTCTTTAATTAGTGTTAGGGAATTATCAATTTTTTTCATCTTGGTACATTTATGCCTGCTGCCTTTTTGTAATTTACAATTGCGGTTCACGCATATTTTGTAATTTTGTTTCGCTTTCGTATCTTTCTTTGAAGGTCTACCTACAGCCTTTTTCTTGACAGCAAACGAAAACGGTAGATCTTTGATTTTAGGATGACCACGAAAACGCGCCACTTGACAAATTTGACAGACGCATGTTTCAGTAATTTCGAAACGCCCAGGCAAAATTTTCATTTGTGCGTAGTCAAAAATTATTGTTAGTCTATTGTTCATTAGTTTTATGTAACAAGTTCTACAGAGCACTGAGGGAATACTTGCATTATTTTCGTCAAAACTAGGCGAAATAATTTCAAGACGTTGTTTTACTTTACCAGTAATATTAACACTTCTAACTGCTTTATTAAAACATGCGTAACATACCATTTTTCGATTATCACTATGATGTTTTCTTTTATGAGGCATATTACTCAAAACACAGAAAAATCACAAAAATAGCCTTAACACAGTTTATATACTATATAACTTCAAAGTGAAAACGTCAAACATTGTTAATAAACCACGCTTTTTTGACATATTATTTATTTGTTTTGGTCTAAGCGTCACGGCTAGTCACAGGTAACTTGATATTATGCTAATGTAGCCGTTATTAAAAATACATATTACAAAGGGCTATATTTTGTGTTTTGAGTCATCAAAATGTTATTTAGTAGCTATACAATGTTTTGAATATGTATTATTTTTTGCATTAAAAAAATCAGATAATTTTTTACCATAAAACCATAGGTTTTACAGAAAACTTCATAAGACGTTTTTTACTTGGAATTAAATAGTCTATTACGAAAAAAAAATTTTTTGAAAATTTTGATTTTTAAAAATTTTATAAAACTTTATATTTTTTTAACCCATTTTTGAGCCACTGTGTAAAATGCCCTACATAAAAGATTTTAATTTTCACAAATTCTCTTACTTGAGGTTAGTACCAACTCAAAAACACTAATTTTAAGATTTATATATATTTTTTTTGAAATCGTCCAAAAAATTAACTGTGCAAACAAATACTAACAACCCCCAATGATGATCCTAAATTTTGTTTTTTGCTAAAAATGCAAAATTGGCTAGATACTTGGAGTCCTACTAATTTTACAAATACACTGACTCGACAAACCCACACTGCATTAAACCATACCATTCATGGGCTTCTTGAAGTTACTGAATACTGTTTAACTGAGCTGGGCAATTAACTGGTGGTCATTATCATATCTCAGTTCGACAGCTATATGAATCAGAAAAAATACTTAGAATTCAGTCTATGTTTTCTCTAAAATCTAGACATTATGGGGACATTAATATAAATCAGTTCTTCGAACCTCCTGAATGTGAAACACAGTCATTAGATACAAATTTAAATTCTGAACATGTTAATAATTTATTATCTAAAATCATAGTTACACAGTCTGATACCGAAGTTATACAATCAGAACTCCCAGTAATAACCTATTTAAGCGGATATTGCTGCTATATTGTTTTTAAAAAAATTAGTTGCACTTTTTGCAAAAAAACTTAACTCTCAATGAACCTTGTGTTGTAGAGGATTCTTATAATTTAATTAATTCCTTAAGTCGAGGTGCTCTTTTATATCCTCGAGAACAGGTAGTAGATATAGTTTCAACCGCATATATTATATTTAAAAAGCTAATTGATGAATTTGAAGATACATTTTTGGATATTTACAACAAAAACTCTTTTCTTTGTGAGTTGTTTATAAGTTATTTTAATAAAAATACACTTTCAACTCCTTTTGAAAGTTTTATAACTATTATAAGCCACCTAAAAATTAATGCTTCAAAAAATTTTTTTAGAAGCATTTCAAATACATTTCTTAATAATTATTGCTCTAAACATAATCATAATTTATTAAATAAAAACAAAAATGGAAACTACAGACTTTTAATAAATAGGTAGTTACGAAATTAAAACCTAGCACAAGTTTCGCATTTTTGTATTGCTAGGAAGTATCATCAATACAATCTTTTTTAGAATTTAGCAAATAACAACCTATTATATTCTAGATCATATAGACTCACCACAGCACAGGCATATACCACTTACCCAAGCTTGAAACCATATCCGATTTTGACAAGCTAAAATAATAAGCTATTGTATTTTTCATCATAAGGACTCGTCACAGTCATATATTACTTACCCAAACTTAAAACCGTACCCGATTTTGACAATGTAAAATAGTAACCTATTATATTCTTGATCATATGGGCTCACCACAGGCCTATACTACTTACCTGGAATTGAAACCTTACCCGATTTTGACAAATAACTCGGATTTGACAATTTACTAAAATAGGAAAATTAGTAAGCAAAAAATCATATCGACCTCTGTTTAAAATGTTGCGGTAGATCCGGGCAAACGCTGTCGGGTAAGAACACGGAGAGGTTTAGTGGGTAGGGGCTTTACCGAGTCGCACACTGTTCTGGAGAGCTTTGTGCATAATAGTTCGTGCGTAAATGCATTCCTCGTCGTGTAACAAAAAAAAAAACGAGTAATCGCTTAAGACTCACCTTTGACATTTTAATTGTATAGCGAAGCCGAATAAATTTGACAGATTCAAAAACTTATAAAATAAACCCTAAAAATTGATGTTTATTTGCAGAAATTAAAAAAAAATCAGTAACCTGCATTGATAACAGGCTGGCCAGTGTTAGTACCATTGCCAGACAAGGCAGATTTCAACCTACTTAATTACATTGCTCTTTCCATTTTTTCTAATACTATGCATGTCCAGTCCAATTATTAATCCAGGGAAATTGGGGTTCAATTGCTATTAATTAGAAAATATAAAATATTTTTAATTTAAATTGTTTTTTTTTATTCTGAACCAAACATTGTAACGGGCGAAAACGTTTGTTACAACTCACCTAAAACCATAACTAAAAGATAATAGTCATATAGAGATTATAAGCTACTCAACATACATTTATATACATAGCTATAGATAACATACTTAGTATATAAGTCTAAACCTAATACAACTACAATGAAATCCAACTAGAACTAAGTAAGGAGCTATATCAGAAAAACATTCGGAATCAGACAATTCATTAAAGTCATCTGGGCAAGCTTTTAAATCTATAACATGAAGTTTACCAATTTGCTTATCATTCTCATCTACATCATGAAATTGGTGAAAAATTTTAACTGTCTCTGACTGTGGAACAACTATTTTCCAATCTTTTTTATTTATATTGATATACTACTATCAAGTACAAGAAAATTGGGATATTTATCTGGATTGTTTTGAACATTACCTAACATTTTTAAGTACCACTTAGTAATTTTCGAATCTGAAGTAAAATTTAAATTTGAAATAAGTGAAATTTCTATAGGTGCTCTACTAAGTGCATCTGGAACAACATTTTGTGCTCCCGGTCGATAGATTAAATCAAAATCAAATTGAGATAACAGAATCTACACAGCCTACTCATTGCAAGTAAGTAAGTAAAGCAAGTAAAATTAAAAAGGAAAAAAAAAGAAGTGCCAGAAGAAATTTCCGATGAGTGTCCTATTTGCTATATAACTATGAAAATGAAGAAAGATGTAGGCCCAATTCTTATTGTTCTAAATTTTGTCTTAACTGTTTAGGCGAGTGGACCTGAAACCATTCCTCCATTATTGCCACCTTATGAAATTTAAAAACTTGAATCTGAGTGAAGTGAAAGTATATTTTAAAAATATTTTAACTCTATAAACATGGCTAATGTGGACGAAATTTTACAGGATGAAGTATTGGAAGTGGTGAACATTTATGACTGTGCAAACATCAACCTTGCTAAAGGAGAACGTTTGGAGCTTTAAGATTCCGATCTAGATGCTGAAAATGCAACGGCAAAAAAGGCGTTAGTACGATGTTTCGTAAACATTTTATAGATAAAATATTTTGTATTGTTCAAAGTTATGTAAAAGTTTGTACAGTATTAGACATAAAAAAATACGTTATGTTATTTTTGTTATTACATACATGAATTGTCTCTTGGAAATGGTGCTCACGAACATATAAACCCTCACTATAAACGAAGAGTTTAATATTCAGATTTAGATATTAGATGTTCAATTTGTTCGAAATCATTGTATCAGATGCTACTTCCAGACATTTGTGTTTTTTGTAATGTAAATACAATTCAAATAGAAGTTGACGAAGTTCCAAAAACATAATTTATTTTTTAATTTTAACATTAAAAATTATTGCCTATAATCTGGTCTAATCATATGTTTATGGGACTATTATACCACGAGCTGATATTTTCATCTCCGTATAATATTATTCGATGGATATTTTCCATGGTTACAATTGTCCCAACAGTCTTTTCCACGGTAAATATTCGAAGAACAAAGTTATTTTGGGAATGAAAATATTGGTTCTAAAAATGTGATTTACAGTTTAAGACAGGTTTGTAACATTACATCTACAACTTTAAATTCACTTGCAGCTAATAGAAAATAAAATATAGAATGGTAGTTTGTGTTTTATTTATTTTTATCGCTATGTGAGAATCCAGATTCGTAAAAATACAGCTAACAGAAATTTATAACCTTTAAATATTATTAAGGTTATATTTTTCAAATAATTCCAAAATAGTGTTATATCACCTTGTTATGGTATTACTACATTCACTATAATAAAACAACTCGCAGTTAATAAGTGTGGGGCTTATTAAGTGACTAAAAAGACAGGTATATTTTTTAAGTTTTATACAAATGGAAATCGATATATGTTTCACTTGTTATGTATGTAAATTATAAAGAGGGCTTGGTGTGTTATTTTGTCTATCTACAATGTAGTAATTGCTCAAATATTCTTTAAAACCACAATATAAAATACTATTACTAAACAGTATTATTTTTCACTGCGCTATTCTTAGATCATTTAAATCCACTTTTCTGAATTTCTTTAAGAGACATAAATTTACTAAAACGATGTATTAAGCACCTAATTAAAACATAATGTAACCAAAATATTACAACTTATTAAACATTTGTTTAAAATTCATATAAATCTTTTTACACTACTTCTAGTTTAATTGTCTCTAAAAATTGATCTTTTTCACTCTTTTCAATTGTCTCCAAGCATTTTAATAGTTTAACAGACTGTTCCTATTCTTCTAAATATGTAGTGCAACTAAATGTTTTTGTTCATATATACAATATACATGTTAGGTATGTGAAATAAACAAAGCAAAATTTGCCACAAATATTACACGTCCAAATAAAAAAATGTGTACATTTTTTTAAGCAGTCATTTAATAGGCAAAACTTATCGAAAATATTACTACTTACGGTTGACTAGATACATGCAGATTACATAAAATTATTTGTGTATAATGTAATTGTCTCTAAAAAATCGTTTTCACTATTTTCTCTATTATCTCTAAGTACTTTAATAACACTGTCCCTAATTTTTCTGTTTCGCAAAGCGATTCAAGTCGCTTTCTAGGCCCCAACACCGTCCCTTACATGGTGAGGGCGGGGGCGCGAAGGCGGAGGTGTGGTGGGGACTAGAAAGCGACTTGAGTCGCTTTTCGCCCCCTCCCCCCTCAATCCACCACTGGGAAAGGAGATGGTCCGGGGAAAGAGGGGGAAAGGCGGAACATGTAAGCAAGGTGATGTTTAGAGAGTTGCATGTAGGCCCATAGCATTGACCTTTAAAAAGCCAATCTAGAAACTTTCGATTTCTCTTTATAAACTCGACCGTCTTATGCTTTTAGTTACGTAGTTCTTAAGTTTCGTTTAACGTCGTAAGTCCTAACACTAGAACCCGTGGTGGAAGATAGATCAAAATTCAAGAGTTCTAACCACACTACACCACAACTTGTTACGTTCTGGACGCGCGTTTCGCTAACCAAGTTAGCATCATCAGCAGATGATATAAACTAAAGTAACTTATCCTAACCGAGACTATTTATAGGTAAATGTGGTCACACTTGGTTGCACCCGACTGCACCGTTGTCAAGTAAACAATAGAGGGGACTATAGGGAATAGGCCCTCTGTCTTAATTTAGTGCTTTCTTATTACATTTAACTATTTCTATACTCTCAAATGCATCCAATAATCTATTATTAGATACATTTTTAATCAACTTAAGATTATTTATTCCTATTCGGTGATTTTTTTCCAAAGCATGTTGAGCAACGCTTGACTTTTCTGTTCTTCCGTATCTTAAATGTGCCATGTGTTCTTTAAAACGAATGTTTATGGAGCGTTTAGTTTGCCCAACATATTTTAGAACGCAGTCATTATAGCTAATTTCATAGATGCCACTCCTCTCCCTCAAGTCGACTTTGTCTTTGGGGTTTCCAAGGAGATTTTTCAAACTGTTCTCCGTTTTGTAGGCTACTCTAAAACCTATGTTTTTAAATATATTTTCTAGATCTCTCGTATATCTGGGATCATATGGGATTACTATGAATTTATTGGAAGCCTCAGGTGTTTGAAGAGTAGTGGCATCTTTTAACATTTTCTTATGCCGTCTTATGTCGTAAAACTTATTTGTCGAGTTAAAACATTTCCCGTTCTTTCCGTTTCATATTAGATTAATTTTACATTTTTACAAATTTACCAAAATTGGGGATAAAAAAGTGCAAATTTTGCAAAATGTGTATGTTCCTACAATTCTAAATTCAAGTGATAATTTAAGGCAAAGAAGCCGATCTTTCAGGGACATGGTGCAAGGTATGGTAGAAAATAATGCTCGTTTAGAACTTAATTCTATAAATAAAAAAAATATTGTTGAAGGGAACTTACAAACAACTAAATCTAATAATATACTGACCCAAGAGTTATTGAATATTTTAGAGGATAATAATTCTAATCCTATTGACGAACCTACTAACAAAATTTTAGAAGACGTGTCTAAATTTAAAGATTACTTGGGTATAGGATCTTCAAAAAAATCTTGCAATATCTCTTCTCAGAACTCTAATTCAAATTTAGCAGGCGTTGTATTTAAACTAGAATTAGCAACTGATGGATTAAGCAATTGGGAACCTATTGAGAATCTAATTCTGCTTTAGATATATTGGACTTTAGTGAAGACGAACCTTTAGAGGTTCACTCACAAAATTTAGAAGACATGACGAAATCGAAAGATTATTTTGGTATATTTTCGGCGGACAATCACGACAGTTCAGATTCAGAAGATTTTCATTTTAATATTGATGCCATGATGTCTAACTCTCTAACAATTTGTAATATTTAAACGTTACCGAAAATGTTTCGATTTCCAAATTTTCTGTTCTAAAGAACCCATTCCCTGTGATAATAGGTCAGCTTCTGGTTCGGATTTCTCACTTGGTCAAAACAATAACATTTTTAAAAATGATTCACCTCCGAATTACCCTTCTATTTTATCCCAAATTGTAAAAAATTATCAGGATTCTGACAGTGATATCACTTGCGGGCAGAGAAGTACAATTTTTCTCCAAGGGTCCCAGTATAGTGATATTTCTTATTTTTTTTTACTAGAAGAGACAATTTAATCGCCATATAAAAAATAAGCGTGTAAAAATATAAGCAAGAGGCAAACAACAACTAGAAGAAAAAGAAAGAATGTAAGAGTTTATTTTTTATAGTACATTTTTTTTACGCCTGGTGACGCAAAGCAATACATTTTTTTTTAAACTCGTAATACCTATTGTTTTATTTTATATATTCAACTTGTAAAATTTTTCTATACTCAATACAGAGTGTTTTCAATTACAGTTAGTGTTAGCAAATTTTATTGGTATTTGATACGATTGCAAATTCACCTAATTTACATGTAAATTTAAGATACGATTTGCAGTTTCGAAGTCATTTTAAGACGTGACATTTTCTATGGAATATTGATGTTAGCAGTGACTTCACTATTTTAAATCTATTTTTATGTCACTGCAGCACTTTTTATTTTTGAACCGTAAACGTATTTTGAATTTACTTGTGTTTTTTTATCATAATTTTAAGTTATTTAGAGAATGCTCTTGTTTGAGAAGGCAACAAATATTGTGAACACTGTAAGAAATCTATTAGAACATCACTGTGGGCTAGCCACCTTCAAACCAATACCCAGAATAACAAAGCTTTGAGTGCCGAAGAAAGTGGAGTAGAAATTATTAAATCTACTTTTGATAAAAGCATCATATCCTACAGAATTTTAGCAGAAGCATTGTATGTAAACATTGAACTGTTTTTCAATGATATCTCAAAAAAAATTAGAAGCTTAATAGAAACATTTCTTGAAACACTTACATGCTTAAAAATAAATATGGAATTATTTGGCATTTACTTCAATCCTAGTAACGGAGTTCACGTAATCGAGTCAGTCAATACTACTTTTAAAGTTATTTGTACGAGATCAGATATTATATGGAACATCAATAAAATGTGTGAAATAATAGACCGAAAGGCTGATGATTTAGCAGAAAAGGATTCAGGTCATTTTTTAAATATTTTAACACCATTTTATATTTTATTAAAAATCTAATATATTCTAATAAAATTTCTTGTTGTTTTTTGAAACTTTTGCATCTCGAAATGAATTTCAACAAATATAATCCACTGCGATCTTCTTCTTAAATTCCACTACCGGAAGAAATCGAGTTTAAGCGAGCTGGTATTAACCTAAGAAATCATGACCATTATTGTTTGCCGTGGTGTGTGATAGCTGCAATGTATCCTCCAACTGGATTGGAATATGAAATCAAATCATATCCGCACTTCGAAACAATCTTGGATACTTCAGGTATTGACTTTCCTATAGCTTTAAAGGACGTCGAAAAATTTGAAAGACAAAACAATATATCTATTAATATTTATTCTTTGGAAAAAATTAGAAAAAAACTTTAGGTTTAGTTATACAGTAATAGGCCCTCTACATTATTCAAATTCTAAAAAAACCAAACCATAATAATTTATTATTAATTAGTGATGATGATGGGATTTTCCACTACTGTTATATTTCTGATTTAAGTAGATTAATATCAAGTCAAGATCAAAACATGATGAAAAGAAATATCTATGTGATGGATGTCTTCAGTATTTTAGTTCAGAAGAATATTTAACTAGACATAGTACTTTTGACTGTGATTTTGTAAGAATAAATTTACCATCAAAAGATTACAAAGAAGACAAATTTGGGAAAAACGTACCGGGACGTATTCTTAAATTTGAAAATATTCAAAATTAAATGGAAGTTCCTTTTGTCATATATGCCGATTTGAAATGTGTACTTAAACCTGTTGATAGCACAGATGATGTCTGATATCTTATATATTAGGTATTTAGGAAACTTTAAAAATTAGAAAAATTAACTGAATTAGAAAAATTGAGCTACCAGTATTCAAACGAGTGTCACATTTGCAATAAACTATTTGAAAATGATATATAGGCGTTAGTACTTACGTATGTAGAAAAGCTGTTGCCAATAATTTATTTCTTTCTGATTTTGATCCTTTAAAACCTACTCATTTTATTATGTATCTCGATGCTACCAATCTTTAAGGATACGCAATGTCTCAGTATCTTCCACAGAAAAACTTCATATAGCTTTCAAAATCAGAAATAGACAATTTACATATTACAAACCTTTCCGACACTGCCTGGAAAGGTTATGTCCTTGAAGTTGATTAAGAGTATCCCACGAACTTACGTGATGCTCATAATGACTTTCCTTTTAGTCCTGAAAATTATAAACCTCCCAATTCTAATTGCTCAAAGTTAATATCAAATTTAAAAGATAAAGTAAAATATGTAATTCATTATAAACTTTTAAAACAGTGCATTGAATATGGGTTGAAATTAACTGGGGCACATATAGTTTTAGGGTTTATTCAGTCACCATGCTTAAAATCGAACATTGACTTGAATACAAAACTACGCAATGAGTCTAAAAATGAATTTTAAAAAAATAATTATAAATTAGCAAATAATAGTATATGTGGAAAAACTATGGAAAATGATGGCGCAGAAAATCCCCAACCGCATTTTAAAGTTTTAACAGTGTTTTCTGAGAATTTAGTTGCTATCCAAATAATAAAAGTTTTAGTGGAATACAATAAGCCGATTTACGTAGGAGTTTCAATTTTAGACATATTAATGTATGATTTTTTTTATAACTTTTTGAAGCCTCCTTATGAAGATAAAGTTAAACTTTTGTACACTGACACAGACCCGTTCATATTAGAAATACAAACGCAAAATATGTATGAAGATTTAAAACATAATATACAAAAATTTGACACTCAAATTATAAACCAAATAATATTCATGAAATGCCAATAACCAAATCTATAGCAGGGAAGTTTAAAGACGAATATGCTGGCGAACCCATAAAGGGTTTTTACGGCACTTCAGCCAAAGCATATTGTGTCAATACTATGATGAATGTGTGATACTCTTAAGAACGCTAAGGGAATTAAGACCAGTAGTATTAAAAACAATTAGATTTTGTTTATTACAAAGATGTTGTTGAAAATAACTCAAAAACCTGAATTGAAATCTAAAGTGTTAGTAAGAACATGATTTTACTACACTTCCTATAATGATAATTGCAGATGTTTTTACTGTGGTGCAGAAATATTGAGTGGACATATGCTGACTGTCCTATTGATGAACATTATAAATATTTTAGAACTTGCGACTTGGCTGTATGTTTGTGCTTTTCGAAAAGTAGAAAAAAACAAAGAACAATATGTATTTAAATGTACTAATGACAAAATAGGCACCTATAAAACGATGTTTTGTATATTGACTTGTTTGTTCCATATTTTTTTGATCAATCAATATTTAAAGTGTTAAGCATAATTACTTGGATTTCCAGCAGCATTAAAATGTTTAGTTTTTACTATTGTGTACATATTAAAAAGTACTAATGAAATTTATTAGTTATAAAATGATTTTATATGTTTAAAATGTAAATAATGGATTTTAAGACAATTAATTTCATTAACATGTTACAACACAGTTTAAGGTGCGACTGTGTAGAGCCGTTCGAACTCAAGATTCCAGCAAATAAGTTATAACTATAACTATAGCTACAAGGTACTGTTGAAACACCATCCGTATAACCGGATTTTAATAGTAAGTATGTATATTATACACATCTATGAAGTTAGAAGGTACAAGTCTATATCATGCTAAATCGATAAAAAGTTTTTAATAATGTATTTATCTGACTTATTACAAAAATAATCCCTAACAATTTGAACTTTCTATTTCATTTATTTTTAAATTATATAAAATTGTGCAAAAACCTGTATTGTTCTGGAATAGGAGAGTACTTTCTACCATGCTTTCTCTGATTGGCAATAGTTATTTTTAGAATTCCAACATATTTCCTTCTGTTTTCGGGTGAGGAAAAGTCGCTACTGCTTATGTCACCAGGATATCTCTACAAAAAAAAATAGTAGGTACTATAAAAGTGACTTTGTGATTTATTCAAAATGTTAACATTTCCCTAATTTCATAGGTTAGCAAGACATGCACACAGTGCATACTATTTTTTAAGTGCAAGTTGAATAAAAGTAGAAAAGAACAAGTATCAAACACAGGCTAATTTGGTTCATATAAATACCATTACTGGGCAGATATATGTAGGCGACCAGGCAACATTTGCAGCAACAGCGACTGGAAGATCCGAAAATTTCAAGCTGCGAAAAAGACTTAGAATAGTTACCTAGAACGTGAGGGACCTCTTGGAACCTGGGAAATTACAGAAACTTGAATGGGAACTAATCAAACAGAAAGTTGACATGTGTGGGATAACAGAGACTAGAAAAATAAAAGTCATTTTGAAATAGCTTATCAAGTAGTTAAATCTGGAGCTGAGACCACTGGGCAAAAAGGAATAGTGAAGAAGAAGGCAAAATATATGCTTGAATATCTTCCAATCAAGGAAAAATTGATCAAAATAACTTTCAATGCAAAGCCCAATAAATTTCATATTCTACAGATATACATGTCATCAGCGGCAAATGATCATGAGAGTTGAAGAAGTTTACAGTCTCATAGAGAATATTACTCGAGACATACCAAGGAAAGAACCTATTTTCAACATAGGAGACTCGAACGCAAATGTTGGAAACAAAAGGTGAACACTTACGAGGAATAGTAGGTAAATACGGGTTGGCGGAAAGTAACGGTAGAGGAGAATGATTTTTACAGTTTGCTATCAATACAACTATTCAATCGCAAATACAATGTTGAAAAATAAAGGACGAAGAGTGACCTTTCCATGCCAACAATATATATATATATATATATATATATATATATATATATATATATATATATATAAACGTCTATCGTACTGGAACAGTACTACATGCTAAGTGTAACACTTAGCGCCACCTATTGGGGCTCCGGTGGTTTCCGGCTGCAAACCCGTAGGTAATTTGGCAAAGTATGCACTAGCACCATAATGCAGAGAGTAGATACTAAAATAGATAAAAATGCGCTTTCACACATCTTTATCAAAAGTTCTTGGCCGGAAAAGATATATGTAAAACAGCAAAAATATATAATTTCTGCAGGTGCAAAACGGCCTTCAAGAAGAATTGCTTTCTATTATGTCACAGGGTTCCCTCCTGCGATCATGATTTCTGGGCCTCCACCCTCATCAGGCAGGCTTGTACCCAGGGAGATCTGAACTAACAGATTGCTCGATATGACAAAATTGAAAACGAAACGTCTATCATACTGGAACAGTACTTTTCTACATATATCTTTTCCGGCCAAGAACTTTTGATGAAGATGTGTGAAAGCGCATTTTTATCGATTTTAGTATCTACTCTCCGCATGATGGTGCTAGTGCATACTTTGCCAAATTACCTATGGGTTTTCAGCCGGAAGCCACCGGATCCCCAATAGGTGGCGCTAAGTGTTACACTTAGCATGTAGTCAAATTACATTTAAAAAGAGCTATGGTTTTATGCAATGTCATTTACGTTTTTGCTTGCATGAAAACTGTCATTAATATTGTAATATTTCTTGAGAGTGTCACATGAGGTCCAGACAACTTTATTGTTAGAGTTGAGCAAAAGCGCGATTTTGTAATCGCAGTCAAAACTGCGATTGCGATTTTCAAATCGCTGCGATTGTAACCTGCGATTGCTATTTCAAATTATTGAGAAGCAGGATATTTACAAAATGTAACGGAAATTTATTGTATACTGTATATAGATAGCAATATGGTAACTGTTAGAAAAAAACTGTGTACTATACATATTTCGGTGAGAAATTGATTTCCAAAGCAAAATAATTTTGAATTCCATATTTTTAATAAAAAAAATTAATAATTTATTAATAAAAACATAAGAATAGTTTATTAACAATTAAAATAATTTTGAATGTAACATTATTCTATACATATAAATATATACAAAAACTATAAAAACTAAAATACATATTCATCGAAAGTAATTTAGGTAACTAAAATTTGGAGTTATGAAACTTCAAAATAAAATTTAAAGAATGTACAAAAACAATAATATTCACATTATTGTTTTTGTACATTTTTTAAATTTGTGTTTAAAAATAAAAGCATTTTTGCCTTGTTTCCGTTAAGACGACTTCTTCTATCGGATAATATTAGTCCTGCTTTTGAAAATTGTCTTTCACAAGTCACCGATGTAACACATGCACTAAGCCTTTCTTGTGTAACACTGGCTAGATGAGGGAACATGTATTTATTTTTTTTATACCATGTTAAAGGATCTTCGTTGCGTGGCAGGCGCCCGAATTCTAAAAACCGCTAGACTTCTAATATGGCCTTGGTCGTGGAAGTTTTCATTGCAACCAATTTTCTGCATCTTGTTCAAAATCTTCCCAAAAGTCGTCGTCATCTGTATTATTTTTATTTTTCAAACCATTTAATCCAGTTGGAGCTTCATCAATGTGACTAGCTGACTCAGCCGAAAATGTTTCTGCCACTAAGGAAATTACATTTTTTTTCGCCGTTTCAGTTTTGTTTTGTCCTTGAATGGTATTTCCTTGAACCGGGGATCCAGAAAGGTTGCCATTAACAGTGTATTACTGTGTTCTGAGTTTCCAAGTCTGTCTTTTAACGATTTAGTTAAATTTGCATGGATGTAAGAACTTGAGATAATTGTTTAATAATATCCCATTCTTCAGTTGTCAAGTGATGGTTTAGCTCCATATTAATTATTGACATAGTGGCTTTTACAGCTTTCTCCAAGACTATTAACATTTCTTGCATAGTGTACGTAGAATTCCAACGTGTGGATACATCTTGTAACAGTTTTAAAGGGATTTTATTTCCTTGATTATGTTGGTAGGACATTAGTTTTGCCGTAGCAATATGGCTTCTTTTAAAGTGCCCAACAATATGTTTGACCCTTCCAATAATTCTACCAATTTCATCATCTACCAGTCCATCATTTACCACTAAATTAATGGTATGAGCAAAGCATCCATATTGTTTCCAGCGTAATTGACTTACCGCCGCTTTTATATTCTCAGCATTATCCGACACGACCATTAAAAGTTTATTCTGTATATCCCATTCTGTAACAACTCTATTTATTTCTGCTGCCAGATTTACTGCAGTATGTTGAACAGATAGCACTGAACAGTCTAATAAAAGAGAAATGGGCCTAAAATTATCATTTAGAAAATGAGCAGTCACTGCCATAAAACTTTCCATATTAATGGATGTCCAACAGTCTGTGGTTATGCATACTTTTCTCGCCCCTTTTAAAACAACTGTAGTTTCGTTTACACATTTCTCATATAAAGCTGGTAACATGGCCCTGGAAATAGTATGTCTGCTTGGAAGCTGGTATGAAGAATTAAGTGCAAAAACAAAGTCTCTAAAAGCAGGTTTTTCAACAATGCGAAATGGTTGATAGGTGTCAGTAAAAAGGTAAAGTAATTTGTCATCGATATGTTGTTTATATTTAGGAGTTACACGCTTCGGAATGTAAGCAGCCATGCTGGATTGACGATAGGAAGTTTTACGTAATAAGTCAGGTTTTTTTAAAGAACCCGCTGTTTGATCATTGCTACCTACCTCTTCTGTATTTGTTTCCGACTCGGCAGAATTGCTTGTTTCGCTTGAACTCGTAGGTGTTTCTAAGTCTGCCATTGCCACAGATGGTCCTGGTCTTGATAAAGTATACTCCTACAAAATGTTATAATTAATAAATAAAAGATACATACATTAGATGATCTAGACCTGTGGACATATATAAAATCATTTTAAACATACCCGTGGCATACAAAATGAACATATCTAACTTACAATGGTAACTTCAGCGTGTCCTTCAGGCTTTAATGACACAGTCGGGTGTTTCGCTTCCATGTGCCGTTTCAAATTTGTCGTACTTGTCTTGTAGGATAATTTAACCTCACAAATATTACACTTTGCAAAATTGTCGTCAATTTTAGAATAGAAATTCCACAAATAACTTAATTTGAGTTTTTTACACATTTTAATTACATTAATTTAAGGAAGAAATGCTCAAATATACTTTAAATGCAATGAAAATAAAGAAAACACAACAACAAACTGCGAAATATTTGTCAATCCCGAAAATACCCTGAAATCGTATAGCGCGATCTGATCGACAGTGAAAAGAAAATCGCAAATGTCGAAAGACGAAGAGCCCGAATTGCTATTTACTGCTCATTGCGATCGCAGTAAATTAGGACAAGCGCTCACAGGCCGCGATTGCGATTTTACAATAGCTGCGATTAAATCGCAGTTCGCGATTTTTTGATCGTCTCTATTCTTTGTACTAGCAAAATAAAGTTAACCTTATTTGATAGAAATTTATTTTGAAATATGTTCTCAATCAAAGTCAGTAAAGCATAATGAATTTTTATATGGTAAGCCACGCATAAAGTAATAAATGAAACTGTAGGATAACCAGTTTCAGTGCCAAATTCTTGGCAGGGTTCATTTTCTTTTTGCCAGGGCTGATATATCTTTTTCTCAGATAAATATTTTAATTTTTTTACAAGGCACCAAATATTTTCTACCCGCTCTCCATGGGTTTATAGATAAATGAAACATAAAACACTTTTGAAGCTTTGATTAAATTCTGGTTAAATCTACAAAGCAAATAGAAGATGTAACATATACAATAATATATAAAGTTTTCAAAACTAAAAATTGGAAATAATCAAGTGAAATGAAATGAAATTTTGTTTAGACGGGTAACCTAATAACAAAATCCTAACTTGTCATAAATTTAAATTTAAAACTGTAAAAATTTAGAAGAGACATTAAATTTAGTACTTACATAAACTGACTACTTACTGTCCCTTTTTTGGTAGAGTTGTCGGTGTCGGCATCGCAAATACTATGGAGCTAGAACTAGAAGAAATCATTTGTTTAAAAATCATTCATATTCTGAAGCAGGCTATTGAAAACTTGTGTCATGTAAATTAACTCCAAGGTTGAAAAAAAACTCACCTGTGAGATAATGTATCTAGAAATATCACATCTTCACGCATCGAGGGGGATTTGATAATTTATTAATATATCTTGACCCATTTGATCTCAATATCAGTAGGATAATGGTCAGAGCACAACTCGAAGTATTTTGGTAAAAACGGTTTCTACTAGGGAAAACCAGAGTTTTCTTCTTTCAGGTTCGTGGGAAAACCTAATAAATATTCAATGTAAATGTAAATTTTTTATTTTTGAAAACCAAATATTTGGTTGTTGTAGAGATTATTATTTGGGTTTACTTATACGATAGGAAGTATAAGTACTTGCTATAATTTACAGTTTTAGATTTTCATTTTCAAAAGCTAGCGTAAAAAACTACCTAGGCATATTAAATATATATATTATATTATATGTTATAGCAAACAATCCACCATGGTTAAAACCAATTTAAAACCGTTGTAAATTGTTTGCTAGAACAAAACCTATATTCTACAAGTTATTTTAAAAAAAGGTTCATAGTAAGTACAAAATAAAAAAGTAAAAAGAATCTATGCATTTTAGGAAAGCATACATTTTAACTCTCGTTTATTTAACACGAAAATTAAATAATAATCTACAGGATCAATGATATATTTTCATTTGCCTACAGCCATAATGACAGACGTAGGTTTCAAAGTGTATATTGAATATTTGCTGGTAACGCTCAACCTTTTTTATTAAATCAAAGAAATAGGCATAAATTAAGGTAGCCACCTTTCCTATATTTCAAAGCATATATTAAAGTCGTGTATTCTATACTTCAATGGAAATGTCCTATATTTTTATAAAAGAAAATAAAAACAAGGTTGTGGGTAGTTAGTTTCCATACTTGTTGACGCTAACATAAACCAAAAAATGTCGCAAAAAATATAAGAAGTATACAATTACTAAAACTAAAATACTAAACAACAATACTTTTATAAATGTTTTTAAAATAATATATTTCTTTTATGGTCCCTGCCCCAAGTGTTTTTGATAAAAGGCTATTTTCTATTATAAATATCAAGTGTATGGGGAATGTAATAGGTGTTTCCCATCCCATGTTAAAAGCAGAACTAATTATTTATTTAAATTTTCTGTATATTTGTATGGAGTTCTATAAATATCTATAAAAAATAAAATACTGTTGGAGACAACGCAATCAAACCAAAAATATAACTGGAAAGCAAATATGCAGGTATTAATATTGTTTATTTTTCATATTTTTTATGTAATATAATGTAATGTTCTATAGCAATAAACAGTTTTGACAGCAGTAGCGTACATGACAAAGCGACGTTGCCGAGAGTTCCTGATTTATCGAATATGTTAATATTTTTTGAAATAAAATGTATTTTTCGGCAATGAAAAAATAACGGCATAATATTTGATAAGCGATTATCAAAGTAATTTTCAATTTATAAAACCAAGTTTAACGCAGGAAAATGTAATACCTACTCATTGTCCGCAATATTTAAAGGCATTGTATCATGTTGCGTTTTTAAATTTGGCTAAGGTGCAATTACGTGTATTATGAAGGAAACGATGTTTGATGATCCAAAAAGGTAAACAATTAGATCTAGTAGTACTATTTAAATATCTATGACTCAAACAAATTAAATTAAATTTTAAAATGAACAGTGAAAGTGAAGTTAAATTAACTGAAAAACTCATTAATTTAAAAATGTTTTATCTGAACAATTGTGCCTCAAAGTTTCTTCATGTTGGATTGCGATTAGATGATTTTTCACTAACAATTCAAATTGGAAGTTAAAATGGTTTTTTTATTAGTTTTAATGAAGAAGATTGGAAGAAGTTAGCGATATATCAGGGAGTTATAAACAAGTTATTTTTATACGCCTGGAAGTGACTGATTTCCGGTTATTATTGGTGACATCAATTTATATTCTGAAAAAAGTAATGCTACTCCTATAATAAGAATTCAAAAAGTGAACGGAGTTTATGTTTGTTTTGCGTGTGATTCCATATATAAATTATGGGAACTGCAAAAACTTGTTGAATATAGGCTTAAAATACATAGAAACCAAGAATTCGATAAGTACTTCAATTTTTACCAAATTTCGAATCTCAGTGAGGAGGTAAATTGTATATAATGTTCTTAATCCAAGCCAAAAGACAAACAGTGAAAATGTTAGCATAATGTTGGAAAATGTTAATAATGCATCCAAGCGAATTGGAAAATAAGTTAAAGAAAAAAAAATACCGTAAAAAGAAAATATTATGAAGAAATCAGTGCATATTAATGAAGCTAACTATAAAGTTCATTTATTAGTAAAGTGGAAGTTATATGTATAAGATGACGTCAGAACTTCTTTTTTGTTTTTATTGATTTCAGATGGTTTTTTTTCCAGTAGTGGAATGAACTGTATTACTATAGGTTTTTACAATTTCGTGTAAAATGTCTACCCATTTATAATTTATACGTAAACTTAACTTTTTCCATATTTAAGTTTTTATGGTTCTATTTACTCTCTCCACGACACTAGCTTTCATATTTGAGTAAGTATTGTAGTGATTTATGTTAAATTTAACCATTAAATATTCAAAATTTCTATTAAAAACTCTTTTTCAACATCAGTTTGTAGATTTTCCGGTTTATATTTTGCTCGCTGTAATATTTTTTGCGTCGCCAAAGTTACGTCATTTGCAGACTTTGATTTAACTGGTTCTACCTACAGAAATTTTGAACACATTGATAACTACAAGAATGTATCTGTATCCTTTATTTGATTTTCAGTATGGTAACATTTCAACTAAGTCACCTCGCCATAGATCATTTATTCCTTTTACAATAACCCTTCAAAACATTTTCTTTAATTCTATTGCTCATGACGGAAATTGGACAATGATTAAGTTTCAATAATTATCGGACATTTTATTACTAATTCACCATAAAAAATTGGTATAGTCACACTATTTTGAGGATGAAAACTAATTGCATCATTCTGGTTGATGTATATTCACTTTCCATATGGAATAGGAATATTCAATATGTACTCAACTTCGATTATTTCGCGTGAAGTCAATGGAGATTTGTATATTAATCTTCAATCATGAAGTAGTTGATAACATCTTTTAGATTCATCATAGGTTCCAATAAAGGCCATAATAATGTTATAAAACAAATTTGTTTTGGCGATATTGACAACGTTTAAAATTTGAGAAATAGCATTTATATTTCATTTATTTTTATCTCTATCTAATATATGTGATCCAAATTTGTCAATCGACATATTGGCATGAAAGTCCTACGAGGAATACGTATTTTGTTGAAATACAGTTTTATTTAATTACTTTTGCCTCCCCAAGTTGTTCCAAAATTGAGACAATTTAATTTTGATGACCTGTATGACCCGCCATTTGCGATGATACAAGTAGTTTCAATCTTTCAACTATTTTATTAATATTGTCGAATGTGGTCTCTGAGGAGGTCTTAACTTGCTTAAAGTACTAGAGATACTTGAAATGCTAGATGCAGAAGATCTTGTAGGTTTAATAATGTTTTTGTCTATTAAATATGGTTTAATTATTATTACGTATTTGGGATCTGTGGTTCCTTGAACTTGCTCTTTGGCGCCATAATTTCTTTTGTAAGCATTTGTTCGTTTTAATATGTCCATATAATTTTCCACATCATCAGGTTTGTAACCTTTAGAATCTTTAAAAAAAGTAGTTCGTACACCCCTATATTAATAAATTAGATCTTTAAGTTTTCATCGTTAAGTTCAACAGTAGAATCTCCAATTTTCCATTTTTCTAGTAAAGGGTCGTGAACAAAACTATGTGTATAATCTAGTTCACGACTTCCCTTAATCGAGTCATAAACAAATGATCTTACAAGTGGCTGATACAGTTCGAGATACGTGTTGTAAACGTCACCTCTTGTAATTAATTCAAGCATTTCCTGTCTTTATTCCGCTGTCGTGGGTTTAATATAAGACGATTCGGATGAACAACTGGGTTAAGTACCAGTTGCTTCTTCTAAGAACACTTCATCTTCATTATAATTTTGTAAAATGTCTTCATCTTGTAGAAATGATCGAATATCATGAGGAAGATATTTATTATAAATATTTGTATGTCTTCTTTCTGGTCTTTTTTTTTGTATTTGAAAAACTACGTTTGCCGATTTCTAGAGTTAAAAAAAGTGATGGTGAAGTAAGTTCTCGTTTTACCAAGGGTCCGGTTTTTATTATTTTGATTCTTTTTTTTTGTCGAACTTTGCTCTCTGCTAAATCTGATTTTAATGCTTGATATTTTCGTTTGACAGCTTTTCGAGCTTCTACCAGTTCCTTTGCAACTTTTACATTCATGTTGCCTAAAATATGACGAGTCATAAACTAAGGTCGATTGTATAGGTTAGATATTATATATGTTTTAAAAATGTATAAAACTGTCAAATCCTTTTCGATATCTCCCAGATTTTAAGCTGCCATCCTTATCAATAACTAAAAAATCATAGTGAGATTTCCAACACATTGAACACATTTTTTTTAAATTTTCGAACGACATATCTGAGGTGACATCATCATAAACATGTTTTACATTCATACCATCTTGTCTAAATAAAATTAATAAATTTGCATTATCTCTAATTAGTTATTTTGGAATTGAAGAATAGGTTTGACACAAATAAAAGCAATCGGTGTCTTTATGTCGTCCAAATGAAAAGTAATCTGGCATAATACTTTGATTACAGCAAACAATATCATCAAAAATTATTACAAAATATCCTATTTCTTTAATAGTCTGCATTACGTTTCTTAAAAACTCATATTTCGTTTGATACAAGGATTTTGAAAAAATATATACATTCTCAAAACGTAAACCATTTTCTGATATTAAGAGAGCAACAACTACACTGGTTTGTCCTGAAGCACAAAGAACTACAATTAAAGCTCTTTTCGAACACCCCTCAAATAACTTTCCATGCTTTTTAAAATTATTTCAGTTGACATCATGATTTTTGACTGGCAACGAGAAAGTTTGCTTTTCTAACCACATTTTAAGGAAATCAAAGTGTATTTGAGAAATATCTGTTGGTTTTTCATTTAAATATATGACCTCAATTAAGCTTCAGTGTATATAAAATGGGAAGACCAAGTAGATGTAGACATATTAGAAGGTCAAAGCTCATAACGAGAGGTGGTTCGTTAAACACTTTAATTAACGAGTCACCATTCGAATTACACATTTCATCATACAATTATTGTGGTCCAGGAACCAAACTAGGTAAACGGCTTGTTAGAGGAGATAAGAGCAAAAATCCTTTAGACGAAGCTTGCAAACAACAGGATATTGCTTACTATAAATTTTCTGATTTAAAACATTGCAACGAAGCGGATCAGGTAGTGGCATCAAGGGTATTTGAAAGATTCAAGTCACCCATCGGTGAGAAAATTGTTGCTTTAGGAATATCTGGAATTATGAAACTTAATTAAGATTGGGAATGGGGTTACGAAAAGAAAGATTAATAAAGTAAAAAAAAAGAAGAAGTTCAACCGAAAAAATTTCTTTTCAGTCTGCAGTTCAAAAAATTAAGAAAGGAATAATCGGAAAAAAATATAAAAATTCGTGTTGGGAATGGGGTTACGAAAAGAAAGATTAATAAAGTAAAAAAAAGGAAGAGGTTCAATCGAAAAAATTTCTTTTCAGTCTGCAGTTCAAAAAGTTAAGAAAGGAATAATCGGAAAAAGATATAAATATTTACGTGTTGCATCGTTGTTGTTACGAAATGATGCGTTGTTTTTAATCAGCAATTATAAAGGAAGAGTAAAGGATCCCACAAATCGAATTATCCCAATTTCAAGAACCGGTGGAGTTTTACCATTAATCCCTTTTTTTGCAGGATTATCTGCGTTAGGAGCACTTAGCGGTGGGGCTGCTGGACTTGCTTTAGCCATTAATTCGGCGAGGAGTGCTAAAAATTAACTTGAAGAACAAAAAAGACCTAATAAAGTTATGGAGCAATTATCTATTAGAAAGAGTGTGGATTATATTTAAAACAAAAAAAACTGTTGAAAATGCTGCCATGCAAACCACTAGCTAACATTGATTTAAAAAGGTATGTCAAGAAATTACAAATTCCAAATTTTTTGTATTTATGCGGAATAATATGCCAAACGTTATCAGTAAATATGAAACTAGTATTATAAATTTAGATAATAGTAATGGAGCAGGTGCACACTGGACTGCTTATATTAAAAATGATAAAATTATTAATTATTTTGATAGTTTCGGCAATTTAAGGCCCCCTTTACAGATTATATCCTATTTTTTTAGCGATGGTAGCAAAAACAAAATTATATCTAATCATAACTCTTAGTAGTCTTACAATTCTTCAAATTGTGGTCAACTTTGTTTAACATTTCTTTATAAAAACACACAATAGATAACTAGAATCATTTAAGAAGACAATACGATAGAATATCGTTCACCCTAGAGCTCTCTGCTCAAGGAGCAACTTTGCATGCGGATTTTAAGCCTCCAATCTATTTAAATATTGACTTAGTATATGTTATAGGTTTAACTAATTTTGAAACTGTTAATGCTATTCCAAATATTGATGAAAAAAATAATAAATTTTTCTATGTGGATGGTAACAATTTTATTAAAATCCCTCCCGGAAGCTAAGAAATTCAAGATATTAATAAATATTTAATAGAACAATTTGATAAAATAGGGACTTCGTTTCATTTATTTGCAAATAATAATACTCTACAATCGGTAATTAAATCTTCTACAAATATCACATTTAAAGAGGGTAGTATAGTAAAATTTTAGGATTTAATTTTAATAAATTCCTGCATAAATAATAAAAGTTAATTATTCACTATGTATCGATTTCAGTATTGCTAAAAACGTTTCTCCTCGATTTAAAATAATTGAAAGTCCACAAAATATTATATATTTTCCTGTAACTGTGAAAGTGATACACAAAATTACTGTAAGAATAATAGATCAAAACGGGGAAATAGTGAATTTTCGGGACGAAACAGTTACACTTAGACTACACATTAAAAAACTAAATTAATAATGGTTATATTATACAACAGAAATTTTAGTATTCTAAATAAAAGTGTTCAAAAAACGTATAATAGGGATAAAGTAGTCAAGAAATATATTAGTAGAGGTGTTAACGTTAAAGAGTTAACAACGGCAAATAAAAAGTTTTTGGAGCCTCTAGGACTTAAACTTTTAATTTGAATATACTTATGTTACAGAAAAGCTTTTAATTGATAATTCTATCACTCATTCAGAAATTCTTTCTTATGAACCTTATTTACCCGCCAAATTAGGAAATATTGATGAGATAATAATTCCCGTCCATGAAATTGAAAAATACACCCTTCCTTGGGAGAGTTTTCTTTACATAGAAGGAAAGTTAACTAGAGAGGACGAAACAGTTTCTAAAATTTTGAGTTTAATAAATAATGGAATTGTCTCTCCTTTTTAAAGAAATAAGATACCAATTAAATGGTGTTACTATAGATTCGGTTAGAAATGTTGGTATCACATCAACTCTAAAAGGTTATCTTTCATTTAATGAAAACAAGTCAGCTAAATTACGAAATGCAGGCTGGCATCCTGTTAAAACTGTTCAAACAGGCGCGACTACGACAACAACTGTATCTATCGTCGATGAAAAAAAACAAGGATTTTTTAATGTTTAATGGGATTCTTGGAAGACCATAAAAAGTAATACTTAATTCAAAACAAGAGCTCATACTTGTTACGGATATAATAATTTCAACAAGAAAATGGAATAAGAAAAAGAGCATACGAGTGAATTTAATGATATAGACTTAAAAAAACATCAAAGTATTCTTAAATTCTGAAATCTATCTTGTATGATATGTATTCCAATTTCCGCAATATTGATTATGGAAGAAGAACCATTACCTGATCCTCTCGTATTCAAAGAGAAGGCCCCCATTGCATACATTAATTGTTTTCATCAAAGAGAATATTTGAAAGTAGGACCTATTGTAATAAGAGTGGAATTTGAACCAAATAAAGACATAGAAAAAGACACAACAGCGTATTGTCTAATATTACATGATAAAGTTACAATCCACTTACTAAAATTGTAAAGAAACTGTAAATTAGCTACGCATGCGGGAATTTTAGCTCAAAATTAAATTTAATTCCTAAATATAACTTGCAAATAACAAAAGAGTCAGTTGTTAGTAGACGTTTGACAAGAAAACGTGACTAACTGATAATGTTACTTCGAGTAGGAAAGACTTTTATCAGAAAATTAAGAGAACTCAAAAAGGATATTGAAGATTATTCCAAAAAAATTTATTTTTAAGAATTTTCCTAAATTAAAAATATGAGGCTGATATTAGACATTCAAAGTTTTAAGGACGAAAGAAATAAATTCATACCTAAAGAATTGGCAGCTTACGATGGAAACAGAATAAGTCACTATATTTTTAAACAACCTGTTACTTTAAATTTCCTTTCATCTAAACAACATAAGCAAGCTATTTGGTTAATAAAAAATTATCATTGTATATACTGGAATTATGGATATACCCCACTTCATCAATTTTCAAATATAATCAAAGAATTGACCGAGGATACTGAATTTGTTTACGTTAAGGGGAATCATCACTCTAAATCATTATGTATATGTGCACTTTCAAACGTTTTATACTTATTTGATAATTTTTTTACAAATGAATAAAAATAATATTAGCTATAATATGTACTCTGTTTTATTTAAACTTATTATAACATAACATTAAAATTATATTTATTTCTAAACTGTCAATATCAGCAAAAAATTGTTTTCTGTTTTTGTTTTCTAAAAAGTTTTTACACCCTTGCGCTATTTTTGTACAAAATTCAGCATGTTCTAAATATTTATGACTTTTTATTAAATCTTGAGCAAAAGCTAAATATCTTGAGCAAAAGCTAAATATCTTGAGCAAGCTTCTGACATAAGAAACTCTTCAAGCACTTCAGTCACTAGTTTTTCCATAACAATTACACAAATTCTTCCTTCTTAAGATATTGACTTTCTAAACCTTCTTGAGATATTGACAAGTAAAAACCTCTTTCAGCTTCTGCCGCTGATATTTCTTTCAAAACTGTTGAATTTTGAACAATTTTTTTTAAACTTATGACCTCACTTTAAAAGCCTAACTTTATCAACTCACGCACAAATTCTAACAAATCAATTTTTTTTAAATAGTCAGCACACAAAGATACTGCTTTTGAATAATCTTCTGAAAGTTGGGAATAAAATGAAGAAAAGGATGAAAAGAAGTATCTCATTTGATGCTGATTACCTTCATATAGTAATTTGCTAAATTCACTATGCAATTCTTGAATTGTTGATGTTAATTCGTTATTTTCAGTACTAAATGCCATGTTAACACTGAGCTTAAGTGGTGATTCTTTATATTTAATGTTTCCGCTAGGCTACTATTTTAACAGAGGGGATAACCTTCTGCGGCGAGGCAGTTAACGAAGTGAAGCATCAGTTTGAATCGTAAATGGTTTTGTAAAATCTGGATTTCTAAGAACAGGTGCGGACATAAGTCTTAATTTTAGAGTTTCAAAAGAAATATTAGCTATGGTCTTGTCATTCTATATTTTGCTGTTTCTTTTTTACCTTTTATTAAGTGATTTAAGTGCAGAATTAATTTTTGTTATAAATCTACGATACTAAGATGCCATTTCTATAAACCTTTTAATTTCAGTAGAAGTTTTTGGCTGTGGATAATTACAAATTGAACTGGCTTTATCAGGATTTGCATGCAATCCATTACAGTCAACTATGTATCCTAAGAAAAAAAAACTAGACCGATAAAATTTATATTTTTCTGCATTTATAGTTAACCCTGCAATTTTAACAATTTTATAAACTCGCAGTATGGGACTGAAATGTACTATGAGCAGATCATCCAAATAGACAAATATATTTTGTTCTATACGAGGTCGAAGAGTATATCCATTAATTTTTGTAACGTTTGTCCTGCATTGCATAGCCCGAAAGGCATACGCACAGATTCTAAGTCCCCGTCCAATTACAGTAAACGCTGTCTTTTCTTAAGAATTTTTTGAAAATGGAATTTGCCAAAAGGCATGCTTAAGGTCTATTGAACTAAAAAACTTTGCGTCTTTGACTTTATCAATTATTCTAGACAAATTGGCAAGCGGATACCAATTTTTTATTGTGACCGAGTTAATCATACGTGAGTCCAAGCATAATCTGTACTCTCCTGAGCCTTTTTTTACTAAAACAAAATTAGAGACATAAGGACTTTTAGAAGGTTGGTTTACTCCTGATTTAAGCATGGATCTAACTCTGTATTTAAGTTTTCTTGTATATAAGGGGATAAAAGATATGGTTTTTTTCGAAATGGTTTTTTTAGAAGATACTTCAATTTCATGTTCAATTCAATTTGTAACCCCAAAGTGTCAGAAACCAATTCACTTTTAAATTTTTCTATAATATTTTGCAAAAAATTTTGTTCCTTGGTAGAGAAATCAATTTCAGACTGAATTGAAATATTTATATAACATTCTTGTACTATGACTTTAATTAAATAATGATAGCATTCATTATTTTTAAAATTTAAATTTAATTGAAATTTTTTACATAAATCGACTCCTAGGATGACCGTTTGACAACTGCTGGGTATTACAAGAAATTGTAATTACTCAGTTTGGCGTTCTAGAGTAATTGGTGGTTTAATAGAACCTAATATAGATTGCGATGTTCCATCTGCAGTTGTTATAACTTTAGTTTTATCGTGAGGTGATAACTTGTAACCTAAACTTGATATTAAGTCAAATCCTCTCTTTCCTAACACATTTTGCATAGCCCCAGTATCTACCAAGGCAGCTAAAATTCGATTACTTATTGAGATATCCAAATAAGGTCTAAAATCAGACAATAATTTTAAGTTTAATAAATTAGATACTTCCTTCAAATTTTTTTGTAGTTTATATTTCATAAAATGCGCCACAGTGTTCAACCAAAGACCAATTATCATTAATATTTAATGTATATTTTACATACTTATTGCCTTTTTGCTTGTTAACTTTAATTTTGTTATTCTTATTTTTAGTGTAATATTTATTAACTAAAGTTGGTTCGATCTTAAAACAACTAGGACAACTTTTACCGAACTTAAAGTTGTGCCTATTTAGTTTTTTTAACACGTTTCACAATTTGGTTTTATAACGTTTTTCTTCTCACAGCTAAAGCAAAAGATAGTTTTTTCTTTACTATAATTCCTGAAATGATGACCAATTTCACCGCAATTAAAGCTTTTTATATTTTTGTGAAATTTTGACTTGATAAATTATTATCATTTTTAGGTTCTACTTTATTAAGAGGACAATCTTGTAAATTAATATCTTGATCAGTCAAACTAGAATAATCAAAATGACAATTATTAAATAATTCGTGCACAGAAATGTTTTTCTTGAAAATGTTCTGTATGAATTCTGGTATCTTCCAATATTCTGAAGATTTTTTAATTCTGGAAGTGACGTTGGAACTCTAAGTGCTAATTGTTGCTGAGAATACGGAAACAGATTTCTTAGTATTAATTTTAATTTAACGGTTCATCTACTAGATTGACAAAACGTTTAGAAAGATGTTCCATTAGTGCTATAAATATTAGAGCTCTTTCGGTACTCCCCTGAGTTCTGGACCGTACCTCATCCAATAATTTTATTTCATAATCAACTGGCAAAAAATCTAATTCAAGGCGATGTACCAATTCATCCCAAGAGAAAATTGTATGCCTAATCGAGCGATACCAAATTAAAATGTCTCCCTCAAAAAATTCATGAGCAAAATTTAAAAGGTTATTTTTTAATATTTTATATGCCAAGCAAAATTCTTCAATTTTTTCCAAAAAACTATGCAGTCTTTGATTTTGGTCATTAACTTTTAGATTATTTCTATTAAAGGGTAGAATTCTATAAGTGTAATCAGTATTGATAGGTATATTGTTCTCTACCTCATTTAGACTGATTTGTTGTTTTGTTATTATTATTAAATAAGTTACTTAAGTGATTACTAATTTGACAATCTGAAAAGTTTCTGTTTATATAGTCGGCTGGAAAACTATTGTTCGAGCATATGTATGTTTCATTGCATAATAGACTATTAGAAGTTTGAGTTTTATTATTGGGAATAAGGTTATGTTCACCATTAACTAGCAAATTATTTAAATTTACGCTATTAGTTGTTTGACACCTGTGAAGAACTTGTTGGTTTGGTAACATGCAGAACAGGGGTTCTATAATACACAATCATTAGATCCTTCGTGCAGTATTCTTCGAAAATTTTTAAATTCTCTTTGAAAACTTTTTCTTGACGTTATTTATATTATTAGACATAGTTTCAGGTTTCAAATACTATAAGAACTAGATATTTCTGTACCCACATTTCTAGATATATTTTGAAGTAAAAAGGCATACTAAAATGCAGATAAATGTGTATCATTTATAAAATTTTCTGAGATACTTGAATGAAATGGTTGCAACTTACAAATATGGTTTATAAATGAGACGGTATGTTGATTATTACCAGTTTTCAGAGTCTCCTCAGATCGACTACTTTTTCTAGAATTCAACAAAACATTAGAATTAATTATAACATTTTTAGATCTATATGAGAATGAATTTTTATTTTCATCAATAAGTGATACTTTAGGAGAGCTAGATTCAAGTGTCATTGCTTGAGACAAATGATCTTGATCACTATCTGCCACTTGATCGCTTAACTCTGTGTCAGAAAAGTCTAACAAATTTATTTCATTATCTGAAGCATTGGATTCTAAATTTTCCATTAAAGACGTTACTTGAGAAAATAACTCCGATTTACACTTTTTCTGTTCAAAATCTTTAGGATTTAAATAACAAATTCTATTTCTGAGATGGGTCAATCGAGAGGATACCTTTTTGCCCCTTAAAACTGGACAGTCTCTTTCGTAATTGACAACTTCCAGTTCAAACTCCATTGATCCATTCTAGATGAGACAAAGACTTTGCTTCTTCTTCGCCTTTTAATAAATTTCTTAATGTACTGGTCAGGATTGTCCTTAGGATTAACTTGAATGTCTCTGATTTCAATTTCACATGACCACTGGTCCTTCCAAAGATATGTAGGATTCAAAGTAGCCATACTAACCTAAAATACACAGTATTAGAACTAATTTAGACAAATATGCATCAGGATAGCTTATCTACAAAAAATGTTAAAGTATAAGAAAAGGAAAGAAGAATATTTTTTCCAAATTATAATATGATATAAATATTTTTATAAGTTCAATTTTTTAAGTGCAATTTGCGGAGCCCCACGTTTGTACGTGCCAGTTTATAAGATTTTATTATTGGTATTTCTTATATTTTATTATTATTTAATGACTCTTTAGTTCACCAAAAATTATCATTATAAACTTGTGAGTTCGACTCGGCTAGCTGATTTTTAAATTGGAGCATTCGGATAGGATTTAATTTTAATTCAAATTTGTAAAAGTTTTTAAAGATATTTTATAATTTGGCTATGGGCGCCAGAGCTATAGAGAAAAAGAAAAATAAATTATATAAGGTAAAACAAATAGACAAATTTAGGTATTAAAATACCCCAATCCTTAGAAAATAATTAGCTTAAGGCAATACGCTGTAAATATATCCAAAATTCAACAAATGAAAACAGCATATTTCTACTACAAATTTATTCATCCCTCGGACTACAATTATTCTTACAGGTGTTTTTGTTATTCGCACATGAATCATACAAGACGTTAATTAATTAGGTTAGGTAAGAGAGCAATAACAAGATTTACAATATATGATAAAGCGAAATGAAAATAATTAAATTTCTTTTATAAGAATGTTATTTAAAATAATAAAGAGGATTTTGCATCCAAAATATGAAATTCGGAGAGATGTTAATATTTACTATTATTCGAAAATATTATTGATAAATAAGTAATATCTAAACATTTTAACAAATTAATAAAATCATTTTTATATACATAATCATCAACCATCTAATGAAGTAAGATTGGAAAACCCCTTTCTCCAAAAGAAAATTAGGTATGCAAAATAATCAAATGATTCAAGCTAGCAGAGCAAAAAAAAATTAGAAGAGTTAATTGGTAGCTAAATCTTGTTTTTTTGATGAAAGTTATAAGTTAAGAAAATGTTTAATACTAAACCCACAGTTTGTTATATCTCATTTCAAAGTTACGTAAGAGAATTTCTATTAAAGTAATCCATATAAAATATCAGAGGTAAATACAAAAGCAAAATAAATCAAAAATTCAATCCCACAATATGTTTCATGTAAATTCAGTACATCTTATACATGAATTTTGTTGTTCTACTTAATTAGAAAAATATATTTAAATTTTGATTTATAAAAATACTAATATATAATAGGTATACACTAATTTGGAAAACGCACAATTTTCAGAAATTTAGAAAATAATAATAATTTGATGTATAGAGAAGAGAGGTTTTGATGAGTACAGGATTTATTACCCGTTATAAAATTCCTAATGAACTGACCATACGATACTAGGCAAGGAACTTTCTTACTCCAGGAGTTGAAAACATTCGTCAAAAACTACTTCGTACCTGTGTTACATTAATTTAAAGATTTGCAAAATGACGTCCATTTGCGTCGAGACACTCTTGACAATTGGTGATGGTTTTTCGTACAACCCAGACAAGTGTATTTCCGTTAATATTTCTAAATATGTTCAGAACTCTTTGTCTCCGGATTAATGTGGTAACAGGAGGATCAAATTCATAGACCTCATTCTTCGTGTGACCCCAGAGGTAGAAATCCAAGGGCGAGAGGTCAGGGGATCTAGGAGCCAAGATATTGGACCATTTAGTGAGATAATTCTTTCGTCAAACTGATCTCTTAAGAAGTTCTTGACTTAAATGGTGTTGTGAGCCGGACATCCATCCTGTTGAAACCAGGTTCTTCTAAACTCATCTTCCGTTAGAGTAGCTGGTATAAAGCTGGTACAACCTGGTTTCGCAAAAGCTCTAGGTATCTCTGTCCGTTTAGGTTGTAGTCAAACAAAAATGTTCCTATAAGTCGATTTCCTGAAATGATTAATAATTTATAAATAGGTGTCCAATTAAACAAGGTAAGTTAGATTAATTTATCAATCACTCCACTCCAAACGTTACTTCCAAATCTGGTCAGTAGACTTCGTGAGGGTTTTCCGCTATTAAAAACTCCACAATTTATAAACATACTCTCACCGGACCACAAGACATGATTTACAAATTGTAATCGTCTTGGAAAATCTAGGAAACTGATTTTCCAAAATCAGTTTCCCAAAGTCCTTGAACTTTTATGGGTTTGTATGGATGGTACTTATTCTTTTTTAACACTCTCTGTGCCGTTGATTTTGGCACATAAATTTCCTGTTCCACAGTTCTTACCCATGCACTAGGATTTTCGTTGATAGCTTCTAAAATATTTCTGTCACGATTTTCATTGTCAATATTGTATCCGCTTCTAGGTTGTTCGAAAATCCCATGGTTAATTGAAATAATTACGATTTTTCTGAATTCGATTTTATGAGGCTGCCGTCGTTCGGGGAACATCTCCGAATACCTTGCTGAGGTAATGTCGGCGTTTCTGTGTTCTGTTTTCTTCATTTGAATAGGGAAGAGCAGCAATTTTTAACAGGTCTCAATAATTTGTGTGTCAGATTTAAATTAAATTAAATTAAATTTCTTAGTATGAATGGATTTATTTAAAAGTTGGAAAAGAAGTCTCCATATTAAATTTTAATTAGGAAGAACAAATTAAAAAAAACCTGAAACAAAATGGATAATATAAATCCACATTTTTTTACACACAAGAATGGAATTTTTGGAAATATCAATCAAATAAAGAACTTACCAGATGTTATAGCTTATGAAAGCATTTATCTATCACTAAATAGAGATTTTATTGGATAAAATCCAGCATCTAGGCTGACTAAGTTAAAATATTAACTAAAATCCATCGCAAAAGAGACCTAAAATAGCCGTCCCATTCGGTTTTATTCACTCGGACTATACAAAAAAACAGAACCTTCGTATGTCACTCCGAAACATGGTGCCAAACTTATGTCTTTGCAGTGAAGATTTTTAATGACATGAAAAACAATAAATCTAATCACTTGAACACTCTGAATTGTTCCCAATACCAAAATCTATGCAATATGGCTCAATTTAGAAACCATATCATAGTATATTACTCAAAATATAAAGATTATGTACAAAATAATTTTCAAATGCAGAGGATATAATCCAAACTAGAATATTCTCTTTCGGGTATTTCCTGACATGCGAGAATTTAAGAATACAGTGGATTTCGAATCTTACATGAATTACAATGCAAAGACAATTTTGAAGGAATTTTCAGAAAATATAAAATATGTTTTATATTTTATATATTCATATATTCCTTCAAAAATTCGACTGACTTGGATTAGATATGTATATCAGATTTTTAATATTATCAGTAGATGTTCAGTTATTTTTTTCCGATTAAATAAAAAAACGTAAACTTTATTTTTTGGTATTTTATGGTTTTTGAAATTAGCGCAAGTAATATAAGTTTTCCTTATATTATTATAGTTATTCCTGTTACAGACAAGATTATGGAAAATTAAAATTAAAAGGTTTGTAGATTTTAATTTCAAAGAGTGATCATATAAAGTCAAAGCAGGCTAGATTTATAGTTATTTTGAGATGTTGTAGTAAATTTGGCTTAAATTTTTAATTTCAGTTTTGTCGTTTATTGAATTTTCCTCTCTTTTATATATAACATCTCTAAGAACCCCTCTTTTTTTGGTTAGTTTCTGTTTTCAAAATTTTTGTCTCCTGAAAATTAATCGTATGGGAAGTTTCGTTTATATGATTTGTGAGAGCGGTTTTTTTATCGTATTATGGCCATTGATCCGGTTTTTGAGATATTGTGAGGTTTGTCCTATGTATACAGCGGGACAGTCGTTGCACGGTATTTTGTAAATTGAATGTGATTTTTGATTTATAGGGGTTTTAATTTTAAGTGAGCTAAAGTAGTTTTTTTGGAAGAATATTCAATCCACCTTAAAAAAACACAACATCTACCTCTGTCACAAAAGCCATAACACCTTCCAAAAAAAGTATTTTTAAGCTAAAAGGTTAATATAAACGTGAGGTCTAAAATAGTTCGTTTTCGAGATACAAGGTGTCAAAGTTTTATTTTCATTTTTGTTTTTTCTGTATAATTTCCTAAATAATTCCGATTTCTGGACGGAAATTGGTACCTGGGGATTTTTTGACATTAAAAATTTGAATTTGATCTTAATTTAGCTCTTACTGTAAATGTCTTTTCTTACATTCAAGGGCTGGTAACTTTTATTTACGATCTTATATTACCTTTTTGGTCAAAAAAATTAATCCCATAATCATGTTTACATGAAAAAAGTCTTTTTATTAGAAGTCGCAACCGTTTCGAGTTATTTGGATTTAAAATAATCGATGCATGTGACATCGAATGGCAGAATGTAGGACTTTTTTCCAAATCTAAAAAATTATTTTCCAAGTTATCCATAATGCATTATGGGGGTTTTTGACATTAGAAATTTGAATTTGATCTCAGTTTAGCTCTTATTTGTAGTGGGCCACACCTACAGGTCTTTTCTCACTTTCAAAGGCTCATAACTTTTTTTGTACGACCTTGTATTACACTATTGGTCAAAAAAATGAATTTCTCAAATCATCCTTACGTAAAAAGGTTGTTATTATTAAAATCTTTACTGTTTATCGAGATTTATGATTTCTATGAGAATTATATGAAACAATATAATTAAGTAACAATTTTTTTAATCATCAGAAATGTCAGATGATTTATAAAAAATAACATACAATAATAAAAAACAACAAACAATAAAACACTAGATTTTTTAACAAAAACTGAACTCCAGCCCACCACTTAACGGAGAACTGTTCTTGAAAATGCGATTCCTCTGCCATAAACGATTATTATGCAAATTGCCAATAGCATTGCGTAAGAAACAGCTTCGTCCGAGAACAGGATTTGATTACCGAAAAGAGGATTTTGAATTAGACATTGCAGAAACCAACGACAGAAGTCGATACGGACTGGAAAGTTAAGAGGGAGAAGTGTCTGAACCCTCTAAATGTGGTAGAGATAAAGCAAATTATCGATTAAAATTTTGCAAATGTTTAATGTTAGTGATATTTTTCTGCTACTTGTTTCCGGATGATCTCCTACCAGGTTACTCGGTACTTACCATCCGATGTGCACCAGAAAGGGGAGCGGTTTTCCTAAAAGTTCCTGTTTTCCTCAAATTGGAGGTGGATCCTTGAAAATGTTTTTGAAGTAGGAGTTCTGCGGTTTGGATAACGTTCTTGATACAAACGTCTAGCTTCATAAGCATTCCGATTAGCAAGTCCATATGTAAAATGTAATCGGCAAGCTCAGCATTAAATATATAAATTAAATAATATAAATTATTGAGAAATTGTTTTTCGCATAACAGATTCTTGTGAAACGATTACAAATACTCCGGGGATTTTTCAAAGGGTGCACGAAGTGAGTGAGAAGAAGGTTGGTTGTATGCATTTTGGCAGGAGATGGGCATTTCCAACAATTGCTTGTATTTAAAAAAATCTAGTGTTTTATTATTTGTTGTTTCTTATAAATCATTATCTGAAATGTTTATGATGATTGAAAAAAATTATTACTCCATGATATTGTTTCATATAATTCTCATGACCAAAAATGTGTAATACAAGGTCGAACAAAACAGTTATGAGCCTTTGAAAGTGAGAATAGACATGTATGTGGCGTCCCTACATGTAAGGGCTAAATTAATATCAAATTCAAATTTCTAATGTCAAAAATCCCCCTAGCACTAATTTTGATCCAGAAATCGGAATTATTTGAGAAATTATGTAGAAAAAACAAATGAAACGTTCACACCCTATATGTCGAAAACGAAACATTTTGGACCACACGTTTATATTAACTTTTTACCTTAAAAATACTTGAGGAATCACCCTGTGAAATATCGGACACTTATTCAGAAAAACCTTGTATAGGTAGGGTCGTCCAACAGTGCGTTCAAGTTCAAAAACTCAGTTATTGTGGAAATTAGAAAAAAAATTTATACGAAAGTTGTAGGGACTGCTGAGAGCTACAACCTAAAATTATTTTCGATTATACAACTTATATTTTTTTAAATGAAACGTCCTGTATATTCATTGTTTTATTTTCAGATTCCTCCTTTTGGCCATTCACCAATATAGGGTTTGTGGGATCTATACAGAGTCATTCAAGAGTTATGGTCACTTTTCGAAAAATCAGAGGTACATTTGACGCCCTGTATTTTTTAAAGCTATAGCATACATAATTTTAGCATGGTAAAAACTTCCAAATGTGGTCTTTTTTCAAGAGCGGTATTTTTCTTCAGTATTCTTTAATAAAGGTATACTGGGTAAATAAAAATCCTGTATATTATTATATCTATCAAAAATACCAATTTGAATTGTCAAGTAATGCCGTGTATTAAAAACTCAGTACAGTTTCTATTGTAAGACACAAAGATGAATTTTAAATAGACAAGAAATGAACGATATGATTTATGTGTTAGGAGCTATGAGGAGAATTGTTTGTTAGCGACAAGAATATATCACGAAAAGTATCCTGATAGAAGACAACCACACAGAAGCGCTTTTGAAATGCTTATGCAACGGTTTCATGAGATGGGAAATGTAGAATACACGAAACTGATTGAACCAAACCTGTTTTAAATAAGCAGAACGAGTTAACTTAAGTAACTTAAAGTAAACTTAAAAGTTATAGAAGACCCACATATTCGCCCAAGAATCATTGCAAGGGTAACAGTTTCATCCATACCACAATCAGCTCCTTCAAGAATTGTATGAAGATTTTTGTCACTGGGCACAACAACAAATTCAGAAAGAGCCAAGATTTACTAACTTTGTTTTATTTACTAACAAAGAAACATTACACAAAATGAAAATGTCAATAGACCTAATTTTTACTATTATGCTACTGAAAATTCTCACTATATTCGCACAACTAGTCAAAATAGGTGGTTTCTTAACGTCTGGGGTGGAATTGTTGGAAATTTTGTCATTTCCACATTTTTTTTAAGAAAGACTTACTGCACACCGGTATCTTCAGTTTTTAGGGGAAGATTTTAGAACACTATTTTACCAACCCTATTAACGTCCGTGATCAACTATAGTTTGTGCATGACAGTTCCCAAGTTCACATACAGCTGACACTCATGCATTTTGTAATGAACAACATCAAGAACGCTGGATATGAAGAAGAGGACCGATTTCGTGGCACCTAGATCCCTGACTTGACAAAAATGAACTTTTTTTGTTAAAAATTTAGTCTACCAAACACCTCCGACTACGAAAGAAACTATGAAGGAAAAAATCCGAAGTGTTTTTAATAATATTAATTTTAATACAATCAGAAATGTTATCTTTTGAAAATCGTTTAAATATTTGAGTCAAACAAAACGGTGGTCATTTCGAACATCTAGTTAAGTAGTTTTTGCTGTTTTATACGATTTGTTACTTAGTATTGTTTTTTTGATTGTCATTTTTTTTTAATTTATACAATCTAGTTACTCTAGGGTAATTTGTATTTGTGAAATTTTTGGATTAAATCTTTTTTATTAGTGATAATTTTTATTTTTTGATGTTTTATACTTTTTCGACGTATCCATGGTATGGATAAATTAAAAAAAAATAGATGTTAAAAAAAATACTTCCCAATTCAATGTATTACGCAATATTTTTCCGTAATAAATTGAGATGTCCACCTCTAATATTTTCCAAAAGTGGCCATAAATCTTGAACGACTCTGAATAGACCTGCCAAACCCTATATTAGGTGAATGGCTAAAGAGGAAGGAACCCGAAAATATAATAATATACAGGGCGTTCCCTTTAAATTAATCGAGAAAATTTGCATCCAGTATTTTTATTTACCCTGTATACCGTTATAAAATAATACTAAAGAAAAATACCCCAGTTGAAAGAAGACCACAGTTGGAAGTTTCTACCATGCTAAAATGATTTAGCATTTGTAGCTCTCAGCAGTCGCTACACCTTTCATATAAATTTTGTTTTCTAATTCCCACAATAACCGAGCTATTGGACTTGAATGCACTGTTGGACCACACTGTATATATAGAGTCCTTGAAAACGTTTGCATCATAAGCGATGTTTCTTTATTAGGTAATTTTGTCAAAATTTATATTATTATTTATTTAATATATTTTTTTAATCTTCCGTTCAATATATTATTAAAATGGCCATAATTTTTCCTACATTAAGGGTGAAAGATTGACAAATTTGATATTTATTTATGAATATTGCAGAAAAACCGCTTATTTGCTAAAATTATGAAAAAGTCTTATTAAGAAAAGTGGTTCGTTTTTACTTCCCTCATAAAAGAGAAGTATTGTAATCGTGAAAAAATCGCCCTCCGAGATTTTTTTAGATTTTTACGTTTCATGGTGCCTAGATAACGAAAAACATATTTTCTCGATTCCGTTGATCTGTAAAATGTTAAAAAAATTATTACTAAGGCGCTTATCCAATTTACCTCAAATTTTGCACAAAAATCAAGTATTATGTAGGAATCAACTTATAAAATTTTGATACGAATCCAAGATCGCGGAACAAACTGGCGGCTAAATAAAATATTTAAAAATTCAGCCTGAAAAAACTACTTAATGAACTAATTGTAGTATAGAGACGTACTAGTAAAAGTGTGGTACTAATGCAGCATGACGGAACAAAATAGCGGCAAATAAAATTTTTGTAATCTGAAAAAATCACCTCACGTTATACATATCTTCGCGTTTTGACGTCCCTAGCTGCCAAAAAAATATGTTTTATCAAGTCAGTCGATCCGTTTGTCGGTTTGTTTGTCTGTCTGCCGGTTCGCGGCATAGCTTAAAAACTACTCATGAGATTGAATTCAAATTTTAGTCAAAAATTAAGGCTCATATGGAGATGACCTGGTAATATTTTTGATAAAAACCAATATGCCGGCACAAGATGAAGTCTAATGAAACATTAAAACAATTATTACTAAAAACTAATTACACAATTTATCACGGCATTGGCACGAATCCAAGATGGCGGTTTAGTAAAATATTTAAACATTCAGCCTGAAAAAAATTACTTAATTTTCATTCATTCAAATGAATATTCATTCAATTGTGTACCATAACTAATTGTAGTATAGAGATGTACAACTTCTTGAAATAATGAGTAAAACTGTGGTATTAATTCAAGATGGCCGAACAAAATGGCAGCCAAATAAAATTTTTTGGTAAAAATCCAAAATGCATAAAGAAAACTAATTATCCAATTTACCTCAGATTTTGCAAAAAAAAAGTATTAATAAGAATGAACTTGTAACATTTTGGTATGATAAGATAGCAAACCTAAATGGCGGCCTAATAAAATATTTAAAAAACCAGTCTGAAAAACACTACTTAGATTAATTTCAGATTTTGTGCAAGCATTAATATGATATAGAGATGAATTGGTAAGGTTGTGTTACGAATTCAAGATATAAAAATAAAATGGCGGTCAAATAACATGTTAGAAAATCTTCTTATTCAAATGACTGTAAATTTTGGAGAAAAATTAAACATGAAATAAGGATACACCGGTGCGAATTCAACATGACGTAACAAAATTGCGATGTGTGTCAATGTAAAAACTACTTCTTGATTTCATTTCAAATTATGCCTAAAATCAAATGTGGCATAGGTAGAAACTGTATATATGTGTTCCTAAATAACTATGTACTGAACTAAATAAATTGGTTTACACTTCACTATTCCTAATAAAAGGAAATGTTCATAATGAGGGAAGTTCCGGGTAAAGGAAATTTATTGATTTTTTAGTTTTAAATATGCGTACTGAATTTTGGCCAGAAATTCCAATATTTAATTTTTTCCTGTTTTAGTCTAAAAAAATGACACTAAAAATTATTTATTAAATGAAAAATTAAAACTTTGAATAAATTTGTTTTTTATTTTTGTTTAAAGAATTTATTGTCATAATTTTATTAAAGATGGAGAAAAGGCAAGGAAAATAATTACAAAAGCATATTTAAAAAAAAAACATCTATAATTAATATTTTGTATTAATATTTTTTCCATAAGAACAGAATTATTATTAAGTGTTTAAATATGAAAAACATATATTTAATTTAAAAACAAAATGTTGTTAATTATGTAATTTTCTTTTGTTTTTAATAAGATTTTTTAAACATTAGGTTTTTCTTTTGAGAATAATAGATTTTTTTTATAAAATAAAAAAATATTTTCAGACAAGTAGATTTTTCCAAAATGTTAAGTTTTAGCTTAAAAAAATAAATAGAATTTCTTGTTCACTAAATCATTTTGAAGAAAACATACAAAAATTGCTTCTTTCTGTTCTGATTGGACCAATAGAAGCCGCTATACATAAAATTGCCGTTTTTAGCAAAATTTGGCATTCTCATTGGTGATCATTATCTTCTCACAAGGTTTTATTAAACATATGTCAAATTATAAAAAGAAATCCGAAATTTCTTAATACCATACGGTTTTTCTTGTTTTGTAGGTTATGTATTGGACATAGAAACCTGAAACCCTTGCCGTTTTATTGAAAATTTGAAAACTAAGGAATAGATTTTATTTAGATCCGATCGAGCCAACAGAAAACGATAGACTTACTTATTTTTTTTTTGAAACTCAATTTTGTAAAAGTGGAAAAAAAATGATTCCGGTCGTTGGGCAGAGCAAAAACTTAGAATTCTAGTCCTCTGTCATTACACAAACTTTACAATAAAAAAACGAAGGGAAGGCCAGTCCATGTTTCACGAAAATTTGCAGTAGGAGGATTTCCGAGTGATTGAACTGGATACGTTTCGAATCTGTTATATTGTACGGGTGCATAGATACAACAGAATTTATAATTTTAAGGGCATTTAAAGGGCTTATAAAGAGGCAAGGCAAATATTTTAATTAAGTAGTTAATCGAGATTTTCTCCAACATCTTTTATATTTCTCTATAAAAATACAGTTAAAACATCCAGAAGACAAATAAACTTTTTGTTTAAATAATTTGTTAAATGGTAGGAGAGCTGCAAATTATATTGCAATAAGATGAGATTTTTTAAGTAGGTTAAAATATTAAAGAGGAGTATCCCACATATATCCATCCTTGCTAAGGAAACATTAGTGGTGTTTTTGTAAAACGGCCAATGACGACAGAATTAGAGGAAATATTAAACATTTTTTATCGCCAAGTGGGTGTAAGCAGCGTCATTTTTTTCATTTTTTTTTTATACTTTGGGGCTTAATTGATATTTGTATATTTGGTGATAATATATATTCAAATTACCATTCTCATTATAGTAAAATGTTTTTATCTACATTTAAATTTTTTCAAACACATGTAATCTAAACCGGAAGTGTAAGAAAAAAACTAATATATTTTTTAATCTTCCGTTCAATATATCATTTATTGTCGAAAATACTCTAAATCATCCTGTAAAATAAAAAAAGATTTTACTTAGAAATTATTAGTTATTTATATAACTTAAGAGAAATCTTTTAATTATGAATAATGAAACTTGTGTTGGCAATAAAAGACACCACTATTTTATAATATTTACTTCATAATAGAGATTTTTCGCAAAATATATTGACCAAATTATTTTTGCTTATTTTAAATATTACAATCCTTCTATTTCGCTCCCCATCCACTAAAAACGTCAGACGATCTTGGAACCAACATAACGTCGTTTTATATCTAGTTGTTTCTATACACTTATCATATGCTGTAAATAATTTACCGTATTTCTCTCTAAAACATTTTGACGTCCACTGATTTCAACCTGTTAAATCAGGTGTTTTGAAGTTCAAAAGAGCAACACAAAATCCAAGTCTATTCTTCCATTGAAATTTGTAACTCTTATACCTACTTTCGCAAAAAAAAACCTATTATTGCCATGGGAACGCACTTGACATTTGATATTCTTTAACAAAAGTTTCTTTTATGTGTGAGTCGTACCCACGCACATTATTAAAATAAACCGATTAGACATAGTGAGCACCCCGTTTGTGACGCATGACGGTATGGATTCTATTCATTAAATGTTACTCAATATGATGATGTTTTTTTTTCGTACTGAATGAACAAACTTTCTGTCGTAAAACGTGTGTGTTCGTGTCGCCTTTCAAAGTTTTGAACTAATTCGGTAGGGAAGCAAAGGGGTCAAATGCCTTCTCCAGAGCTACTAACCGAAACAAAATATTTGAAACTAAAAATTATTTTATAGTACCTAAATCAGTTTTTAATAAGTGAGAATCCTTTTTTGATCATCGTTGATTTTGATTGGTGTTGGGTAAACAAAAGCGCAGGACCTTTTTTATTGTTTATGTAGGTACTTGTTTATTATATATATATATATATATATATATATATATATATATATATAAATAAATATAAATAAATATATAAGGCCCAAAGGTTTATTGAATTGTTAATTAATATATTAATAAAATAGTGAGATCCAATCAGGCTATGAAATCGCAATACGTAAATATATATCTACCTTTTTTTAGAACGTTTTATCAAAAGCCCATCTTTAGTAAAAATGTTATAATATTTTATTGAATATTATACGAAAAGTGATTTCGTTTATGATACCTTTTTGTACGATTGCTCTGAGTTTTTGATACAAGTGTGAGATGCACATTAAAACTGTGTAGGTTCGTCACGTGCCTGTCAAAAATTCAGAGCGAATTAATGGAAAAGGTAAAAACCAACTAAACATTAAAATAGTACCTGATTGTGATCTTTTTTCATTTCAAGGACCCTTTAAATACCAAAAGATATGTTTTGAAGTATTGAAATCGCAAAAATTTTCGAAGAATATTTTTTAATCTGTGTTTTAGAGTCCCTAGAATTCGAAACATATGTATATTTATATCATACACTAATTAAAATGTATGATGTCTGCACGGATGTTTGCGTATGTATACTTGTAAACAAAATTTGCGCCAACCAACGATAGTTTTTATGAACCAAAAATAGTCTAGGTCAGTGTCAGACAACTAAATTTTGGGTGGCACGGGCGTAGATCTTTAATATTTTTTAGGGGTATAAAAACAAAACAACATATATTTTGAGACCGCAACAGTTAAATTGAAAACATAAATAACTGGGATTCATATTCTGACAGTAAAAAATTGTGAAAGTCTTTTCATATACAAAATAATTTTTTGTGCATTATATAGAGTAGTCCGAAAAGGATGAGGTAGCCCTTTGTAAACAGGAAAAAATATTGAAAGACCGGTGAAACATGTGTAACGTTACACTTTTACGACAACAAAATAAGATAAATTTATAAGTCTAATTACGATATTGCTATGGTGCTATATTTATATTTTGTCATTCACCAAGATGTCAGGGACTAAATTTTGGGAGTTATCTAGATTGTTTGATTTGAAATATTATTTTACGATTCCTATTTTTAATTACTATTTAAAATAAGTACTTAATATTGTACGCAACCGACAACTTGGTGTGTCCAATACCCACCATATAAAAGGACCATATTTTTATAAGAATTTCATATTAGATGTTCATTAACACATGATTGTGCAATTATCTTACCTTAATATATAGTTATATATATATATATATATATATATATATATATATATATATATATATATATATATATATATATATATATATATATATAGTTATATCTTAAAGGTAATTTCGATTTCGATTATTATTATTATTATTATTATATTAACAAATCTTTATAACGTGACTTATAACACCGGAGTTTACCTTATACATGTTAAACTTCTTTTATATTTTTTTTCTTTAGTGGATGCTTAGGCTTTGAAAGAAACCTCGTTAATACTCATATAGTAGAAGAGTATTGATTTTTGGTTTGGTTTTTAATGGTACGAGATTCAATTAATCATTTTATCTTTCGACAATGTAAGTATATTGCTGATTTTCTATAAATTTTTTATGAAATCGGCATCAAAGTAATAAACACAGCAAATAGACATTATACTCTGGTACTTAGATTTAAGATTCTCAATACATATATGTCTTGTCGTAATTCAGTAATAAATTAGTTTGACGCCGACTTCCAGTGACGGCTCGTGGATTTAAGAACGGGTGAAGCACAGCGTAGCTAGGTGCATAGCGCTACAGGCAAAAATTTTTTGGGATGCCACGCCCAATGCTATTTTTTTAACCTTTTTATGATGTTAATTATCCATAGCTTTGGGGCGTTTTTTAATACTTAGGGGAAATAATATGAATTTAAAACATTTTAAATATATTTTTTTGTTCTTAAAAAATAGTTAGCTACCTATATTTTAAAGGTAATTTCGATTCAATTCGATCCATGCAAAACTGCTTCCTCCTCCGATGATCCGAACGCACTAATTTACATTAATTCTATAACAAGTGAACAAGCTCCTGCAGCCTGCAGCAGCAGTTTTATGCCGCTCTCATGCCGGCCTACGGATATTCACCATTGCGTGGCTATAGCAACTTCCGTAAACAAATCTAAGCGTGAAAGCCGACATGCGGGGGGAGTTTGATGCGGAATTTGTTACTGCTGATTGCGATTCCTCAACGGGTCGCTCTTATGAAAAGGTGATCAGAGCGCTACGTTATAAAGTCATTATTATTTTTTGAATATATAACGCACTAGTTTTGATAGAAACTAATGGTATAATTAAGTAAATGATGTGAATTTATATAAAACATACTAAATTTTTATAATAAAAATGTAGATTATAAAATTCTTAATATTTTAAAAATATTTTTATTTTTAAGTAAATTGATTGGAAAATGTAGGTGAAGCGGCGCTTCACCCGCATCCTCTGGCCAGCCGCTACTGCCGACTTCATAATGTCAAGTTTTTTACTTTTTATTTTTTTTTGGTTGGCTTAATTTTTTTGCATAATTTTGTACGAAATGAGCATTTATGAGGTTTCTTGTATAGAGTAAAAGATATTTACTAAGGAAAATTTTTTCAAAATTAAAATCTTCGTATTAACCATATGGCTTTCATACTTTTTTACAATATGTAAATGGGTTTTTAAGAGTATTCTTTGGTGTATGGGTTTCAAAAATAATTTTCTTAAAATTGGTTTGTATTTTTACTTTTTCAGACTATTTTCATTTTGCACTGTTTCAAAACGATTCATTTTTAATGGCTTAAGAAATTAAACGTCCAAAATAAAAGATTTCTGAATTTTTCGGCATTGCAACCTTGAGGGAGTGAAATTCTTACTATCTTAGCAATAACTCCTCGACTAAATGAGATATAGGAGAGTTCATAAGCCAGTGACATTCAAAAATAATATTCTCTAAAATTATTAAGGCATCTTTCTAAATTTCATCCTTAAGGGGGAAAATATATTAGAATATCTCTTTAACTAATTGACACTTAAAATGATTCTTTCGTTGGTAGCTTTCACATGATGTAAAGTGTTTTTATTTTTTTTTTAATTCGTTTTTCAAAAAATGTGATTTTAACTTGTTCCTATTATAATGGAGGTATTCACTCATAAATGATTTTTTTTTTCAAATTACGACCCTTAAGGAGTTAAATGTGTGCATTATATTAAGACCTTTTTATTGTAACTCTCTTCCCAAATGTGTTTTTAAAACGATTCTTTCGTTATTAGCTGTCAAAGACAACTACCTAAAAACAGATTTATAAATATTTAGATTCTACCCTAAAGGGAGTAAAACGGGTGAAGTGTATTCTTACTGATCATTAAAAAAAAAGTAAAGATGCTTTAATACTTCCTTATTTTTAGTGTTATTAAGAAGATCGTGCGCGAACCTTCATTTAATACTTCATTTGTAGTTATTATAATAGTGTGTTTATAAAATAATACCATAACATAATATTTAAATAGTCTTTGTATATAGTAGTACAACAGTAATTCAATGTTCATGTGCTAAAGATGAATGATCATCACACAGACATAAACTTAATATTTAGAGATGCTTTTGTTAAAATATCTAGTTTTATTTTCTAAGGCATGCATGTATCTTGTACAGGTATGATATATTTTTGTATAAAGGTGATCTAGTTATTTGCCTTTTAGATTCTATGCGTATCTTTAATTTCTCTAGGCGAACTTTGTTAGCAAAACTTATGTTTACTTTATTATTTTATGTAGTAGTTTCTTTTTTTTTGGAAAAACATTCGCAAATTGAACTAAGATTTTTGGGGTCTTGCCAATACCTGATAATTAAAGTATAAATTAAACTACGTGTTGATCTTTTTTGACTGGTTAATAAATAATGTACATATTAGAAATGAATGTAAGAAAACATATGCCATCAAACGTTTTAAGTGAAGGAAGCAACATTTTATTTATAAAAGACGTAATAAATACTATTGAATAAAAAGAACCTATATCTTTTTCAACAATTATCTTATCTACAAAAAAAAGTGAATTAGATTTTCTTGTGCGCAAAAGAAACTAGTTTTGAAAAAAGTCTTTGAAATGGCGAGAATGGAGAAATGTCTATGGATTACCTAGAACTTTTTTACAATTTTGAAGCTAAACGCGAAATGCGCTATAACTTTGGTTTTAAACAAATAATTCCAAATTGAAACAAAAGTGGGGTCTAACTCCAAGATATTTGGAATGAGTATTAATACTCTCTTTTTACGTGGAAAGTAAAAAAGCGGTATTTTAATTATAATAAATTAATCATTTTTTAGCATTTTGCTACTTTACAAAAAAATGTGTTTTATGCATCCAAAGCTCTGATGATATTTTATTCTGTCGTAGAAATTTAACTCCAGCTAAGACCTTATTAATGTTTAATACTACAATTAAAATTTGCAGTCTCTACTAGTTTGATGCCGATTTCATGAAGTCAAATTTCCAAGATTTAATTATTTTTTCACTTTTCAATGTTTTTTTTTAATCGGTTTTATTTTTTCTGTATTTTTTTTATTTAATCCTTTTCAGTTTCATTTATAAAACGTTCTATTGTAAATATCAGTCTCAAAGTTTCTGAGGCCCAAACCTAGGTACTGGGTCCATTGAGATTAAAATTTTCAGTCAGAATCACGGTAGTTAATAATATAATAAAAAGTGCAATCTATACGTACTTATAGAAAATCAACAATTGAAATTGGCCTTGCCAAAAATTAATATGATTAGTAGACTTACACTTCATAAAAACTACGAAAAATATAAAACATGATGCTTTGGAACATCTATTTCTTCTATGACATAAGAACATTTTATATCCAGGATAAACTTACTTAATATTGTCAACATTCATTAAGATTTGTAATTACTTGCTAAATAACTTGATGAGGAAAAATATTGCTTCCCACTACATCAAGGTCGTATCTCCAACTATGACCAAATTATATTTTTTGGTTAATTATAGTTTCATGCTCCAAATTTCAAGACAATGTATTAAAGAATCTAAAGTTATTGCCATAACTCTCTGACAGAAAAAAACAAATTTGCCCCTCCACATAAACTTTTTTGGTTAATTGCATTTCGTACACTAAATTCAAAGTTATTGCCGAAACTCTCTCGCGAAAAGATTCAAAATGGCACTGTTCCGCCATTTTTTTGCTATTGACCACCCCTGTACTATCCTGAGTACTTCCTAAAAAATTCATTCATATCGATCAAAGCATTACTGAGTGTAATCGAGATATATATACACTTAAAAAAATAAAGTGGGTCGAATTTAGAACCTGCTTTTTTAAAGTCTGCTAAAAAACAAAATATATACGTTCTTACCAGTCTCAGTTATATCCAAATTGAATTAGATCTGACATATTTTTAATTTCGGTTATATTTTAGAAATTTCAATAAAGTAGCAAAATAAAACAGACAAAGAGACCAACAGAAATAAAAAAAACATATCTTTTGGTATTTAAAGGGTCCTTGAAATGAAAAAAGATCACAATCAGGTACTATTTTAATGTTTAGTTGGTTTTTATCTTTTCAAACCTACACAGTTTTAATGTGCATCTCACACTTGTATCAAAAACTCAGAGCAATCGTACAAAAAGGTATCATAAACGAAATCACTTTTCCTATAATATTCAATAAAATATAATAACATTTTTACTAAAGATGGGCTTTTGATAAAACGTTCTAAAAAAAGGTGGATATATATTTACGTATTGCGATTTCATAGCCTGATTGGATGTCACTATTTTATTAATATATTAATTAACAATTCAATAAACCTTTGGGCCTTATATATATATATATATATATATATATATATATATATATATATATATATATATATATAACCGAAATTAAAAATATGTCAGATCTAATACAATTTGGATATAACTGAGACTGGTAAGAAGGTATATATTTTGTTTTTTAGCAGACTTTAAAAAAGCAGGTTCTAAATTCGACCCACTTTATTTTTTTTTATATATATATATATATATATATATATATATATATATATATAAATATATATATCTCGATTACACTCAGTAATGCTTTGATCGATATGAATGAATTTTTTAGGAAGTACTCAGGATAGTACAGGGGTGGTCAATAGCAAAAAAATGGCGGAACAGTGCCATTTTGAATCTTTTCGCGAGAGAGTTTCGGCAATAACTTTGAATTTAGTGTACGAAATGCAATTAACCAAAAAAGTAATTTGGGTGGATCATGAGGTACATCTCCGACCCAGGTAGGATCCATTTCCTAATAAGGATTTTTTCTTAAAATATTATATCTAAATATCTTGGCGCAAACAGTTTATGTGGAGGGGGAAATTTATTTTTTTCTGTCAGAGAGTTATCGCAAAAACTTTAGATTCTTTAACACATTGTCTTGAAATTTGGAGCATGAAACTATAATTAACCAAAAAATATAATTTGGTCATAGTTGGAGATACGACCTTGATGTAGTGGGAAGCAATATTTTTCCTCATCAAGTTATTTAGCAAGTAATTACAAATCTTAATGAATGTTGACATTATTAAGTAAGTTTATCCTGGATATAAAATGTTCTTATGTCATAGAAGAAATAGATGTTCCAAAGCATCATGTTTTATATTTTTCGTAGTTTTTATGAAGTGTAATTCTACTAATCATATTAATTTTTGGCAAGGCCAATTTCTATTGTTGATTTTTTATAAGTACGTATAGAATGCACTTCTTATTATATTATTAACTACCGTGATTCTGACTGAAAATTTTAATCTCAATGGACCCAGTACCTAGGTTTGGGCCTCAGAAACTTTGAGCTTGATATTTACAATAGAACGTTTTATAAATGAAACTGAAAAGGATTAAATAAAAAAAATACAGAAACAATAAAACCGATTAAAAAAAACATTGAAAAGTGAAAAAATAATTAAATCTTGGAAATTTGACTTCATGAAATCGGCATCAAACTAGTAGAGACTGCAAATTTTAATTGTAGTATTAAACATTAATAAGGTCTTAGCTGGAGTTAAATTTCTACGACAGAATAAAATATCATCAGAGCTTTGGATGCATAAAACACATTATTTTGTAAAGTAGCAAAATGCTAAACAAGGATTAATTTAATATAATTAAAATACCGCTTTTTTACTTCCCTCGTAAAAAGGGAGTATTAATACTCATTCCAAATATCTTGGAGTTAGACCCCACTTTTGTTTCAATTTGGAATTATTTGTTTAAAACCAAAGTTATAGCTCATTTCGTGTTTAGCTTCAAAATTGTAAAAAAGTTCTAGGTAATCCATAGACATTTCTCCATTCTCGCCATTTTAAAGACTTTTTTTTAAAACTAGTTTCTTTTGCGCACAAGAAAATCTAATTCACTTTTTTTAGTAGATAAGATAATTGTTGAAAAAAATATAGGTTCTTTTTATTCAATAGTATTTATTACGTCTATTATAAATAAAATGTTGCTTCCTTCACTTAAAACGTTTGATGGCATATGTTTTCTTACATTCATTTCTAATATGTACATTATTTATTAACCAATCAAAAAAGATCAACACGTAGTTTAATTTATACTTTAATTATCAGGTATTGGCAAGACCCCAAAAATCTTAGTTCAATTTGCGAATGTTTTTCCATAAAAAAAAAAGAAACTACTACATAAAATAATAAAGTAAACATAAGTTTTGCTAACAAAGTTCGCCTAGAGAAATTAAAGATACGTATAGAATCTAAAAGGCAAATAACTAGATCACCTTTATACAAAAATATATCATACCTGTACAAGATACATGCATGCCTTAGAAAATAAAAATAGATATTTTAACAAAAGTATCTCTAAATATTAAGTTTATGTCTGTCTGATGATCATTCATCTTTAGCACATGAACATTGAATTACTGTTGTACTACTATATACAAAGACTATTTAAATATTATGTTATGGTATTATTTTATAAACACACTATTATAATAACTACAAATGAAGTATTAAAGGTTCGCGCACGATCTTTTTAATAACACTAAAAATAAGGAAGTATTAAAGCATCTTTACTTTTTTTAAATGATCAGTAAGAATACATTTTTCCCGTTTTACTCCCTTTAGGGTAGAATCTAAATATTTATAAATCTGTTTTTAGGTAGTTGTCTTTGACAGCTAATAACGACAGAATCGTTTTAAAAACACATTTGGGAAGAGTTACAATAAAAAGGTCTTAATATAATTCACACATTTACCTCCTTAAGGGTCGTAATTTGAAAAAAAAAATCATTTATGACTGAATGCCTCCATTATAATAGGAACAAGTTAAAATTTTTTTTACCTCATGTGAAAGCTACCAACGAAAGAATCATTGTAAGTGTCAATTAGTTAAAGAGATATTCTAATATATTTTCCCCCTTAAGGATGAAATTTAGAAAGATACCTTAATAATTTTAGAGAATATTATTTTTGAATGTCACTGGCTTATGAACTCTCCTATATCTCATTTAGTCGAGGAATTATTGCTAAAATAGTAAGAATTTCACTCCCTCAAGGTCGCAATGCCGAAAAATTCAGAAATCTTTTATTTTGGGCGTTTAATTTCTTAAGCCATTAAAAATGAATCGTTTTGAAACAGTGCAAAATGAAAATAGTCTGATAAAGTAAAAATACAAACCAATTTTAAGAAAATTATTTTTGAAACCCTTACACCAAAGAATCCTCTTAAAAACCCATTTACATATTGTAAAAAACTAAGAAAGCCCTATTGGTTAATACGAAGATTTTAATTTTGAAAAAATTTTCCTTAGTAAATATCTTTTACTCTATACAAGAAACCTCGTAAATGCTCATTTCGTACAAAATTATGCAAAAAAATTAAGCCAACCAAAAAAAAATAAAAAGTAAAAAACAATATGTTTTCCGTCTTAAAAACTTGACATTATGAAGTCGGCAGTAGCGGCTGGCCAGAGGATGCGGGTGAAGCGCCGCTTCACCTACATTTTCCAATCAATTTACTTAAAAATAAAAATATTTTTAAAATATTAAGAATTTTATAATCTACATTTTTATTATAAAAATTTAGTATGTTTTATATAAATTCACATCATTTACTTAATTATACCATTAGTTTCTATCAAAACTAGTGCATTATATATTCAAAAAATAATAATGACTTTATAACGTAGCGCTCTGATCACCTTTTCATAAGAGCGACCCGTTGAGGAATCGCAATCAGCAGTAACAAATTCCGCATCAAACTCCCCCCGCATGTCGGCTTTCACGCTTAGATTTGTTTACGGAAGTTGCTATAGCCACGCAATGGTGAATATCCGTAGGCCGGCATGAGAGCGGCATAAAACTGCTGCTGCAGGAGCTTGTTCACTTGTTATAGAATTAATGTAAATTAGTGCGTTCGGATCATCGGAGGAGGAAGCAGTTTTGCATGGATCGAAATTACCTTTAAAATATAGGTAGCTAACTATTTTTTAAGAACAAAAAAATATATTTAAAATCTTATAAATTCATATTATTTCCCCTAAGTATTAAAAAACGCCCCAAAGCTGTGGATAATTAACATCATAAAAAGGTTAAAAAAATAGCATTGGGCGTGGCATCCCAAAAAATTTTTGCCTGCAGCGCTATGCACCTAGCTACGCTGTGCTTCACCCGTTCTTAAATCCACGAGCCGCCACTGGAAGTCGGCGTCAAACTAATTTATTACTGAATTACGACAAGACATATATGTATTGAGAATCTTAAATCTAAGTACCAGAGTATAATGTCTATTTGCTGTCTTTATTACTTTGATGCCGATTTCATAAAAAATTTATAGAAAATCAGCAATATACTTACATTGTCGAAAGATAAAATGATTAATTGAATCTCGTACCATTAAAAACCAAGCCAAAAATCAATACTCTTCTACTATATGAGTATTAACGAGGCTTCTTTCAAAGCCTAGGCATCCACTAAAGAAAAAAAATATAAAAGAAGTTTAACATGTATAACGTAAACTCTGGTGTTATAAGTCACGTTATAAAGATTTGTTTATATAATAATAATAATAATAATAATAATAATAATCGAAATCGAAATTACCTTTAAGATATAATATATATATATATATATATATATATATATATATATATATATATATATATATATATATATATATATATATATATATATATAGTTAATTATATATATATATATATATATATATATATATATATATATATATATATATAACTATATATTAAGGTAAGATAATTGGACAATCATGTGTTAATGAACATCTAATATGAAATTCTTATAAAAATATGGTCCTTTTATATGGTGGGTATTGGACACACCAAGTTGTCGGTTGCGTACAATATTAAGTACTTATTTTAAATAGTAATGAAAAATAGGAATCGTAAAATAATATTTCAAATCAAACAATCTAACTCCCAAAATTTAGTCCCTGACATCTTGGTGAATGACAAAATATAAATATAGCACGATAGGAATATCGTAATTAGACTTATAAATGTATCTTATTTTGTTACCGTAAAAGTGTAACGTTACATATGTTATACCGGTCTTTCAATATTTTTTCCTGTTTACAAAGGGCTACCTCATCCTTTTCGGACTACTCTATATAATGCACAAAAAATTATTTTGTATATGAAAAGACTTTCACAATTTTTTAATGTCAGAATATGAATCCCAGTTATTTATGTTTTCAATTTAACTGTTGCGGTCTCAAAATATATGTTGTTTTGTTTTTATACCCCTAAAAAATATTAAAGATCTACGCCCGTGACAACCAAAAATTTAGTTGTCTGACACTGACCTAGACTATTTTTGGTTCATAAAAGCTATGATTGGTTGGCGCAAATTTTGTTTACAAGTAACATGTGACATACGCAAACATCCGTGCAGACATCATACATTTTATTTAGTGTATGATATAAATATACATGTTTCGAATTCTAGGGACTCTAAAACGCAGATTAAAAAATATTCTTCGAAAACTTTTGCGATTTCAATACTTCATATATATAGCGCAATTTACGTATTAATAATACAATACATTGGCTGTTATATAGGGCAATAAAAATAACCCCTTTTTATTGGCTTGAGAGTAGAATTAAAACCAATCTCAAATTTATATTTACATAATTATTTTTGGAAGCCATTGATTAGAGAATAGTCGTAAAATCTTTTTTAGATAAAGGGATATTGTAAACAATGTATAGACACATTTCACCCATATAGGGGATGAATTTTGAAAAACACTTCCTTAGTAGATGCATATGTTATACAAAAAAACTCTGGGCGCAATTCCAAGTTTCTAGGCCAGATTAAGGGGGATGTCCTATTATTTAAAAAATGTCACATCAGGACTATTTGACCGACTGTAGATTATTAAAATTATTACACTCTTATATATATCTTAAAATTTCTGTATTAAATTTGTCTCGTTACCTCGTATAGTTTACAAAATAATCAAATGTTTCCATACATACATATCACCCTGTATATACACATGCACATATTAAATTAAAAATTGCAATTAGAATGTGTACTACTATTAATGGCCCATTTTAATCTAATATATTCAGTAAAAGGATATCTGAAAAATAATATCGACAGTCGTATTGGCCATTGTTGTTTACAGAATAATGTTAGAGTCCAAATGTAAAAAACGTACAACTTAAAATCTGCAAAACCTCAGCCAAATCTCAACAATTTACCAGCGACTTCTCTGAAATCTGAAATTAATATTATATTTGTATATGCGCTAAATCGCGATAGCTACATAACAGTTCATCGGCATTACCGCTTTGAATTCCTGACTTAATACGTAGCCCCTTCCCCGCTTCTAGCAACGTTCGACTAGAGGCGGTGATTTATATTAAGGATATTAAGTATTTGACGCTGAGGCGCATGAATTAGTAGAAGGTGTGTTATCAAAGGGATTTGTACGTCATTCTTGTATATAAAGTCAATGGTACAATCAGCTTGTTGAGAGACGCGTACAACTGGAGCCAAACTTAACACAGAAAACAACATCACTCATTAACAGGAGCAAAGCCGACATTTGTGGTTATCAAGAGAACATCCGAATCTTTGCGAGACTCGATACTCTATTACCACGGAGCAGCATAATATCACATGTGGCGAAACTCATAACCCAAGAGTAATTAAATCATAAACAGAAAATTATTAACGCGACAAGAACTATTTTATAGTAGAAAAAGTTTTTTTTAGATAACGGATAAAGCCAATTGAAATTTGGCCAACCGTAGACACGTGTTTCTGATTTAAAGTTTTCATCAGTACATTTAATTAAATTGAGAGACGCGTACAACTAGCGCCAAACTTAATACACAAAACCACATTAGAGTTAGCAACAGGAGCAAAACCGACATTTGTGGTTATCAAGGGCACATCCGAAATCTTCACCGGACTTGACACTCTATTACCCCGGAGCAGCGTAAAGTTACTAGTGTCGAAACTCATAACCCAGAATAAATAAAAAAATATTAACGCGGCAACAACTATTACATATTAGAAACCGTAGTGTTTCTAACTTAAGGTAATCATCAGTACAGTCAACTAGTTGAGAGATGAGTACAACTGGCACCAAGCTTAACACTCAAAACTACAGCAAATCATCAACAGGAGCAAAACCCGCATTTGTGATTACCAAGAGACCCATCCAAATCATCGCCAGACTTTATACTCTATTACTATTACCACGGAGCAACAAAAACTCACCTGTGGCGAAACTAATAACCCAAAGATTAACGCGGCAAAAACTATTATATAGTAGAAAAAGGATTTTTTTGGGATAAAAGCTAAAACAGAATGAAATTGGGAGAACCGTATACACGTGTTTCTCACTAAGGGTCTTCATTGGTAGTGTACTGGGCAAGCAAATTTTTAGGTAAAATTTAAATTGGAATATTTTTAAACGAGACGAGATACTGAGATGCGGTTATCAGTTATGTCTTCCAAATTTTATTGCATACTGCTTAAACGTAAAACCTACCTAAGCTAAAAAGTTATTTAAACAGGATGTTGAACAAGATTCTGCAAACGGTTTTTTTATTTCCTCTCTAAGTTTATTATTTTTAAAAATACAGGTGTTGCTTTTAAAGACAAATTTGTCAATATCGGATGATACAGGAGACATGTAGCAGAATATATCTACCCTGTATACTGCATGGTTATAGACATTTTTTTTTCTTGTTCACACAATGGAGCTCCTTTTTGAGTCTTAAATTTTCTGTTGAAGACTTGAGAACAGTAGAATGATGAGAGATAATCGACTATGTGCTAAGAGTTAGATAATACTTTGAGCGTGTGAGAGATAAATTACAATATCTGTTGGTTTTTTAGTGGGATTTTTACACTGAAATTTCTTTGGTTTTCATCTTTGCGATAGTAACTAATAAACAACATAACTCTCCATTGGAAACTGATTCATGCCTTTTTGGCATACCATATGGCCTGTATCGTCAGTAACCTATAAACTCGTTTGTCAACGACATTTTTCGTTGGATAACGTCGCAGCTCGTTGTGTATTCCAAAATGAAAAGTACCGCGTTGAAAATTACAAGATTTGTCCAAATTGAAAAGTACAAAACTTAAAAATGATAGAGTATTGTGATTTTTAAATCATGGTCGCATATTGTTCGAACAGAACTACCCGCCTTGAAGCGCTAAGCTGCAAAAATCTTATACTGAACCGTATAACAATAACATAATATTACTAAAATAAACTGAATTTAGAAAGTTTTATAAAAATGAACACTAAAGTTACTGTTTTTAAGGCCCATAGTATCTGTCTCTAGCAGATAAAACCAAAACAATACAGAATAATATATTTTTACAACATTTCTTAATTAGTGGAGGAAGGATTAACAATCTTCCATTGGAAGTGGACAAACCTTTACTACACTTCTTGTAAAATTTCCCTGTTTTATTTTTACCTTTATTAATCTTACCTTACTGTCATCTCTAGGCATAATCTAAATAACACGGGCCAAAGGCCATTTAAGAGGTTTACAATTTTCATCTTTGAAATATCGTTAATTTTTAAGATAGATTTTGTCCAGTTTGATCTAATGTCAATTCAGAACCCGAATCCTGTGCAAATTCCAGACAAAATAAAAATTCTTGACTTTAAAGTTTTCCAGGGTGGTCAGCTACTCACGCACCTCCTAACAGAAAGAAATTTTCGGGTGCCTATGAGGGAGAAGCGAGTTATTCCATTTTTAGTCCAAAGGGACTAAACTCTGAGATTGAATCTTCACCAGTCTTCCAGGACGTCCCTATTCTTAGGCACCCGTCATACTCAAATGTTCTGAGTGGGGAAACTCTTCCTCACTCACTTCCCTACCCAACCGAAGTCAAAAACTCTGGTTTTTCATTTTGGTCCTTGGGACCAAACGAGAACCCCAGAGTGTCCATTACTCAACCATTCAAACTTGACACTGAGAGCACGACTCACCCCCTATACATTGCTCATTCTCCACAAAGAAAGCATCTCAAAGTAGTGGGTCAGCCTTCCCTGAGAACTGGGTGGCGCCGCGGTGTTGGTTCATATGTTATGAATTGTGTAATTTGCAAATTCTTTAAGGTCTAGTCAAAGACTACTTACGACCGTTTACCTGGGAAGTACAAGTCTTTAAAGAAGCGATATGACCCCTGTCCATTCAGACGTCCCTGTACAACAAATAGCACCCTAAGAACGATGTCCAGAGGCCAACTTTGAGGGTCACTCCAAAACGGACGCCCTATGGAGTGAACATGGCGCCCACGGCCGTGAGACTTGATAATAGTCAAGTCCCACAGGAACCCGTTGTAGAAAAGGTAGATCGAGGGGCACAAACCGATATTGATTATGAAAAAATTCACGAAAGAATGAGTAAGACGTACGCGTCGTTTTTGAATACCTATCGCGAGAAATCGAGGCCACGAGTAGGGAGGAACGTTTACTATTCTTAGATGTCATTACAATGGTGATAGCAGCCCAGAGAAACTACGCTTATCACTAGTAACTAGTGATAAGCGTAAAGAAAAAACCACAGGGGACACTGCAAACCATGGAGGGACTATTAGTCCATAAGGAAAGGAAAATGGATAAATATAGACTGTGGATACCGTCAGTAGCGCAAAGGGCAGTAATTGATAAATTGCACTACACATATAATTGAACGACAGAGAAAATTATCAACGAAAGCTCGATGATAATTTTTTGGCTAGGAATGCATAATGAAATTGCGAGGCAGACTCGGGCGTGTTCAGTGTGATCTGCACTTAGGAAGACTGCCATGACGTGGAAGTAAGGGCGATTAAATCTTTTGAGGTTTTGGAAGTCAGTGGGATAACAGGATAATCAAAGCAAAGAAAGTCGGGAAAGTCGGTGGTGCTGGCGGCGCGTGACCTCTATAGCGGGTGGATTGTGTTTCCTATTTTCATTGGCCCCATTGGCCAATGAAAATAGGAAATTTGGTCGCGAGAACTCCTTGACAGTACAAAAGCTAAAACTGTCAGGTCACCCTTCGAACTACTGATGGAGTACTCTAGAAGGAATAATAGACATAACCCTGGTGGAAGTTTGGCAGTGACCATAGTTGAAGCGAACAGGGACGTATTCAAGTATACTCTGAATCTCCATGCAGAAATTGAGACCCCCGCTGCAGAAAAAGCAAAATAGTCAGAAAACCACCCGAAGGATCCATTGCGTTCCAACCTGCAAGGCGACGAGACTACAAGAAAAAATGGTTCTTTCGTTACGGGACGGCAGAAGCTCCTTGATTGCCTGCCCGATTGTAAATAATGTACGTAGTTTTAAGTATGAAAGAGAAAGAGCCCCTGTTAGTTCTTTTTTTGTTGTTGTTGCTAGAATGTTTATTTTGTGTTAGGCATTCTCGCTTAAATGAATGAAAACTAATACCAATATGAAAAATTGCAAGGAAACAAACAGACTGTGAGAACTATAATAATATGTAATAATATTAATGGTCATTAAGTCACGATTGATGACTGCAGACCACTGTCTTAAGGGGGGTGGTGTTGTGGAATCATCTCATCTATAAACAGCAGAAGATTCCCCGTTTTGAGACAGTGGTTCTTCAACCTTCAACCCGTTAAAAAGTACTCTTTCTTCGAAAGATAGGTTAGGTTTGAACGTTAATCTGTTGAGATATATGACGGTTCGATAAACAAGTTACTGGGATTCGGTGAGAGTTTGGTGTATCGCTGCCTGGCTGAAAATCCAGCGAAAGTTTTTGGGTTTGGCCCAGGATAAACTAAATTCCTATGGAATTTAACCCATTAGGAAAGTTCTGATTTCTCTTATCTTACTAAATATTAATCTTTTTGAAAGACTGTTTAAAGTGTAAGCGACTTGCCTCTGCCCAGACGAAAGACTGGGGGAGTGGATCACCCAGGCTCGGCCCAGAGTAGGTCAATTTACTCTAACATAATTGTAAGTTAATTTAAGAAAACCTTTTTTAATTTGTGAAAGTTTTAGGGAGAGAAATAACTACAATGGCTATTCTGTTACTACGTAATATGATGATTTTATAAACTGTTAAACTACAGAGGTTATTCTGTTACCATGTAAATTAAAGATTTTGTAACTGTTGTTACAAAAAGAAAAAAAAAAGGAAAAGAGTACGACAGAAATTCGTTGTTAACAGCTAAGAGTTTGGGTTCAAGGTTGAAAATGCCATGGGTTAGAGATGGTCGTGTGAAAATCCTTACAATTTTTCCTATCAGTATTACCACAAAGTCTTTTACTCTTTCTCTTTTATACTTAAAACTACGTACATTATTTACAATGGGGCAGGCGATCAAGGAGCTTCTGCCGTCCCGTAACGAGAGAACCATTTTTTCTTATATTCTCGTCGCCTTGCTGGTTTGAACGCAATGGAACCTTGGCTTTTTCTGCAGAGGGGGTCTCAATTTCTGCATGGACATCCAGAGTATACTTAAATACGTCCCTGTTCTCTTCAACTAGGGTCACTGCCAAACTTCCACGAGGGTCATGTCTATTATTCCTTCTATCAGTAGTTCGAAGGGTGACCTGACAGTTTTAGCTTCTGTCCTGTCAAGGAGTTCTCCCGACCCAATTTCCTATTTTCCTTGGCCAATCTCGGTGTGCGTGTCTCAGTGTCTCCTCCACCTCTCGTAACTCCAGGAATCCCGTTCCAATGATACTGGCTGGACTGCTACAACCGTCTCCGGATATGTCCGTTTGATAGCCATCCCATGTGATTTAACAGGTTCTCCTAATATTGCTACTGTCGGGTTTCCCCATCGGCTCATAATTTCAAACTCTAAGAACCATCCAATCACTAGTTACTAGTGATAAGCGTAGATTCTCTGGGCAGCTATCACCATTGTAATGACATCTAACTATAGTAAACGTTCCTCCCTACTCGTGTGCCTAGATTCCTCGCGACAGGTATTCATAAACCACGCGTACTTCTTACTCATTCTTTCGTGAATTTTTTCATAATCAATATCGGTTTGTGCCTCTCGATCCACTTTTTCTACAACGGGTTCCTGTGGGACTCGACTATTATCAAGTCTCACGGCCGTGGGCGCCATGTTCACCCCATACGGCGTTCGTTTCCTACTGGAGTGACCCTCAGAGGTTGTTGGCCTCTGGGCCTCTGGACATCGCTCTCAGGGTGGTATTTGTTGTCTGAATGGGGGGGACCTCGTTTGGTCCTAAGGACCAAAACGAAAAACCAGAGTTTTTGACATCGGTTGGGTAGCGAAGTGAGTGAGAAAGAGTTTTCCCTCTCAGAACATTCGAGTATGACGGGTGCCGAAGGATAGGGACGTCCTGGAAGACGGGTGAAGATTCAAACTCATAGTTTAGTCCCTCTGGACTAAAAAGGGAATAAGTCTTTCTCCCTCGTAGGTACCCGAAAATTCCTCCTGTATTGGATGGGGGAAACCTTTGGCAGGTTGTTGATTAATAGCTGCACCCTTTGATAAGAGGTGCGTGAGTAGCTGACCACCCTGGAAAACTTCAATGTCAAGACTTTTTATTTTCCTGGAATTTGCACAGGATTCGAGTCCTGAATTGACCCTGGTTTAGTAAAAACCCTCAGGGATTCATAATCTGAGTTCTCGGCAGGGGGGTACTCAATGGACCGACTACGGGTAAGTCCGTCTGTACGTCTGCACTGTCGAATTCGTCTTACCTACATCCGTTCCTGTTCCCGGGACGAGATCAGAGACAAGTCAGCTAGCCTGTGTGGCCACCGACACGTCTCTAACCCGTGGCATCTCCAACCTTGAACCCATGCTCTTAACTGTTGACAACAATTTTCTTTCGTACTCAGTCTTTCAAAACAGATTTATACTTACTAGGATAAGACAAATCAGAACTTTCCTAACGGGTTCAATTCGACAGGAGTTTAGTTTATCCTGGGTTATCCTGGTTATGTATATATATATATATATATATATATATATATATATATATATATATATATATATATATATATATATAGATATATATATAGATATATATAGATATATATATATATATATATATATATATATATATATATATATATAGGTAGTAAGAAATTAACTGTTATTTTTTTAACAGGCAGTAAAGGGAAACAAAAAAATATGAATTCGTTATTTGGAGATAAATGATTTTAATTCATTTTTAGACTTTTTATAGGAAAAATAGAATATTCCAATACCTATAGGTACATACATCTTTTTTAAATTTCCATAATCACTTTTAATCTTTTGTGTTCTGCAAAAATATAGTATTTTTCTTGTATTTAACTAACTGTAAGTAGCCCAAATATTTGTGCTTCGATGAGCTATTCTTAGTGTAATTATATATTTTTTTAAGTCTAATTCAAAATTAACTTATATTAATAAAAAAAACTAACCTAAACTAACCTTACATCGTTTACTTACAATAAAAATGTGGATCATGTCTTCTGGTTAAGTTAGTTCACGCATACATAATCCAAATTTTTATTGTTAGTATTTTCGGGATATCTTCATCGATGCAAGGTTAGGTTAGGTTAATTTTTTTTTATTGATTTGAAATAATTTTGGGGGGGTTAGACTTATATAATTACACTAAAAATAGCTCATGTAAGCACAATTATTTGGGCTACTTAGGGTTAGTTTTTGATTACCTGCAATAAATAAATAAATTAATAAATACAAGAAAAATTCTACATTTTTGCAAAAAAACAAAATATCTTAAGTGTTTATAAAAGTAAAAAAAACGTATGTACCTATAGGTATATTCTATTAATCCTAAAAAAAGTCTAAAAAATTAATTGAAATCTCCAAAAAAGGATTTCATTTTTTTTTACTTGCTTTTACTGCATGTTAAACAAATATTGAGAAATATATTCAAACTGTTTCGCCTTCAGCACACTATCAGACCCAAAAAATATATAATGTTAGATATTAACACTTATTTTTTCTTATAAAATTGTTCCTAGAAACTCATAACTTCAACTTTTTTTCTTCCGTTTTAAAACCTACTAAAGGTCATTTAAATGTTTTGACCTAACAAAATATTACATAAAGTATTACGCTACTGTGTTTTTTATATACCACTTAGTTCCTAACCTAACTGTTTGACACTTTAAGAATTATGATTTTCATTACAATAACAATTATGTTTGCCTTTAAACCGGATTTAAAAGTGTTTAGTTCATTTCTTTACTTACGAAAATACAAATGCACTTACCGTTGAGACGAAATTCCTTTCTTCCATTTACTTACACGCCATACAACGCTCTCGGTGAATTGCTAACGCAGTACACTACATCCACGTGTCGCTCAGTTTGGGGTGGTTGTTTACTTTTATTTTCGCGGATTTCGCTGCAACCGGTTAGTTCTTTTGCAGTTTACTTGACTGTTTTGTGTTATATTTATTTATGGAGTTGTTACAACTTTAGTTGGTGTCGGGTTTATTAATTTACATTATTGATGAATCCGATCACGGATGTGGTTTGCATTTTGTTGGAAACTCCATTTAATCGATGGAAGGAGCAAGATCAGAGTTTTAATCGTCAACCTGGTACAAATGGTTATGTAGTAGTCAAATATTAAATTATAATTAATTATAAAATTATTTTGCTGCCCTCATTTTTTACAAATGTTTTTAGCATTAATTCGCATTTTAAATGCTCCGCCGAGTCTTCATGTTTATGTAAAGACTTTCATATATTTAACATACCTGCAAATTTTTCCTTATTCCACACTGAATATTTGTTGGAAACTAGTAAGTTTAATTAATTTTTTTCTAAAGGATCACATCTGATTAGATGGTGGAAGTTTATCCTAATTGGTCGGTTGTTGCTTAGGAAATGGGAGGGACTTGGACTTGGGCCGTCAGAGTAGAAGAAGTTGATTATTATTAAAAAGAAGAAAAACGTTTCTGTGCGATTTGAACCTCACACGATATTCGAGGCTTCAAGAAAACCCAACGCTCTAGACCACTCGGACAAATTGACTAATGAACAAAAAAACAAAATCAGGGTTATAAAAATTATTCGAAGAAAAATAAAATCTGTTAATGAACCGTCTCGTGTTTTAAATATAATAGGTTGTTACACTGGGAGGTAAAAAATAATTTATTACTCGCGAAAATCGGATAGGTACAATATAACAAAACTTGCCTGAAAAATTAATAAAAAAATAATAATAACGAAACCAAGTATATCTATAGCTAACATTTTTCTACTGCACCGGTGTACCCACCGTTTCATCATAATAACTGATTTCGGAAACCTATGAAAACTTACACGTGGCAAGTAATTTTTCTACTATTTTTGCAATTATACACAGCACACATATTCTTAGACATTGTTTTTGTTATGTACACTTCTGCAAAAGTAAATATATCAGTTATAAAAGAAGTTGTGTGACTTGTGTGACCTACTACTACTTGTAAAAACTAAAGAATACTAAAAAACAATGCTTAAAAGGCGAATTTCTGTTACAGGACAATGTAACTAATAACATTAAATCTTTAGATTGAGAGAGCCAAAGTACGTCACCCACCAGATCATTCACCTTTGCGGTTGGTGAGAACCTGGCGAACGTTAGGCTTGCGAGAAGTAACTATCCTGTGTGGTTTATGATTCTTGGAGTATATCAATTTGATTAATAAATTTGGGCGAAAGAGAAATAAACCTAAAGTCGGATTACTACGAGGTCCACCCGGGATTGGTTTTAAGGAAAGAGTTTGACCAACGTTGCTCATCCAACTAAAAATAATGATGCTGTTACAAAGGAGTGTTTTTAAAGAAGTATACGAACTACGTAAGAAATTTGCAGAAATATTAAATAAATATGTAGTAACATATTTGGAAGAAGAATTGGATAAACTATGTTGGCAGGTAGATAGAAACGCTCTTAAGTTTACCATACTTACACTGGAAAGTTTTGGTATTTGTGGTCACAAATGAAGACCTCTCCTGATGATAATTGTATAATTATTTAAATAAAAATAAGTTTCAAATTCAATATGTGTTTATTTTTATAGTAACCTTAAGCAAAATACATATTTCGATAGGATAAAAATTATTACAAAATATAATGTTGTAAACAATATCTAATTCATCAACCCATGAATTAAATTGATTTGAAAATCTTAACCATTTTACAAATAATTGATTAATATTATTCTTTTTACAGCGGCGAATGACGTTTTCCACTAAATAAATATTTGGCCTAATTATATTTTGGAGCTCAATTTCATAAAAACATTCCTTTAATAGGCTGGCCTTTCGTCGATTTCAAGAGATATGTTGGTGGATTGGTGATGTTAACTTTTGTGATTTTAAACTGTTCCGTCGACCATGAGGGTGTATGTCCTTTATCAAAGACACTTTTGTATTTGCTTATACAAACTATATCACCCAAATGAAATTTAAACTTTTTGGGTGCGACTTTGGTCTGACTGTATGCATTAATACGCGTGGTGGTCTTGACGTTTATTGGTTTCATACCATACATTTCATACAATAGTACGTACAAATGTAATGATAGTGTGTTCTTCTAGGAAATTTTTTCTCGCAGACCTATGAAGTTTATTAACAATTTTTATTTTTTGAGTGCTAGGATTCATAGTTCCAATTCACATCTTTTAAGATACTGATCAAACTAGGTATTTTTCTTTTTCTTAATAAATTATACCTGCTTCACAAAGTTCCTCGATAATTGGCATTTTTTCAGTATCGTATCTGATATGACCAGCCATCTTGGAACTCCACAGTAATCGCATATATCAGTTATAAAAGAAATTGTGTGACCTATTACCACTTGCAAAAACTAAAGAATAACAATGCTTAAAAGGTGAATTTCTATTACAGAGAAATGTAACTAATAATACTAAATCTTTAGACTGAGAGAACCGGAGTACGTCACGCACCCGATCATTGACCTTTGCGGTCGGTAAGAACCTGGCGAACGCTACGCTTGCGAGAAGTAATAATTGTATGTGGTTTATGATTCTTTGGGGTTAACAATGTATTATATACGATAGAGGAAGTCAAGATTTTTCGATAAAACACGCTTTTTTAATAGTAATAGAACTTTTGAATATGTTTTTTTTCTTGCAATCCTACTTCCCAATCGATTCCCTGTCATTCTTCCCTACATGGCCAGATCCAACCTTTTTATCAAGATTATTTATTTCTAGTTTCTGTTTTAGCTTTAGAATTCTCATTTTTACCAAAAAATGATATTTTGTATTGAACACTCGGTTTTACTATTCATTCAAATGCGGCCCGTTAAACGAAGTTGGTGCTCTCAACATTCAAGTAAGACTGGGTGTGGCATAGTGAATTCATTAATTAATAAGCTCCCTTTTGATTTACATCTTCCCGGATACCAGTGTTGTATGCCCGGCACTAAACTTGCAAAGATTAGATGCAGTTTTTCGCCACAATTACAATCACAATACAAAAAAAATTACCGGATAAGTTTACTAGGCAAACTTAAGTTCTGGGTCGACTATGAAGGCACCCACCCGAGGAACGACACTGAAAAATATCCGTTTTCTAGACGTTTCGGGGGAAAGTTTATCCCCGTCTTCAGCAAATCTAAAAATAAAAAACTAAAACCAGAAAATGTCTTATGTTTAGTATCAAAAATATATCCAAAATGGCTAATCTCTGACATTCCCAGAACTTAGGACTGCCTATTAAACTTATCAGGTAACTATTTTGTTTTTGTATTGTGGCGAAAAACCCAAAAAATAGTTTTAAATCATGAATCCGCAACTACAATTTCGAAATTAAATAAATATGGGCTTGCACTTGGATTTTACACATATAATTCCGGTTTTAATATCGATGAAAGCAACAATTCGTTTTCAAACAAGAAAACAATTAATCAATCTTCACCGTCTATAAAATTACCAATTCCACCAGGAGTATACGAAGTGAACGAAGCAATGAAAACTATTTTACAAGTAGCCGCAAAAGATTATGGTGATAAAATATTTTCATTAACACCTAATAACAACACACTGAAATGTGAAATAAAAAAAACATTATATTAAATACATTGTATTGGCAAGATGTTCGGATTTGATCGTATATTGTTAACAACGGACAGCAAAAAATATGAATCAATCTTTCAAATAGAATGTCTATGAAAGTACGCATAATATGTGTTGATTGTAATATTATTTCTGGAGCATACCTTAACTCACAAGAATGTTATATTTTATTCGAATTTGATATTGATGTTGAACCTGAAGGTTATAAGATAACGAAAGAACCTAAGGATGCAGTGGCAGCACTAGTTAACATGGCATTTAATACTGAAAATAACGAATTAACATCATCAATTCAAGAATTGCATAGTGAATTTAGCAAACTACTATATGAAGTTAATGAGCATCAAATGAGAAGTAGACCATCTTTTTCTTCATTTTATTCCGAACTTTCAGAAGATTATTCAAAGGCAGTACCGTTCTGTGTTGACTATTTAAAAACATTTCATTTGTTAGAATTTTTGCGTGAACTGATAAAGTTATGCTTTATAGTGAGGTCATAAGTTTAAAAAAAGGTGTCCAAAATTCAACAGTTTTGAAAGAAATATCAGCGGCAGAAGCTGAAAGGTATTTTTACTTGTCAATATCTCAAGAAGGTTTAGTCTAGATAATTGTGTAATTGTCATGGAAAAACTAGTGACCGAAGTGCTTGAAGAGTTTGTTATGTCAGAAGGTTGCTCAAGATATTTAGCTTTTGCTGGTGATGATCACAACGTAAATGCTCAAGATTTAATGAAAAGTCACAAATATTTAGAACATGCTGAATTTTGTAAAAAAATAGTGCAAGTGTGTAAAAACTTTTTAGAAAACAAAAACAAAAAACCATTTTTTGCTGATATTGACAGTTTAGAAATACAATATAATTTTAAAGTTATGTAATAATAAGTTTAAATAAAACAAAGTACATAAAGCCAATATTATTTTTATTCATCCATAAAAAAATTATTAAACAAGTATAAAATGTTTGAAAGTGCACACATACATAATGATTTAGAGTGATAAAAACATTTTGGTTTAGATGCCATTAAAACTGGTTGTTCATCTAATTCAATAATTGGCTTTTTTGAATACTTTTTTCTTCCCCTTAACGTAAACAATGGGGTAGGTCTAGAATTCCAGTATATACAATGACAATTTTTCATTAACTAAATAGCTTGCATATGTTGTTCAGGCGAAAGAAAGTTTAAAGAAAAAGGTGGTTTAAAAATATTGTAACTTATTCTATCGCCATCGTAAGCTGCCAATTCTTTAGGTATAAATTTATTTTTTTCGTCCTTTCAACCTTGAATGTCTAATACTAGCCTCATATGTTTAATTTAGAAAATGTCTTAAAAATAAATGTTTTTTGAAGTAATTTTCAATATCCTTTTTGAGTTCTCGTAATTTTCTGATAAAAGTTTCTATCTTTCCTACTCGAAGTGACATCATCAGTTAGTCACGTTTTCTTGTCAAATGTCAAGTAACAACAGACTCTTTTGTTATTTGCAAGTTATATTTAAGAATTTAATTTAATTTTGAGGTAAAAATCCCGCATGCGTAGCTAATTTACAATTGCTTTACAATTTTAGTAAGCGGATTGTAACTAAAAACTTTATCATGTAATATTAGGCAATACGCTGTTGTATCTTTTTCTATGTCTTTATTTAGTTCAAATTCTACTCTCATTACAATAGGCCCTGCTTGCAAAGATTCCTTTTGATGTGAACAATTAAGGTATGCAATGGGGGCCTTCTCCTTGAATAGGAGAGGATCAAATAATAGTTCTTCTGTTTTTCCATAATAAGTATTGCGGAAATTGGAATACATTTCATACAAGATAGCGAATTTTTTTTATTTAACCCTTCATCGGTCAAGTTATAAAATTTAAAACATACATTTATTGGTCATTGTAACCATATGGATACGTTGAATTCAAACGCATCTTTTCCGCAATCCTTGTACTTTACAGAGTTTAGGGCAACGAAACCACTTGGTTACAACTGTGAGTAGGAGGGGGAACTAAGAGTCGAGGCGCGCTCGCGATAAACTGAATTTTGTTTGCCACGTGTGAAGACCTGTTGCGTTGTATTTTTGTGGTTATGTTGCAACTAGATATAAATGTAATTATTTGAACTAATAAAAATTATTCCAGTTTTATTCCAAATTTAGTGGTATTTTCTAGACATAACAGGTGAGTAATTTTATAGATTATTTTAGTATAAGCTTGAGGAGTTTCATAGAAAACTCTTGTAGAAATCAGCGTAACCATCTGGTTACATTGCCCACTGTAGATATCGATTTTTAGATTTTCGCGCCCATTTACCGCTATGGATGAATATAATTCAATTCCTTCTTGTTCCTTTTACGGAAAAAGTAAATTTCATCTGCCACCCCTTCCTCAAGTTTCGGATAATTCTGATTCATCAGACGATGAGGAAGAAATGACTTTGAAACAAATTCAAGACAAAATACGGGAAGCTAAGATTTTGTCGGAAGGTAACATTTCATAAAAGACTACATTTTATTTTGTATAATATTATAAAAATTTTAGATGGTAATATTTCGGATATCGACCATACCTCTGACGAAGAGGCAGAACAAGTTATTGAGCCACCCCTAAAGAAAAAAAAAGAAACTACCAGAAGTAGCATTCAACTGGACCAAAGAAGATTTACCAAAAATTAATAGGAATGACACTTTTATTACTGTTTTCAATGATGAAGTGCTCACTCCTATTGAATATTTTACCAAAATGTTTTCACTTGACATAATGTCTGATATCATTGAGCAAACTAATCTTTACAGTACTCAAGTAACAGGGACATGTATCGCGACGAACGCCAACGAGATGACAGATTTTATATCCTGTTTATTATATATGGGAATAATAGATCTTCCATCCTATCAAGATTACTGGGCAAGCGGTACACGTATTGAGCAGGTAGCATCCTTGATGCCAATTAGACGTTTTAAAACTTTGAGGCGTTTTATACACTTCAATAACAACAATGACATTACGGATAATACTACTGACCGATACTTCAAGGTACGTCCTTTTGCAGAAAAGATCCGAGCTAATTTTCGAAATTATCATACTGATAATCAGTATTCAGTGGACGAGACCATGGTTGCCTATAAAGGGACCCGGGCAGGCAATCTACGGCAATATATAAAAAACAAACCCCATAAATGGGGGTACAAATTTTTTGTAATTGCAGGAGTTTCTGGCTACGTCCTGGACTTTATACCATACCAGGGAGCTACCACTTTTTCTCAACTTGTTGGAACCAGAAATGAAATAACTGAAGAAGAATCAAATTTGGGCGTTGGAGCTTCCATTGTTATAGCCCTTTCAAAATCCCTGCATGACCCTGATAATTCAAGTCTCTTTTTCGACAATTATTTTGCAGGCCTGCAACTTTTCCTTTATCTCAAAAATAAAATGAAAATATATAGCCTTGGAACACTACGCAGCAATAGAATCGCTGGATGTCCCATTGATACAGACAAAGTCCTACAAAAACAAGGGCGGGGAAAATATGACTACAAAATTGACAAAGTCAAAGGTATCATCATTACAAAATGAGTAGATAATAAACCTGTTTTATTAGGAAGTACCCTTTATGGCGTAGAACCGCTAGGTACTGTAAAAAGATTTTGCAAAAATGCCAAATCAAAAATAGATATAGAGTGTCCATCAATAGTTATACAGTACAACAAACATATGGGGGGTGTTGATACAGCAAACGCTCTAATGGGTCTGTACAAAACTCCCCATAAGGCAAAGAGATGGTATTTTTGTATTTTTGCTTACCTCCTTGATGTATCTGTGGTAAATGCATGGCTGCTTTACAGAAAAGACTGCGTTGCTCTAGGCCAGAAAAAATACATGCCACTTAAAAACTTTAGGCTAGATATTGCCAAGTCTTTAAGTAGTTGTGGAAAGGAAGCCAGAAAGGGCCGACCTAGTGCTGAAAGTACTGATATACCCAAAATTCGGCGGCCAGTTGTTGAAAGGCCACATAACGCTTCAAGGTTTGATTCCTTGGGACACTGGCCTGTATATACCAGTAAAGGCAGGTGCAGAAATTATACTAAAGGGACGAGCCGCATGAAATGTATGAAATGCGACACCAGACTATGTTTTACAGAAGCAAAAAATTGTTTCAAAGATTTTCATGTTAATCAAAATTAAATTGATTATTATAATAAAAACAATTTTATTTAATAAAAAAGTTCTTTTATTGTTCAATGTTACCATATGGTTACAATTCATATTTTCATAAAATTTATAAGTAAAGAAATATAAATACTAATAAATAGATCAGCATTTTTTTCTGATATAACAGCAGAAGTTTCAGAATTTTACAAGACGTTCTTAGCGTTGTGACCGTTAACGGTTATAAAAATCTATGTTACCATATGGTCACATAAACCGATAAAGGGTTAATATGGGGTCATTATAAGGATACCTTCCAAGAATACTTTGATGTTTCTTAAGTCTATGTCATTAAATACACTCATATTGCTCTTTCTCTTATTCCATTTTTCTTGTTGAAATGCAAATATAACATGACGGGGGGTTTCAACTCGGGTTGAGGTTTTAACTGGCCAATTGTGTCTATTAGTTTTTACTAGTTCTGGATACTCAATTAATTCCCAACTCCTAAACGCTATTATTATATCAGTATTTTTATCTATAATTTTTGTTAGTGATAGTTCTTGAGGAATTCCTACTGATATATGAGGTATATTTCATGTAAGTTTGTTAAGACTAATTTTTAGATTTTCCTTGTCATCTGTGGTTGAAATGGCATTGTTATCGGTTTTATCCCTAACAAGTATGAGCTCTTGTTTCGAATTTAATATTACTTTTTTATAGTCTTCGAAGAATCCCATCAAAGTTTTAAGGGGTATGCAAACATTAAAAAATCTAGTTTTTTCATCGACTATACAGTTGTTGTCGTAATCGCACCTGTTTGAAGAGTTTTAACAGGATGCCAGCCTGCATTTCGTAATTTAGCTGACTCGTTTCCATTAAATTATAACCTTTTAGAGTTGATGTGATACCAACATTCCTAACCGAATCTATAGTAACACCATTTAATTGGTATCTTATTTCCTTAAAAAGAAAGGCAATTCAATTATTTGTTAAACTCAACGTTTTAGAAACTGTTTCGTCGTCTCTAGTTAACTTTCCTTCTATGTAAAAAAAAATCTCACAAGGAAGGGTGTATTTTTCAATTTCATGGACGGGAATTATTATCTCATCACAATTTCCTAATTTGGTGGGTAAATAAGGTTCATAAGAATGCATTTCCGAATGAGTGATGGAATAATCAATTAAAAGCTTTTCTGTAACATTAAGTATATTCATATTAAAAGTTCAAGTCCTAAAGACTACAGAAACTTTTTATTTGCAGTTGTTAGCTCTTTAACGTTAACACGTCTACTAATGATTTTCTTGACTAATTTATGCCTATTATATGTTTTTTGAACACTTTTATTTGGAATACTAAAATTTCTGTTGTATAATACAACCATTATTAATCTAATATTCTTTCAGTAATCTTGTCTATCACTTTTACGGTAACAGAAAAATATATATATTTTGTGGACTTTCAATTATTTTAAATCCAGGGGAGACGTTTGGAAAAAATTGATGAATAATATGAACAGCAATACTGCCATCGATACATAGCGAATTAACTTTCATAATTTCTGCAGGAACATCTGAATGTTTACTCTTTCCGTCACCTCTAATAACCTGATCTTTGAATCCTAAAATTTTGCCTATACTACCCTCTTTAAATGTGATATTTGAAGAAGATTTAATTAACGATTGTAGAGTATTATTATTTGCAAATAAATGAAACGAAATCCCTATTTTATCAAATTGTTTTATTAAATATTTATTAATATCTTGAATTTCATAGCTTCCGGGAGGGATTTCAATAAAATCGTTACCATCCCCATAGACAAATTTATTATTTTATTCATCAATATTTGGAATAGCATTAAAAGTTTCAAAATTAGTTAACCTATAACATATACTGAGTCAACATTTAAATAAATTGGAGGGTTAAAATCCGCATGCACCGTTGCTCTTTGAGCAGAGAGCACTATTGTGAACGACATTCTAACGTATTGTCTTCTTAAATGATTCTAAGATTTTCTATTGTATGTTTTTATAAAGAAATGTTAAACAAAGTTAACCACAATTCGGAGAATTGTAAGACTGGTAAGAGTTATGATTATATTGTGTGTGTGGTCGCCTCTATCAAGCGAGTGTCTTATTTTATGGTTCCAAAAGTACAAGTGAAAAAAGTAGTGTAAAAGGCAAATACAAATATGGAAAACATCACTATCAGTCATCAATATGTAAAACTAATACTAATGTCCTACATTAAAATAGTCTCAATAAACTAAGAAAAATCACGACATTTTATACTTTCACATCTTTGAAGACAATAACATTTGAAAATCAATAAATCTTGAACTTTGTCCTCCAGAATAAAGGTCCCTACACTATAAGATTTAGTTTTTTTATTTAAATGTGTTTTGCTGCAAAAGTCATTGGTGGTAGCTTAAAAGATGTCTTTTTTAAATTGTTTTGAATGTAAAACCCCATGTATTTTTAGGAGTAGACCAAAGGAAGAAGAAAAATTTGGAGCTCCGTGTGACTCCTGTGATAATGTAATCTATAAAGAATGTTCTGGGATCCCCACTACAGAAGCTCATGCAGTGGCTTTAGCCCGTAGAAATGTATTTTTTTATTGTCCAAATTGCAAAAATTGTATTGGTGATAGACACAAAATAAACAAACTTAATGATTTGTATGTAAAGTATAAGGCTGAATGCAGACAAAAGAATATTTTAATTGAGAAATTGCAGAATGAGTAGGAAATAACCAAGACAGAGCTTGAATCTGAAGTAATCAAGCTAACTTCTGAAAACAAAGCTAAATCGGACCACATAACTAGACTTAAGACAAACACTAAAGATTTTGAAGACTCTGTTTTTGGAGCTGAACAAGAATTTCTTGACAGACTAAAGGCACAGAAAGATGAAATTTCTGATTTAAATAGGCAAATTCTTCAATTAATTGATACTAATAATAATATAAAATAATTCTCTTGAATCTGATCTATGTGCTTTGAACAATTTAAAATCCAATCTATTGACTAGCATTGAAGTTCTTGAAAAAGACAATAAAGTGTATATTTCGGATTTGAAATATTGTAGGGCAAATTGTTTTTCTCTACAAGAAGAGCTGAATGCTGTTAACGGGAAAATCATTAAACCAAATTTAGTTGATAGTTCCGTTCAGTGCCAGTTTGAAGGGACTGAATCTGTATCTGGGCACTTGGCTGGTGATGGCTCAGCTGCTCAAGCCCGTTAATCACTAAGCCGGATGAAAAGTTAACAGAGATCTTAATTTTATCTGATGAGCTAGGTAGAGACTTTCATGTTATATTGGAGCGTCTTTTATCTAAATATCCCAAAAGTAGATATAACATTTAACAAATAATTAAACCGGCTGCGGATTTTGAAAGTGTGGTTTGCAGTGTTCAGAATCTCATTCAAGGGTTCTCAAAGGACGATTTTATCATCGTAGTGGCGGGCTATAACAACTTCTTAAATGATAGATTTTTAACGGCTAAATATCTTTTGGACTTGGCGGAGAAGTGTTCACATTCAAACTTTGTTTTTGTGTCTGTACCTTATGTTCCCTTATATAAGCGTAATTTGGATGGGGTGTCTAGAATTAATTTTAATATTTTTAAGTTTGATACAAAAGTTAAATACCTTCTTGATAGAATTAATTTTAGGTCTGTAAATAATGTATGTTTTATTGATTACAACTCATCAAAAGGTATAAAATTGGGCAAGCAATCTGTGTGTAACGTTATTGTTCGTAATGCCCTGCTCAGTGTTTTCAATGAGCAAAAAAATCTTATTTTTGTTACTTTGGTGAAACTTGATACTTGTTCTCTATCTCTAAATAATAATATCACTGAATTATCTCCTGTGTTGGAGAATGATATAATTGAGCATGAGATTGATATTCTCGCACCTTTTGTTAATCCGTTTACATGATGGTGCCACTGACAAAAGCTTGTTGAACATTTTTTATAGTTTCACCTCCTGTTAAGGAGGATAATAAAAAAAAATAATTTTAAGGATTCTGTTAGCATAAATAGGTCTGACATTTCTATGATATTATTAAACATTCAATCGTTAAGGAACAAATGTGATTACTTCTATGTGTTTTTAGAGAGTAATAATTTACCTGATATAATACTTATTACTGAACACTGGTTAAAGCCAGGCGAGTGTTTTCTTATTTCAGAATATACTCCAATTTCTATATTCTGTAGGGAAAGTGTTTTACATGTAGGTGCGTTGGTTTTAGTTAAGAATAAGTCGTATTTTAATAACAATTTTGTAAATGTTGATAAATTTAATTATTTGTTGGAGGAATGTATTTTTGAATTTACGCTGTGCTTTTGCAAGCGTTATAACTTGCATATTTTATGTTTGTACCGTTCACCGTCAGCTCAGGTTTATGAATTTTTGAGGAAACTTGATATTATTCTCTCACACATTTCGCCTTGAACTAGAATTATCCTGGCTGGTGACCTTAACATCAACTTTGATGATAAACATTCAATTAATACTGTTTTGCTTGTAAGTTTGCTCACAACGTACGGTTTGGAAATGCATACTGACTCACCTACTCGTGTATCTAGAACGTCAGCCACTACTATTGATTACTTCTGCTCAAACATTGATGTTACATCTTGCTTAGTCATAGATGCTGGCCTTTCTGACCACAAGGCTGTGTGTTGTACCTTTTCTGGTACGTTGGCTGAGATTAATAATAAATGCTGTCATGGTAGAATCTTTAGTCAGGCAAATTTTGATGCAATTCGGCATCTTTGTCTTAATGTCAATTGGCTGGGTATAGAAGTGTCTCCACAGCCATTCACAACATTTCACAATGTTTTACTAGATGTCTTTGACCGGGCTATTCCATTGCGCCAGTTAAAGCATAGGAAAGAGAAAAGAAAAGGAAAACTGTGGCTGACTAAAGGATTGAAAATATCTGCAGCTAATCTTCGTTGCCTTAACTATATTAAAAAATATTCTGATAATTTAGGTTTTATTTCGTATTGCAATAGATATCGTAGGATTTACCGTAGACTAGTAAATGCTGCAAAAAATTATTATTATGAAAACCGACTTTCATGTGCTAAGAACAGACAGAAAGAGAGTTGGTGCATTATTAACGAATTGCAAAACAAAGCTGTTAGGTCTGGTTCTTATAGTGACATTGATCCAGATACATTAAACAGTTTTTATTGCAGTATTGCAGGAAAATTGGTCCAGAATTTATCTGTGGGAGTTGATCCTCTTTCTTATTTGAAAGATTTATCTGTGTCTGATTCTTTTTATTTTTTCCCCACACATAACCAGGACAATAGAGAGACTCTTCTTAGTATAAAAAACAAAAAAGCTTGTGGAGATGACGAGATTTCAGCTGAAGTTCTCTTAAAGTTGCCGGAAGATGCTTTGGATGCCCTCGCTTTTGCAATTAATGATTCCTGGTCTAAAGAAGTTTTTCCTTCATGCCTAAAATCGGCAATATTGATTCCCTTGCATAAGGGCGGGGATCTCAGTGAGCTCTCGAATTTTCGTCCAATTTCTCTTTTGTCTACGGTCTCCAAGGTTATTGAGAAAGTTGCTAAGAAGAGATTGTGTGAGTATCTTGAGACATTTCATTTACATACCTTGAATCAGTTTGGATTTCAGAATGCAAAAGGGACGCACGATGCAATTTTTGGTTTTCTCGAGTTGTATGGTTTCAGGGCCTCGGCGCTGTTGTGGTTTTCTTCATACCAATCTGTAACTACTTCCGAAAGGCGATCTTCGTCATTGAGCATAAATTGTGGGGTTCCGCAAGGGTCTGTTTTGGGTCCTCTCTTGTTCTTGATTTATATTAATGATCTTGTGAAAGTTAACATATAAGGAAAATTTACCTTATTTGCCGACGACACCTCGATTGTTTGGCATAATAAAGAGATTGCTCAGCTAAGGAAAATTCGACGAAACTCACGACTTGCTGGAGGTTAAAAGATGGTGTGATTCAAACCGACTTTCTTTAAACTGGACGAAGACTAATGTTGTTGGTTTTAGGTGTGACATGCAGAACTTGCAGTTGGACAGTGTTACAATCCTTGACAGCCATGTGACAAGGTTTTTTGGGGTTTTTGTTGATAAAAAATTACGTTTCGAGGATCACATTTTAAATTTGAGCAAGAAACTCTCTTCTGGCTGCTTTGCAATCAGAATTGCAAGAAATGAACTTGGAATGGCAGTGGCCCGTGCCGTTTACTTTGCCTTATTTGAATCGCACCTCAGATATGGGATTCCATTCTGGGGTTTTAGTAGTCAATATCTGTTAAACATCTTGTTTGTGCTGCAGAAGAAAGCTGTTCGCTTTATTGCTGGTGTGGGTCTAAGAGAATCCTGCAGACCTCATTTTCTGTCACAAAAAATCCTAACTCTTAGCTCTTTATTTATCCTCGAAACAGCATGTCTAATCTTTAAGTACCGAGAAAATATACAGCGTCCTGCAGGTCAACGAAACACCAGACAAGCTTTGGATTTGCCTTTGCCAGTGCCTACTTCTGCTTTGACTAAGAATTCTTTGATTTATGAGGTTAGAAAACTTTTTAACCACTTGCCAAGTAGCCTTAGAACAATTGGGTCATTAAAATAATTTAAAAGAAGTCTTAAAAAAGTATTGTTAGGCAAAGCCTACTATAACCTTGCCGAATTTTATGCTGACCCTATTGCCTAATTTGTCTGTTTGTATATGTTATCTATCTTATGTTCTTTTTTCAGCTGTACTGTTTTGCACATACTTGTATTTACTATGTTTGTATTTTATATTGTTTAGCTTGTTTAATGTTTTAAGATTTTTTGGATACTATTAGACTTTATATTATTTTGTAGTATGCTTTGTCAATGGAAATCGCATTTCCTCGATAATAAAGTATTTTGAGTTTGAGTTTGAGTTATGAGATATATAATTTTGTTTTTGCTACCAGCGCTAAAAAATAGCATTTAATTGTTAAATTTAACATAATCGAACATGAAAGCTAGTGTCGTGGAGAGAGTAAATAAAACCATAAAAAATTTAATGTTGAAAAAGTTTAGTTTAGGTGGAAATTATAAATGGGTAGACATTTTACACGAAATTGTAAAATACTTATAATAATACAGTTCATTCTACTACTGGAAAAAAACCATCTGAAATCGATAAAAACAATGAAAAAGAAGTTCTGACATCATCTTATACATATAAGAAAACAATTGACCTTAGAAAATTAAAATTTCAAATTGGTGACTATGTCCGACTTAGCAAACAAAGAGAAGTTTTTACAAAGGGTTATACTCCTAATTGGTCAAATGAAATGTTTAAAATATATGAGGTTAAATTAACAAATCCTAGAACGTATTTAATTAAAGATAAAAACAATTAAGAAGTTAAAGAAACTTTTTATGAGGAATTACAAAAGGTCAAATATCCTGACGTGTACCTAGTTGAGAAAGTTTTAAGGCGAAAAGGAAATAAAGTTTTAGTAAAATGGTTAGGATTAGAAAAAACTCATATTTCTTGGATTCTTAAAAAAGAGGTATTGTAATATATTTTTAAATATTTTTGATTTTTATATACAAATAAAAGATTACCAAGTACTTAATTGTTTTATTTCAAATATTTATTTAAATACATTAAATCTTTCCTTATAAATTATATTTCTATATTCTTTATCTAACATATTGCTAATATTTTTTTTGCACTCCAAAATCCTAGTCTTAAATCGCAACCTGTCTAAATAAAACTTTTGATATTCACATATTCGAGCATACCTATATGCAAACTTCCACTTTACCAATAAATGAACTTTATTGTTAGCTTCATTAATATGCACTAATTTCATCATAATATTTTCTTTTTACGGTGTTTTTCCTTAGCTTATTTTTCAATTCGCATGGATGCATTATTAACATATCCGACATTGTACTAACATTTTCACTGTTGGTGTTTGGGCTTGGTTAAGAAATCTTTATACATTCGTTGAGATTCGAAATTTGGTACACATTGAAGTACTTATCGAATTCTTGGTTTCTAAGTATTTTAAGCAACAAGTTCTTGCAGTTCCCATAATTTATCCATGGAATCACACGCAAGACAAATATAAACTCCGTCCACGTTTTGAATTCTTATAATAGGAGTAGAATTAATTTTTTCAAAATATAAAATAATGTCACCAATAATAACCGGAAACGAGTTGTTTCCAGGCGTATAAAAATAACTTGTTATAACTCCCTGATATATCGCCAACTTTTTCCAATCTTCTTCATTAAAATTAGCAAAAAATCTATTTTGACTTCCTATTTGAATTTTTGGTGAAAAATCATCTAATCGCAATCCAACACGAAGAAACTTTGAGGCACAATTATTCAGATAACAAAATTTTAAAATCAAGTTTTTCAGTTATTTTTTTGCAAACTTTACTTTCACTGTTCGTTGTAGAATTTAGCATATACATATGCTTGGGTAGTTTTAATGAACATTGCGGTTGCTATATTTAAATACTTATTAAAACATCTCTCGGTTTTTTATCAATGCCCCCACTCTGCATTAGAGTTCAAAATTTTTTTAAGTGTTTCATATACAAAGAACTAAAAAATAATAGTATTTTAATTTAATTTATATCAGTAATAAATAAACCCCAGAGAAGTTAATATTAAAAATACCACAAAATTATCATAATATATAACATGTATGCCAAAATCGGAGTTTTTGCTATGAAAATTAGTAGAATTATAATTAAATTATTATAAAGTATTTTCTACAAATTTTTGAATCCAGTTAGTGTCAAAAATCGTATTATTACAATAATAATATAAAATTTTGAAAAAATCACTGTCTTTATCAGCTTGTTTTATGTGGTAAGAAAAAACAATGTACTATTGTAAATTTTTTTAGTTTTCATGAAATGGCAAGATTCGCGCCATACTGTTCCAATGTTCTTTTCTTAACATATTTCGCATTTTAGCACTTTAGATGGATGATAAACAAATATAGTCTGCGACAATTGCGTATAATAAGATATGGATATGCACAATAAAACAAACTGGATTAAAAAAAGGCAATGTGCAATGCTAATTTATAATTATTTTTATCAAATTCATTTTTAGACTCATTGCGTAGTTTCATACTCAAGTCAATATACGGTTTTAACCATGGTGACTGAGTAAACCCTAAAACTCTATGTACCCCAGTTAATTGCAATCCATGTTCAATGCACTGTTTTAAAAGTGTATAATGAATTACATATTTTACTTTATCTTTTAAATTTGGTATTAACTTTGACCAATTAGAATTGGGGGGTTTATAATTTTCAAGTTATTATGAGATTAATGTAAGTCCGTGGGGCACTCCAAATCAACTTGAAGCACATAGCGTTTCTCAGAGGAGTCGGAAAGGTTTGTAATATCTAAATTGTCTATTTCTGATTTTAAAAGTCATATGAAATTTTCCTGTGGAAGATATTGAGACATTGCGTATTATTAAAGATTGGTAGCATCGAGATACATGATAAAATTAGTAGGTTTTAAAGGATCAAAATCAGAGAGAAATACATTATTGTCAACGGCTTTTCTACATGCGCAAGTGCTAACACCACCTCGCATACTACTTCTAATTGAACGCCTGTATAGCGTAAACAGGAATCAAAACTCAAACCGGAAAATGTATAATAATGTGCCGGGTCTAATTTATAGGTGTTCATAAAAGTTTTCCTAAAATTTTGAAAAATATCTGCTAAAAGTAAAACATCTGATTTTAGGTAAATATCAGAATAATTACCTAGGCTGTTACAGTTAAAAATTTCCACACTTTTTTTGCCCTTTCATATTCTTCTTTGCTAATATGTTCATTCGTCAAGTCATTATAAAATTCCTCTTGTTCAGGTAATGCGGTTTTATTTAATTTTGTAAAGTATTTAATGTAACTGTACGGAAATACCCCTTTTAATCGAATATATTTAAGTTTTTCAATATCAGTAAAATATTTATGAACTTCTTTACACTGATTATCACTTAGCTTTTCAGATAATTTTGCAAGGGAATTGAAAATTGAAAAGAATCAGTAAATCTCAAATTTATATACTTTATTTTAATCCCAATTTTCGGTCATAATAAGTCTATTTTTATATGTTTCTGAAAGGAAATATATTTTTATTTATTTTCTGCTATAACCGACAATTGCTCTTGACTGTGGCATATATTTTTTATGAATAAATGGGAATCGTAATTTTTTAAATTATGAAATATAACTGGAATAAAATGTGGTTGCTTATAATTTAAGATGCACAAGAAATGTGCAACTCTTCTATATTTTCCGGTTAAATGGCAATGGTCTGCCACTTTTTCGTTATCATTTTCAAATGGTGTTTTCAATGTGACACTCGCTTAAATACTGATAACTCAATTTTTCTAATCCAGTCAATTTTTCCATTTTTTTAAAGTTTCCTAAATACCTTATATATGTCATGAACCTCCCTTTCTAGAAAATGTATAAACAGTTGAGCACAATTAGGCCCTCTGTATAATTCTAGCTTTGAAACATTATCATCAAACGAACATTTTAAGTAATATGCAAATGAATACGCGACATTTTTTTACAGTTTTATCTAAACCTAACTCTACATTATCGGTACTATCAACAGGTTTAAGTACACATACAAAATCATCATATATGACAAAAGCAACTTCCATTTGATTTTGAATATTTTCAAAATACGTTCCAGTACGTTTTTTCCAAATTTATCTTCTTTATAATCTTTTGATGGTAAATGTATTCTTACAAAATCGCAGTCAAAAGTATTATGTCTAGTTAAATATTCTTCTGAACTAAAATACTGAAGACATCCATCACATAGATATTTTTTTCCATTATGTTTTGAAACTTGGCTTAATATTAATCTACTTAAATCAGAAACATAACAGTAGTGAAAATTCCCATCGTCATCACTAATTAATAATAAATTAATATGGTTTGGTTTTTTAAATTTTAAATAATGTAGAGGGCATATTACTTCATAACTAAACCTAAAGTTTTTTCTAATTTTTCCAAAGAACAAATATTAATAGATATATGGTTCTGTAAAGTTTCAAAAAAAACCCATCCTGCAACAAAAAAATTAATTAGACTATATTAGATTTTTTATGATTTTTAATAAAATATAAAATGGTTTTAAAATATTTAAAAAATTACCTGAATCTTTTTCTGCTAAATCATCAGTCTTTCGGTCTATTATTTTACACATTTCATTTATGTTCGATATAATATCTGAGCTAATACAAATAACTTTAAAAGGAGTATTGAATGACTTGATTGCGTGAACTCCGTTACCAGGATTGAAGTAAATACCAAATAATTCCATATTTATTTTTAAGCATATATGGGTTTCAAGAATTTTTTTTATTAAGCTTCTAATTTTGTCTGATATATCATTGAAAAACAGTTGAATGTTTACATATAATGCTTCTGCTAAAATTCTGTAGGATATGATTCTTTTATCGAGAGTAGATTTAATAATTTATACTCCACTAAGCTATGTTATTCTTATGTGTATTAGTTCGAAGGTGGTTAGCCCACAGTGATGTTCTAATAGATTTCTTGCAGTGTTCACAATATTTGTTGCTTTCTAAAACTAGAGCATTCTCTAAATAACTTAAAATTATAATAAAAAAACACCAAGTAAATTCAAAATACGTTTACAGTGCAAAAATAAAAAAGTGCCTCAGTGACATAAAAATAGATTTAAAATAGTGAAATCACTGCTAGCCTTAATATTCCATAAAAAATGTCACGCCTTAAATGACTCCAAAACTGCAAATCGTACTTTAAATTTACATGTAAAATAGGTGAATTTGCAATCGTAACAGCATACTTATATCTAACAAAATGAATACTAATAAAATTTGGTCACTCTAACTGAAAACACTCTGTATTGAGTACAGAAAAAATTTACAAGTTGAATTTATAAAATAAAACAATAGGTATTATGAGTTTTAAAGACAATGTATTGCTTCGCGTCCCTAGGCGTAAAAAAAATGTAGAATGTACTATAAAAAATAAACTCTTACCTTCTTTCTTTTTCAATCTTTGCTCCGATGAATTTTCCAAAATTTCTAGTTGTAGTTTGCCTCTTGCTGATATTTTTACACAGTTATTTCTTTGTGGCAAATTAAATTGCCTCTTCTAGTAAAAAATTTGTTAGAGTTTAAACATTTAAGATTCATTTTGGGCTGAAGTAAAAAAATGTGCCTTAACTACTTCTCTTCTTGGGAAGCAGTCATTAAGTTTCCTACGTACTGAGTTAAAACTGTAGGAACAAAACTTAAATAGGATTTTAAAAAAGGGTATAGGTGAGAGGGTGCGATAAAAAAATGTGTGAATATTTTTTAATCCATAGAATCTGCCCACCCATCAAATAAACGTTTAATTCTATTCCAAATTTCCTCTTGTTCGTTAACGATGGAATTATTTTTTAATTGTGAGTCAAACAAGTTGTTTAAACAAAAGTCAAAAGATTTTTATTTTGACAAATTTTTTTTAATGGCAAAATGAATTTTTTTGACGCATCGTCTGTTTGCGTCGAATTTGTCCTATGAAAATAAAATTGCTCAGGTGTTTTTGGTTCTGGAGAACATAGTTATAAATTTGTATTTTCATTGGGTGTAAATTCTGTCTGAGAAATATCACTATACTGGGACCCTTGGGTAAAAATTGGACTTCTCTGCCCGCAAGTAATATCACTGTCAGAATCCTGATAATTTTTTATAATTTGGGATAAAACAGAAGAGGAATTCGGAGGTGAATCATTTTTAAAAATGTCATTGTTTCGATCAACTGAGAAATCCGAACCAGAAGGTGACCTATTATCACAGAGAGTGGGCTCTTTAGAACAATTGTTGGTCAAAAGGAGAACAGAATATTTGGAATTTGGAACATTTTAGGTAACGTGTAAATATTGTAAATTGTTAGAGCAAAGTATAGTATCAACATCAAAAAGAAAATCTTCTAAATCTGAACTTTCGTTATGAGTAAACCTCTAAAGGTTCGTCTTCATTAAAGTGTAATATATTTAAATCAGGATTAGTTTCTGATAGATTCTCATTCGGTTCCCAGTTGCTTAATCCCTCAGTTCTTCTGGTATAAATACGACACCGGCTAAATTTAAATTAGAATTCTGAGAAAAGATATTGCACGATTTTTGTTTTGAAGATCCTATACACAAGTAATCTTTAAATTTAGACATGTCTTCATCAGTAGGTTCGTCAGTATGATTAGAATTATTATCCTCTAAAATATTAATTAACTCTTGGGTCAGGATATTATTAGAATAAATTGCTTGCAAGTTCTCTGCAACAATTTTTTTTTATTTATAGAATTAAGTTGTAAACGAGAATTATTTCTACCATACCTTGCACCATGTCCCTGAAAGATCGGCTCCTTTGGCTTAAATTATCACTTGAATTTGGAATTGCAGGAACATACACATTTTGCAAAATTTGAACTTTTTTACCCTCCATTTTGGTAAATTTGTAAAAATGTAAAAATAATCTTATATGAAACGGAACGGAAATAACGGGAAATGTTTTAACTCGACAAATACGTTTTACGACGTTAAACGAAACTTAAGAAGTGCTTAACTAAAAGCATAAGACGGTCGAGTTTATAAAGAGAAATCGAAAGTTTCTAGACGGGTTTATTGAAGGTCAGTGCTACGGCCTAGATGCAACTCTTTAAACTTGACCTTGCTCACATGTTCCGCCTTCCCCCTTTCCCTCCCCTGTGGTGGAGACTCAAGTCGCTTCCTAGGGCCCAATACCCTCCCTTCCATAGTGAGAGCAGGGGCACGAAGAGGGGGAGGAGAGGGAAGGGGGAGGGAGAGGTGGTTGTCGATGACCTCACGGGCCTTATGAGTCAGGAAAATATATTCGAGGGTCCAATAATATGGTTCGGAACAATGGGACTATGACGAATAATGCTGCACTATACCCGTAGAAACTGACTGTTTGAGTGTACTGTTTAGTGTCTATAGAAACAGAAAAATTAGGGACAGTGTTAGTTAAATTATTAAAGTGCTTAGAGATAATAGAAAAATAGTGAAAACGATTTTTTAGAGTCAATTAAATTATTACACAAATAATTTTATGGAATCTGCATGTATCTAGTCAACCACAAGTAATAATATTTTCGTTAAGTTTTGATTATTAATTGACTGCTCAAAAAAAATGTACACATTTTTTTTTATTTGGACGTGTAATATTTGTGGCAAATTTTGCTTTGTTTATTTCAGTTACTTAAAATTTATATACAAAAACATTTAGTTGCACTACATATTTAGAAAAATAGGAAGAGTCTGTTAAACTATTAAAATGCTTAGAGACAATTGAAAAGAGTGAAAAAGAACTATTTTTAGAGACAATAAAATTAGAAGTAGTGTACAAAGATTTATACAATTTTTAAACAAACGTTTAATAAGTTGTAATGTTTTGGTTACATTATGTTTTAATTAAGTGCTTAATAAAATGCACACATCGTTTTAGTAAATTTATAGTGTCTTAAAGAAATTCGGAAAACCAGATTTAAATGATCTAGGTATAATGCAGTTAAAAGTAATAGTGTTTAGTAATTACGGGCAATATTTTAATCTCCATATAACTTTATTCTTCGAATATTTACTGTGGAAACGATTGTTGGGACAATTGTAACCATGAAAAAATCCATCGAATAACATTATACGGAGCTGAAAATATCAGCCCTTGGTATAATAGTCCCATAAACATACGAATAGTCCAAATAGATTATAGGCAATACTTTTTAATGTTAAAACTAAAAAATAAATTACGTTTTTGGAACTTTTATTTGAATTGTATTTACATTACTAAAAACACAAATGTCTAGAAGTATCATCTGATACAATAATTTCGAACAAATTGCACATCTAATATCTAACACTTCGTTTATAATGAGTGTTTATATGTTCGTGAGAACCATTACCAAGAGACAATTGATGTATGTAATAACAAAAATAACATAATGTATTGTTGTTATGCCTAACACCGTACCAACTATCACATAACTTTGAACAATACAATATATTTTCTATGAAATATTCACGAAAAATCGGTACTAACACCTCTTTTGCCGTTGCATTTTCATCAGCTAGGTCAATTTCTAGATCTGAATCGCCCGATTCAATGTCGATCGTAATAAAATTATTTACATCTTGAAGCTCCAAACGTTCTCCTTCAAGTTTTTAAATTTCATAAGGTGGCAATAATGCAAAGGAATGGTTTCAGAATTAAATAACAAAATAATAAAGCAATACTCTTTTCTACACAATGGACACGTTAAAAAACTGTCCACGGTCGACTAAACAGTTAAGGCAAAATTTATGATCACAAGAATTAAGCCTGCATCTTTTTACATGTTTTAAAATTATATAGCAAATAGGACACTCAAATTTCTTCTGTCACTTTATTTTCTTTTTAATTTCACTTGCTTTAAAACTCTTCGAGAGCCCCTTTTTTTGTTAGACATTTGACAAGTTTCAGAAATGTTTGTTACTTTACATTTACATCTTTAAATTGAAGCAGCAAAATTGTATTTACCCCTTTTAAACTTTAACTTTAAGAGGGGAGTCTCTCGAAATAGTCTTATATTATTAGTCATAGCTAAAAAGAAATAACCTTCGGCCACAAGGCTAAGTTAACGAACTCGATGGGATAATTTTCAATATTAGAGAGGAGGAGGAATAGATATAATTTTAAAATGATGGGGAGGAGGAGTAGATGCATCTCTCCTTAAATAACTACTGGAAGCCGCACCAAAAATTAGTAATTAATAGTAAAGTATTCTCACACTTCAGTTGTTTTTTCTATTTTTTTACAGACAAAGCGCAGTCAGTACTCTATTCTTAAAATATTGTATAATTAAGATGACTTCAAGGAAACCAACAGCAGTTGTCAGGCCATTCAGTGTAAATGGTAGTTTTATGCATGCGTTGTTCGAAAATAACTCTACTATAAACCTCGACGGTTTATACAAACGATGCATAAAAAAAATAATTTTGAGAATCGGCTGGATAGGATAGCCCAACAGCTTTATGACATGTTAGAAACGTTGGACCCAAAACTGCGTCGTATTCATAATTTAGTATTACAAGGTGTGTTAAGAACACAGGAGCCGAAAAAACCGTCCTTTTAAGGACGACAAAATACTTTGAGCGTAGTTAGAAACAACTAATTAGAATACACACTTTAGGTGATGTCGAACGAATGGGATGCTCTTGACTATGTTTTAACAAACATCGGACAGAGAGTTTCCCGGGGAACAGGACGTATACAACCAGCTAGTCCGGTCCTTGGGTCAGTAAGACGTATACACCCACCCCACACCTCCCTGCCCAATGCAAAAATCCGTCTTTTTTAGGACGGCAAAATACTTTGATCGTAGTTAGAAATAATAGTTAGATATCACTTTAATAGAAAGTGTATCCAACGTAGTTTGAATTGCAATAAGTCTTAAGGTTTATTACAATAAAAACATACTGCTTTGGGTGTTATCTTACAATAGCAAATAATGATATTCTCTTGTTATACAATATTTTGAAGGAGACAATTTCACATGTGTAAGAGATATTACTTGTCTTATATCAATATTTAGCTATCAATATAAATATGTATTTACAAGTGTTAGATTAAAGAACGAACTTGAAATAAAAAAAACAAATTTAATTAGTTTGGGTTAACTTGAGCCTCATGCCACAAACCCTCGGGGTAGCACTGCCGCGCCCTCTCCCCCCCGGATTTTGGGCTTTTTCAGGGGTCGAGAGCCATTTTTATGGCCTGTTACTTTTGTGAAAAAAATTTTGAGTGTGAAACATGAGACTTTGTCGCTTGAATGCAGAGCTATCTGTGTCACCTTACACAACCTGTTGGTTGTGTGTCTTGTATAGATAGCACTAGGTAAATACTATTCTCTTGTGTGGAATATTCACACTCACTGTTTTAATAATGATTAAAACTAATATAAATATTAAAGGACTTACTGAATTACGTAGTATAAAAGTTCATTTCCTGAATAATTTTACTTTTGGCACTTAAGCTAGTTCTGAATTCAAGCCACGATTTATGAAAAATTTCTTAGCACGCGTGCGCAGTCTTTTTTGTATATAATGAGCACTTTCACAGCCAGCAGATTATTTCATTTCCAATCATGGCACCGGAAAGACTAGTCAAACCAGTATGCCGGGTAAGGCCATATTCGATAAATGGCATTTGTATTGGGTATACCGAGAGGATACCCAAAATAAACACAGGTAGGCTGTGTGAGGAAAGTCTCACAATCGGTGACGATTTATGGTTGCCGCCGCAACCAACACCCTTAAAAAAGTCAAACTTTCTCTCTCAAAAACTTCCACTGTTTTTTAATACTACTCGATCAATCACACGCGCAATAACTTGTTTTCCATGTTTTTAGCTTAGTAACCTAATATAGATTTCTTGAACATTAAAAAAGTACATTTCATATTCTTTAACGATCTTTTTCTCTTTTTCAAATTCGACGTTGTCTAGTTGAGTAAAATTTACTTTTTAGTACGTGAAAAATTTGTATGTAGTGCTGCCAAATCCTACTATTTTTCTCATAAAGTAACGCGCATCCATTCTCGTCATCCACCTAATCACACCTCCAAACCAACCTACAGTATAAACGCTCCTAAAATAAGAGCCAATATCTTCATATTTCACTTGTAACAAATAACATCAACATGTGTGATGAGGGTATAGTTGCCGACAAAAATCTTAGCTCTAATGCTTTCGAGCTTAATGGTACTCGAGCTACTTTTCTGTTTTCGAGCAGCCAAACAACTGGTACCTACTGCAGGTACGTCAGCTATATTGATATTGGTAATCGTGTAAAAATCACTCTTCGAGATCTTTTCAGATCTTCACTTTTCAGGGTCCCTAGATGACGAAAAACATGTTTTCTCAATTTCTCAAACTACTTATCCGTTTGACACATTTTGGTCAAAAACTAAGGGTCATATGGGGATGACCTGGTAACATTTTGGTAAAAATCTAATATGGCGAAACAAAATGGCGGCCCAGTGAAGTGTAAAAAAATTATTCTTAAAAAATTACTCATCCAATTTATCTCAAATTTTGCAAAAACATTAAGTATTATGTTGAAATGAAGTGTTAAAATTTTGATACGAATCCAAGATGGCGGAACAAAATAGCGGCATAATAAAATATTTAAAAATTCAGCCTGAAAAACTGCTCAATGGTTTGATTTCAGATTGTGTGCCATAACTAATTGTGGTATGGGGATCAACTAATAGAATAGTGGTACTAATTCAAGATGGCCGAACAAAATGGCGGCCAAATAAAATGTTTGTAATCGTGAAAAAATCCCTCTCAGGTTTTACACATCTTTACGTTTTAGCGTCGCTAGATGCCAAAAAATGTGTTTTATCAATTCCGTCCGTCCGTCTGTGTGTCTGTCAGTTCGCGGCATAGCTTAAAGACTACTTACCCGATTGACTTCAAATTTTTATCAAACATTAACGGTCATATGGATATGACCTGGTAATATTTTGGTAAAAATCCAAGATGGCGAAACAAAATGGGGGTCTAGTGAAATGTTAAAAAAATTATTATGAAAAAACTGCTTATCCAACTTATTTTAAATTTTGCATAAATGTCAAGTATTATGTTAGAATCAAGTGATAAAATTTTGGTACGAATCCAAGTTGGCGGAACAAAATGACGGTATAATGAAATATGTAAAAATTCAGCCTGAAAAAGCTACTTAATGGATTGATTTCAAATTGTGTGCCACAACTAATTGTAGTATAGGGCTCAACTATTAATACTGTGTTACTAATTCAAGAAGGCGGAACAAATTTTATTAAGACCAAATAAAATGTTTGTAATCGTGAAAAAAATCACTCTCTCAGGATTTACATATCTTCACGTTTTAGCGTCCATAGATGCCAAAATACATGTTTTTATCAATTCCGTCGGTCCGTCTGTGTGTCATATAGGGATGGCCTGATAATATTTTGGTAAAAATCCAATACGGCGGAAAAATATTAAAAAAATGTTTGATAGAGTGGTGTATTATTTGGGGTTAAGATCCAGTAAAAAACCAAGTATTTTTTTAAATTGTCGACGTTTCGCAACTTTATTGCTGCATCTTCAGGAGACATATGTAGATTCTATATCCAGCATGAAACCATATATTCCGTTTGTCCGCAGATTTTTCCCAGTTTCTATATGGTTTTCGGTAACGATCCTCCTGTTTTTATGTTAGAGTGGTGTATTATTTGGGGTTAGGATCCAGTAAAAAAAACAAAGGACTTTTTTTTATTATCGACGTTTCGCTACTCTATTGTTGCATCCTCAGGACACGTAAATTTTATATTCTGCATGATACCCATATTATCAGTCTTTACCTACTTCGTTGGTTCGCAGATATTTCCCAGATATTAAATTTCTTATCGTTGTTATGTTAGAGTGGTGTATTATTTGGGCTTAGGAAATATCTGCGGACAAATAAAGTAGGTAAAGACTAATATGGGTTTCATGCAGGATATAAATTATATGTGTCCTAAGGATGCAACAATAAATTGGCCAAACGTCGGTAATTCTTTCCAATAAAAATAATAATTCATAACGAGGGAAGTTCCGGGTAAAATAATATACCGATTTTTTTTCGGTTTCATGGAAGCTGTGAGAAAAATGTTTATATGTACAAAATTATAAAATAAATTTGACGTGTTTCACTATTTTTTAGGCAAGTTTGATGTTTCGGGAATACACTGTATATTTGAAAAAATTGTTTTAAATACAAAAAAAAAATAAGACATTTATTTTTTGTATATTTTTTTTTATTTTCAGGAAGCTGCCTCATATTTTTAGAGGTACCTTGTATAGTGAACAAAAAATTTTATCTAGAAAAGTTAATATAAATTTGAGGTATTTCGCCATTTTTCAAAATATTAATTATATGTTATATATAAGTAAATAATTGTATTAAAAAAAATTAAAATATAGATAATCGAAAAAAATCCAGTATCTACATCAATGACTTTCCGTATCAAAACAATTAACTTAATAATATCTGATTTCAATTATACTGTTACCGGTTTGTACGTTCTCAAAATACGATTTTTTACATTATACCCCTTATTTCTGGTGGAAATTTGAAATGAATTGGTTTGTCGGTTCTGAAGTTATCTTTTGAACGAATTTTGAGTACACATATACACACATCCGTAGAGGCATTATCAATTTTCTTCTACAAATATGTTTTTCATTGCCGCATCAACCGCCGAAAAGAATTCAAAATATTTAGTTTGTAATACGCCTTGCCGTATAAATAAAATCCTTGTTAAATGCTATCATACATATGTAAAACATCTGAAACTCTAAGACGTCCCTTAATAATTAAAACATAAATATACATAGCTTTAAGTTACCACACCATCTATGTGTAGCGGAGTAATTAAATAACACGTTTATAGTTAGTATTCTTTATTAATTATCCTTGCTGCAGATTATTACAATTAGAACATTACATTATTGCATATTTATAATTGCCTAACTAAGTTGGGTTAATGACCACGATCATGAATCAATACCAAATTATATATACAATGCTTTACTTATTACCTTTACACCTCCCTTTCTTAGAGAATTACCTTCACTATTGCCACTTGTGAAGGGCATGCCAATCTTATTTTGATATTAAATCGTAATGTAAACATTTTTATGAAAAAAGAAAAATTGATGCAAAGGAAGTAAGTATAACTACTTGTTTAAAATGTATCTCAGGAATTAAAAAAAAAAATATCAATGTGAACCAAGGATCTGAAAAGTACACAATTATCAAAATATATTAAATATATATTTGAACTTAAGTATAGTTATTATAAAATAAAAAGCTTAATTTTTATATTTGATTACACTAGTGACCTACCCCAAGCAGCACTTTTAGTCATGAAGACCTCATTGTTATCACAAGTATTTTCGTTGAAGTAACCGGAACTTGATGTCGCTGTTTAAGCTGAGACTACGTAGTTATTACCAAAATGGGGAACACTTTTAGGGTAACTATTTCGTGAATAACATGTAATTGTGACTTTGACTAGTATGTAGAAAGTACAGAATTGTGTAATTCCATTTAAGTAGCCGAATAGTAACAATTCACTCTATTCGTCACTTCCTTATTTCTGTCTTTATTTAGTCCGTTTTAAAAATATGTACGGTTCGTTTTAATACAAACAAAACATTTATGGCGACTACAAACACTCAAATTGGGAATATGGTGTAGAGCGTATAGAATACGTTATTTGAGGTAGGATACATGCGTTTCACTTAGTTTTCTGGCTGTGCTAAGGACCTAAAATTAAAACGCTGGCAATTTCTCTGATGAATATGTTGATGATAGTCGTAAAAAAATTAGATGCCTTTAAAATTCGTTAATTTTCAATACATTTTGGTCAAATATATTTGCCAGTTTAAATCTCAAAAATGTAATTTTGGACTTTGGTTTAAATAGTAATTATCATTAAATATCTTATTATAAAGAGTGATTCTTTTTTTTAACGTAATGTTTAATTTGTATGCATTTTTAATCTTTATACTCACAAATTCAAACATCATTGCCAAATATTTATAGGGGAAATGAAAATAAACAATGGCGTTCTATTGGACTTTTACTTTTAGGTTGGCTGCATTTCTTTACTGAAAAAAATACTTAACATCAAGTGTCTACGACTGCTCCCATACGCTTTTATAGTTTTGGATTCTTTAAATACGCAACTGTCACTTATACCCAATAACAATGAAATTCTTATTAAACCTATACTGTATATTATCACCAAGCGGTTACGATTTGGGAACATTCCGCCGGCTCTTTAACATTTAATGCGTTATGTCGAAGCATGCGGAGAGTCGCTGTACTTGAGTCACTACTATAATTCTGCCATCTATCATAACCATAGCCCTTTGTTTCGTTTTTATTTTTTGTATGGTATGTGAAGCCATTGTGAACCATTTTAATTTGTTACTCGTAGACGATAACCCAACACATACACAACTAACTAATTAATAGCTGTAGACCGAATTACAATGAGTTTAGAAGGACAGTGGCGACAATAGAAGTCCACCCGCCAAATTGATGCAAAATTTCTAAAGGTTAAAATAGGGGCACCCATATTATCGTTAGTTTTTCGCAAAATATGACTAAATTAATCTATTTTTATATTGACAACATCTGTCAGCGTCAGTTGTAAATATAGTGTTATGTTAATGTTTTACTCATATACATATTAACTAGTATACTGCGAACATTAAAGAAAAACTGAAGAACTAACGACACCTCTGAAAAAATTGTCTCCGTAATACGGTGAATATTGCTCATGCGTCGAATATCTTGCTTGTGTTATGGAACTTGACGTTTACCAAACTGACATTTCTCAAGATTTATAATATTTAAAATATGAAATTTTTGTTGAACATTGCTGTTCAAAATCAATTAAATTAAAAGCCGTCAATTTGTTATTGACAAAAGTTGGTCAATTTGTATTGTAAGTATACGATGTTAGTAAATAAAGTGTTATTGTTCATTTTATAATGGGAGGAAAAAAGAAATGCTTCGGCGAGATCCCCTGCAACATGGTGTGATTTTAGATAGGTATATAGCCATATACATAGAAAATCAAGTAGTTAATATGTATATGACTGAAACACCTTAACTTTATTGAAATAGATTAGGATAAGGATATCTACATTATTAAATAAAAAGCATTTGTGTTGGTGGATAGTCGAAGTGTCTAGATGATTGTTTATGTAGTTGGTTGAATAATACAGTCTTAGATGTGCGAGTTTGAATCCAGCTGCAGGACAGAATTTTTTCGTTTTTATAATGCTTTGTGAATATAATCCAAATATCCAGTGAAAATCCCGTTCAAATTTATTTAGAATGTTTAAGGAATATACAGTACAAGTACAAGAAAAATTACAGACAGTTACACAAATTTGAAAAGTTGCTAAATATTAACTTTTTATTTCTAAATACAAAAATAACAAAGGTAATTGTTTTTGAAAATGCAGATAAGTCTTGGACAAAAATTTTATCTTCTTGAGGAGCAACTCGAGTATGTTTCTTAATGTAAATATCTAGGCTAAATAATTGATGATAAACTCAAGTTTGATAAACATATATTTTAGATACAATTTGCAAAAAAATTAATTATTTTAGAATAAGTAGAGGTCTGTTTGACTTTGTTCTCTAGAATAACAGTGTGCAAGACCATAATAGCTCCTCACTTTAAGTACTGTTCGATATTATATCATTGTAGCAAAACAGAGATATGATTTAAGAATTATCTTGAAAGTTAATAAGTATTGTAAGATTAGGAATCTGTTAATAGTGTTTAAGGTTTATGAGTATAAATCAAATGCTTATATATAATATTGTCTTTATTTATAAAATTTTACATGGTATATTACCTACTTATTTGTCTAAAAAACTTCCATTTTTCTTGGAAAATGCTTTGAAGATATATGATTATATAGGTATTTTGAGCTGAGAAATACATTAAAAACATTAATATTGACGAAGAACAAATATTTTTCAAGATATGACTAAATTTTCATTAAGAAATTTATTTTTTACATTTCCCACGGCGATAACACCACTCTAAAAAAATATATTTTAAAGTCATTATTTCTTAATAAAATAGCGCAAACCGCACTTCGTGATCTATCTTAATTTTCGGTATATGATTTTTTTCCGAATCTTTGCATGTGTCGAATTCGTTATTTTTAACTAAAATCGTCGATATTTTAAAAATACTTTTAATAGGCATAAATTGAAAAACTAATTTGAAATTTGCTATTTCTGAATCGAATGGTGCAAACCGCATTTGGCTATCTCTAAAAGAAAAAAAGTTATAAGATTTTAAGACCTTACAAAATCGCTAATTTTCGGATTTTTTAAATATTTATTTGTTATTATGTATATATTTTTTAATTTTCCCTTTATAATGTATATATTTCGTTTATTGCAGATTAGATCTTCACAACATGTTTCTCACTCATGTGTCCCTTCCTCCAAATTAAAATGAAAACAATTAAAAATAAAGAAATGTTTTATTTTAAAAAGTACAAATCTAATTTTAAAAAACAAGTAATTCAGCAAACTGAAGACGAAAGTTGTCCGTCTAAATTATCCAATATTGTCCTTACATAAATTAAAAAAAATTATATAAAAGACAAACTTAAGACGATTAAATTCAGATTTGCAACTTATATATAATATATAAATAAATTAGTTAACTTTAAATATATTAATAATTAATAATAATAAATTAATAACTTATATAAAATAATTAACTTATATAATATGTTAGGTATACACCGGATAAATAAAGAAAGGCTTATTTATGTGTATGTTATTTTATTTTCTTTATAATAAAAACATATATATATATAAGAAAAATAACTGTATATAATTATAAAATAATATTTATAATTCAGTTAACATCAAACAATGTAAATATAAAACAGGATTCAAACCAATATAAACGTCATATATTAGATTAACACTGGGGTGCTGTTTGTTTCTGTTGACATTATTTGATACATAGTGAAAGGTCATAACACATGTCACATTTTTAATGTTTTTTTTTTTATTTTAATGTTAACAACTGAGGCCGAGACTTTAGGTCGTTTAGTTCTTATTCAAGCCTCTTTGAAAACGATCGACTTTTTTCTATACCTAAATAGTAAAAAATGCCTTTTTCTTCTTAGTCTGTTTTAACTGAAAATGACTTCGGTATTATAGTGGTCAGTGTCCAGTACTATCACAATGGATGAGAGAATTGAATTAAAATCAAAGTGTTATTATAACATTCTGATTCGATATACTAACATACATACATTAATGAGGCTACTGAAAGTTAAGCATTTAAAATACATGGCTAAAAACCCGTTTTCTCCAATTCTGTAATTTTAGTTACAGGCTTCTTAGCAGTTAGCAAATTTTAAATTTCAAGCATATACAGTGTTTAATACGCAAAGCATTTCTTCTACTGAATACTAGCTCTGATGAAGCTCTTGATCATTGAATGCAAAACGTGGCCCAACCAACATGTACAATAACCAAGTTGTTATAAATGTATTATTTTTTTCAGATATCGAAAGTGAAATAAAAGAGAAAAAAATACTGTGTACAAACTGAGATTAAACCCTCAACTCTACAAAAAATTAAACGTGTTTGAAACTGTTTTATTTACTGTTTAAGTTAGATCTAAATTAAAAATGTATTATTTTCTTTTTTGAAGAGTAATAAATTCATACTTGCATAACGTTCGAAAAAGGCTTACTTACAAAAGTAGTCCATAACTTCACATCTAACTTGTCTTTTCCTTATCTCTTTATTCCAAGTTGCATGGCAGTAGCAGTGTGAATCTGATTTTGAAAATATTAAAAGAAATTCTCTGTTACAGAACAGTAATTGTTCACACAATTTGGTGCAAATCTTGGCAGAAACTGAGTGGCCTATAAAACAAAAATCAACATAAGAATAATATTAATAATATTTTTATTAGAATAGCATACAATCACAAATAACTAAATAATACAAAAAAACTTTGTATTTTTAGGGTTCAATCAAAAATGCTATTTTGGAAAATGCCAATAATTATTTGTATATGTATGTGACTAAATTATAAAAGATTATATTTTTATTACAATTTTGCGGTAGTAAATTAGGTCTAGAAAGTACTAGTAAAATAAAGTCATTCTATTTTTTTATTTCTATAAGATTTGTAATAAATAAATTTAACACCATTTTTTATATTTTTATTAAATACTTAATTGTACATAATATATTGTTTAAGTAGCACAAATAATAATAGATCAGAATCTAAATTGAAGAAATCATATCGAATATGTGACGAATAAAATTAAAAAATTAATATATAATTCTGTATGACATATCTGACAGCTAACAACTCTTAGAATGGTCCATTGTTCTCCTGTAGAATCTGTAATTAATTATGGTAGAGTAGTTTAGGTAGGGCTAGGGCTAATAAAACAATAATACTAAGCCTATTGGTGGCTCAAAAAAACATCTTAAGATGTATGCTCATTTTTTCATTTATAAAAATGACCTAGGTCATCAACTCAACACAAGGAGTACTGCCTGGCAATATGTATTATTGCCTTCCGTTAAACATAAGGCCATCTAGAGACATATTTGTTCTACCTAAAATTTACAATATTGTGCCCTTACACTTTAGAATTAAACCATATTATAAAAACATTTAACATAGGCTGAATGGATCATGACCAGCAGTCTTATTGATGAAATTTATCCTGTTTATAAACTCATCTTTTCATATAACAATCAATATATTTATTCTTGGGCAATGCTGCATTTTCCGATGCTTGTGACAAGTTAATTTTAAGAGAATGTTCCAATGTGACTTAATGCAATATTTAAGTACATACACATAAAAACCGTGACAACATCTAAGATATACACACAGATTCCTTAGACTCCATTGTACAGGCCAGTATTTCAATATCTAAACTAGAAGAATAAGTGAAAGGCTTAATAATGATTAAGTAAAAATATTACATTTAATAAATAATGCCTCAATTATTTGGTCAATCATTTAGTTTTTTATCACCTATTAAGTTTAAGCTTATTTAACGTTTTTAGTACACTCCATCCAATTTGTGTACCATTTAGATGGCAATGTTGGGAAATTCAAAAATTTTAGCAATATTTTAGCAACGGCTGACATTTTTTCGAGAACAAGAACTGAAATAGGGCCTCTTGATATTCCTTCGTAAAACTACCACTGAACTTTCTTTCCAAGTAACTTTAAAAGCCTGAAGTCTACAGGATGAGCCACCGAAAACTTTCAACCTGGCTTTTGTTCAAATTCATAGACTCTTTTCTTAGCAACAGTCAGGTATATATGTGGGAAATCAAGTGGGTATTGATAGGTATGTATATGAAGTTAGGGGGATGAATATAGCAAAAAATCTATTCTGAAAACTATAATTGACAGGTTTGAACACTTTTTGCTTGGTTATACAAAAATATTGTGGGTGGAAAGTTTTTGGTGGCCTCACCCTGTATAATACGAGAAGCATATATGAGCATTAAGATTTTCCAGTGGTTTTAGTTACTCCGATAATCATGAAGAGTTTTCCTAGACTATAATTTGAAGTGTGTGTACCTTCAAACATTGATCTAGTTCAATGTTTGTATACTCTACATTATGTAGGAAATTAAATGGGGCTTAGTTAATATGTATATGGTACATTCCTTTCTTCTAAATATTTAATGCTGTATGCTGTATCTCAAAACATCGTTAAAATGGGGTTCAAACCTTCTTCCCAAACCTGCTGTAAAAAACGTTTAAGCATTTAAGGAAATTCGACTACATCTCCATCAGTGCTCCAAATACTATTAAGATGAATGACGGCGTTGAAAAAAACACACAGCCAAGGCTTAGGACCTAGTCGATTATTATGCAATTAGATAATTTCCAGTGTACTTTACTAAAAACGGTGATCCGTTTAAATTAAAACCTCCAAACCTCAAAAAAACTTTGATCCCGAATTTCATATGCAGTGCAAAATTTTAAATTTGATATTTTGACAAGTAAACAAATATAATTGACGCATGCGAACTATTTCGAACATGCGCATACGCAGTTCCAACCATTCTTCGTCGATAGGTCGTTGTTTTGGACACACTTTTAACGTGAAGGGAAATAGGATGCTAACAGTATATTATTTCCTACGTATATGGTTTTACTTTAATAATCTATTCGAACTATCTAGCATAAACTTACTTTTTCATTTAGATTTTTAACAAATAACAATGTTTGTGCAAGTAATTAATAAGACTTGTCCGCCAAGTGAATTTAGTAATGTAATATGTACTAAAGAAGGCCTACAAAATAGTTTCTTTTATGCTAATCTTAGAGAGCTTCTAAAAATTGAGGTGCTGAATGAAGTAAAACATAAACTAAGACATGAAACAATATTGTCTTTTACAGCAAAATAAAACCAAAATATAATAATGTGCAATATTCAATAACTTTTCTTGGAGTAAACTTAAACTTAAGACATTTACGGTCACAGTCATTTACACATTCAACACAAACACTTTATAATTACAAGCAAAAAACAGGTGATCAGGCTTAAGTACATTTCTCCCTACGGCCAATGGCTGAGAACTTCTTGTTTGAATCAATACGTTATGGGAGTACATTTGAAAGTAATGGAGTTACAGATTAGAAACAGTAACTTTGAATAATTACTGTTATGTAACGAAAAAGAAATGACGACCTTGGAGTCAATTCCTTAAGTAGTTGCTTGACAGTAGTTATTATACAATTACTTTTCATGGAAAGTTACTATAAAGTATTATTCGCAGTAACAAATACATAAATAATACTTAAAAACGTGTAACCCAAAGTGTTTGTTGATATATAGTAGGATTATTAGTAAAAAAATATGTAAAACCTCTTAAAGAGTAGTAGTTGAAACAGTTGTAACTACTTTAGTGCTCGCTGGGACATTTTATAAATCAACGCAAAATGTATTACCCAATGCATAAAACTTATTCTAAACAATACTTACTACTTAACTATTTTAGTAATTATCATATTTGACCGTCTATTTACATTACACAATTTAAAACTAATACTATTTTATGTCATAATATTACTGCAGTTTTCCATTTTTAATATATCTAATTTACTAATTACTATAAATAAAAATTATAATTATATGGAAATGCATAATGTTATGGTATATACGCGATTTTTATGTACAGTCTTTCACCTGCCTTTGTTATCTTTAATCGTACAATTAACACTATTAACGTTGACAGCAGTATATGAGCCATTAAACCAATGCTCTAATTTCCGCAGTCCTTTGTTAATAATACCAGCTCTCCTGATTTAATTGACATGTCTTTTGACTTACCATCAAATAACGATTTTTCTTTGCCCTTTTTAGATACTCCTTAGCCATTTATGTGCTATTTGCAACCTATCCCTAATTTCTTGATCATATTATTATATCTTGATCATATTATTTATAATCTATATTATAAATAGGCTCCACAGATGAATCTGTTAAATTTTCGGGTATATTTACTTTTTTACCAAAGACTAATTCAAAAGGGGTGTAATTGTAGTAACTACTAGGAGTGGTATTGTAGCAGAAAGAAAATAATCGTGTCCCTACGACCCACTCGCTATTTGTTTCATTAACATACATTCCCATAAATTCATTAAGAACACGATGGTTTCTTTCGCAGCCTCCTATAGTTTGGCTATGGTAAGCGGTGGACCTGTTGTGAGTGATTTACTAATTTAGAAATATTTTGGAAAAGTTCATCCTTATATTCTGTTCCCTGATCTATCCTAATTTCTTTCATGGAACCATATAAGAATAAAATGTACAAAAATACCTTTAGCTACTGTAGATGGGTAATGGGTTGTATAATAACATACTTAGTCAGTTCGCATTGAATTGTTACTGTGTGTACATTTCCGAAATTTGACTTTTGAAACAGGTCAGTGGTATCGATACAGACTATATCGAATGCTTTTTGAGGCGTTGGTGTAAACACTAGTGTGTGTCTCGATGTTGCTTTTTTTACTTGACATTTATGACATTTCCTACACAAATTTGCAACGTCACGAGACATACGTTTCCATGTGTAAGTACTGTAAGCAGACTTTAATTTTTTAAACAAACGTTTTTGACCGCAGTGACCTCCATATAAAGGGTCATTATGGAATTATCCATTAATTCGGCCTTTTTCTCTTTACTTTTAATTATTTCTTGAGGGTTACAAAGTACAATTGTTATGTTTTTTAATATTTTATTACCCTTTTCTTTAAATTCATTCACAGTGCACTGCGTAAATATTTTATCTGTCATATTTCATTTTATCTTAGAAAACCTGCAATCACTAGACATTTTTTCTAGCTGAGAGAATATTTGCTCTAATGCAAAATTGTCATTTGGGATTAGCATTTTTCTTTCATAAATAATTAAAATATTAACATATTTAGGATAAATTTCGAATTTCAATACCGGCAATATCAAAGCATCAGCATTATTTATTGCCTCGAAAATTTTAAATCTAGGTGAAGTTTTATCACGTGATTTGGTTTTTGTCGTGTCATCATTTTGTTTTTTAAACATTGATCTTGTTATAGCGTAAATTGAGCTTGTATTCTCACGAATTTCTTTTAAACTATCGCTATTTATACTTGATAGTGCAGTGACGTTGTCTTGACCTTTAATGTACTCAATTTCAAAATTAAGTTCTTCTGAAACTAAACGTATTCTAATAAGTTTTGAGCTTGGATCCTTCATAGAAAATAAATAGATAAGGGGTTTGTGATCTGATTTGACCAAAAAGGTTTGTCCGTGTAAATAACACCTAAAATATTTAATGGACCAATGAATGGCTATTAAATATTTTAAAATAGTGGGTTTATGAGATTTTCCTTTTATGAAAGTGCACGAAGCATAGGCAATGGGAAGTTTGACACCATCGAAAAGCACTGCCCCACCTCCAATGTTTGATGCATCCGTAACCCGTATAAATTTCTAGGAAAAAATCAGGGTATTGGAATATCGGAGGGTTAATTAAAACTTTTCTCAAAAAACTACCAGCCTCTACTATCAGTTTTGCTCTGTCAGAAGTAGCGTTTTGATTTAGTGAGCGAACTGTAGCGTCCACTGTATCATTTTCGGCTACCTCAGAAGGCACACCCTCATTAATATAGTAAGCCTGTTTGAGTTTACAAGCCAATACTTCAGCCTCTGAGGCATAGTTTATAGGCTCTTTATTATTTTGTTTACAATTTAATATTTTTGCTGACAATAGACGAGTACTTTCTCCATTAATTCCAGACTTAAGCTTAATAATAATTCATTGATAGTTTGCTCATTATTAATTAAATCTCTTGCTTCACCTACCAAACGGGTTTTTATAAAAACGACAGCACTACCTTCATGTTCAGCTGAATTTTGGTTTAACAATTCTAAGCATCCAGGAATGATCTAAGGTTGTTAGCAGAACCATCAAAAGAATTGAGTAGGATCTTGCTTGCAAAATTTAAAAACTCAATTGAACTTAAAGAAAGGCATTTTTTTAAAAATTTCATACTTGCTTTCAGAATTATTAGATTTTATAGATAGAATATTTAATAATTATAGAATATTAGAATAAATATGCAGTATATGCAGATAAATGATGTATATAAAATATCGACTTACGTTTTTATTTATTACAGCTATTATACCATGGTAGGCACTATTCAATCACAATTACACTGTTTATTTTTCTACCTTCACTATATCACTCACTACTTTACTGTCTACTTCTTAGAATTGCACCCCGAACCTATGTTGTATTTAGGTCAGATTTCGACACACCTTTAACCGTTTTGTGGTAAGTCCAAATTAGCTCCATGAGAACAAGAGTCAATAAACTGGCTAGAATCAGGTATAACATCACCTTATCTATAAAATTGGACTTTACGACACTATTTTCTTGCACCTTTTGTTCTGTTTACTTACTATTCCCCATTTTATATTATTTCAAAAAAATATCTTGATAAACTGATTAAATATTTTACTTTTTGGGAGCTATTTTCAAGTAACGCCATTTCAAGTGACTTAAAATAAAATTAAATTAAAATTTATGATTTTTTCAAGTTAAATTGGTATTTCGATACGTTTTAAAATCAAACACTAAATCTGAAAGTTGTAGAAAATGTATATTTTAAAATTTCTTTTGCTTTTGTATAAGAGCTAAAGAGCTTCGTTTATAACTACATTTACAGCAAGAATATCATGCTAAATCTTTAAAAAATTTAAACTTTTTTAGATTTCATCCAATAGGATCCTTTTTTGGCAGGACCCCGAAGCATCCATGTACATTTACAAGAGGTAAGGCTGATTTATAATGAATTTTGTTAGGTAGTGCAGATAAAAAAGCACCAAAGGGCTCGGTCGAAATCCAGAATAACTAAAAAAAAAACTGTCTCCGTATTTTCATAACATAAGAGTAACGAGAGGCGGAAATTTTTTATGGGATCTCAAATTTCCCTCAAAGATTCAAAAACCATATCGCTAAAACTACTGCCTTACAGGGCGAGCCATTTAGAAATAAAATTGCAATGTTCTGTCCATATATTTCGCTATGGCTTTACGTTTAGCCCTGTAGCATATGAACGGTTGATCATAGGTAGATCAAGTACATACATAAAGAAAAGTCTATATTTTCTATAGAAACTGGTGTAAAAATCGGCTTGATCAGTGTTAAGGGTGAATTTTAGGAAATTTTTAAATTGAAGCGCGCACGAATTTTGTTTCTCATGCTCTGGGCCTTCGTAAACTTTATCGAAGGATGGGTACAATAAAATATATAAAAAATCTTTTTTCTGTAAGACCTGGATTTACATTTTTTAGTCGAAAAATTGGATAAAACCTAGTTTCGGGTGGAAATGCATTATTTCTCCATCTGCTGTTGAATTTACCACTTTTTCAAATTGGCCTGACTCTGCCAGCTGTGTAGCTTTGACTGACATGTTATAACAATCAGTTTGACAGGGTCGCGATCTTTTTAACCCGAAAAGTCTTCAACATTTGCATCTGTTGATCTATCTATGTTAAATGCTTTGAGAAGTGGTGAAAACAAATATACCTCCTGAGAAGTATAGAAATATCAGGAATCCTGTCGAAATAAAGTTATAGGGAGTATTTTATATACAAAACGAAGGTCGTCATAATACACAATAATAAATACATGGATGGTCTGGTAACTTAAAGGTATGTATATTCATGTTTTAATCTTAGACTATAAAACTAAGGATAGATTCAACATTTCATTCATAAATAGTTTCGAAAGCTGGATCTATTACTGTTTTTCGCGTGCTGTGGGTGCGAGAGAAAACATATCTTCCTCTGCGTCGCCGGTTCCAAAAATGGCAACCCTGGTGGCTTCCACTATAGACTGAACCAGCGGCGGCTCGTTTATCTTTAATTTAATATATGTTTATAACAAGCAATTTAATGTGTTTTTGCCAATTTTAAGTATATGTTAGACGCGTAGTGAGAAATTCGGGCAGGGGTTTAAAATCAGAAAGGAGGTGTTATAAATATTTTGGGGTCCCTTTGACTTTCCTTGTAAGAGGAGAGTATTCTAATTGTATAGAAATCACCCTCCGAGATTTTTGCAGATCTTCACGTTTCAGGGATGTTGAAATTCTCAAATCCGTCGGTCTGTCTGTCTGTTTGCGGCATAGCTAAAAAACTATTTATTCGGTTAACTTCAAATTTTGGTCAAAAATTAAGAGTCATATGGTAATATTTGTGTGAACATCCAATATGACGGAACAAAATGACGGCCTAATAAAATGTTAAAAAAATATTACTAAAGAACTGCTAGTCCAATTTACCTCAAATTTTGCCTAAAAATCATGTGTAACCCAGGAATAAACTGGTAAAATTTTGGTGAGGAGCCTTTATGGCTAAACAAAAAAACTATTTATCCAATTAAGTTAAAATCTTACACAAAAATCAAGTGGGAAAATGGGATCAACCTGTAAAATTTGGTATATCCTATACGGCGAAAAAAAATGGCGGCATAATTTAATGTTTAAAAAGTCAGTAAAATTCCATTTTCTACCAAAAAAAATCTTTTTTTTATAGAGGAAAATAATAAATATCATAAATGATTTTTTTATAGATAAGTTAATATAAAATAATACCGATAAATAAATCAAGAATTTAAAAATAGTATGTATATTTGTATGTTCGTAAGTATGCATGTATGTAAATTAAAAAAAAAATCAAAGCATTGTTCTTTGCCCGGAGCATCCCTCATAACAAATTGCAAAACAAACATTGTATTTGTAATTTCTTATAAAGTAAAACTTGGCTTCAAAAATAAGTCCTTTTAACAGAACCTTCCTCGTAATAGAAAAAAATGACACATATTGACATTTATATAATGTGTTAATTTATTACAACACACTATATAGATATATAAACTCTGTTATATGTGTGTGTGGTCTGTTACTAGAAAAGTTCCAGGTAAAAGGAAATTTACCGATCTTTTAAATAATACTGCAAAAAGTTAAAATGTTAAAGGTTCTTAATTCTTGCATGAATTTTCAATTAGTTTAGTGACAAATATTGCAAGCATTTGTTGATTTAAGTGACAGAATAATAATAGTTTTCCTAGGAACTGAACAGGTACGTATACTACGAGTATATACCATTGACACTATCGACTGAAGGATGTAACGAAACACTTTTAAAAATGGCTGAGAACTTCTTGTTTGAATCAATACGTTATGGGAGTACATTTGAAAGTAATGGAGTTACAGATTAGAAACAGTAACTTTGAATAATTACTGTTATGTAACGAAAAAGAAATGACGACCTTGGAGTCAATTCCTTAAGTAGTTGCTTGACAGTAGTTATTATACAATTACTTTTCATGGAAAGTTACTATAAAGTATTATTCGCAGTAACAAATACATAAATAATACTTAAAAACGTGTAACCCAAAGTGTTTGTTGATATATAGTAGGATTATTAGTAAAAAAATATGTAAAACCTCTTAAAGAGTAGTAGTTGAAACAGTTGTAACTACTTTAGTGCTCGCTGGGACATTTTATAAATCAACGCAAAATGTATTACCCAATGCATAAAACTTATTCTAAACAATACTTACTACTTAACTATTTTAGTAATTATCATATTTGACCGTCTATTTACATTACACAATTTAAAACTAATACTATTTTATGTCATAATATTACTGCAGTTTTCCATTTTTAATATATCTAATTTACTAATTACTATAAATAAAAATTATAATTATATGGAAATGCATAATGTTATGGTATATACGCGATTTTTATGTACAGTCTTTCACCTGCCTTTGTTATCTTTAATCGTACAATTAACACTATTAACGTTGACAGCAGTATATGAGCCATTAAACCAATGCTCTAATTTCCGCAGTCCTTTGTTAATAATACCAGCTCTCCTGATTTAATTGACATGTCTTTTGACTTACCATCAAATAACGATTTTTCTTTGCCCTTTTTAGATACTCCTTAGCCATTTATGTGCTATTTGCAACCTATCCCTAATTTCTTGATCATATTATTATATCTTGATCATATTATTTATAATCTATATTATAAATAGGCTCCACAGATGAATCTGTTAAATTTTCGGGTATATTTACTTTTTTACCAAAGACTAATTCAAAAGGGGTGTAATTGTAGTAACTACTAGGAGTGGTATTGTAGCAGAAAGAAAATAATCGTGTCCCTACGACCCACTCGCTATTTGTTTCATTAACATACATTCCCATAAATTCATTAAGAACACGATGGTTTCTTTCGCAGCCTCCTATAGTTTGGCTATGGTAAGCGGTGGACCTGTTGTGAGTGATTTACTAATTTAGAAATATTTTGGAAAAGTTCATCCTTATATTCTGTTCCCTGATCTATCCTAATTTCTTTCATGGAACCATATAAGAATAAAATGTACAAAAATACCTTTAGCTACTGTAGATGGGTAATGGGTTGTATAATAACATACTTAGTCAGTTCGCATTGAATTGTTACTGTGTGTACATTTCCGAAATTTGACTTTTGAAACAGGTCAGTGGTATCGATACAGACTATATCGAATGCTTTTTGAGGCGTTGGTGTAAACACTAGTGTGTGTCTCGATGTTGCTTTTTTTACTTGACATTTATGACATTTCCTACACAAATTTGCAACGTCACGAGACATACGTTTCCATGTGTAAGTACTGTAAGCAGACTTTAATTTTTTAAACAAACGTTTTTGACCGCAGTGACCTCCATATAAAGGGTCATTATGGAATTATCCATTAATTCGGCCTTTTTCTCTTTACTTTTAATTATTTCTTGAGGGTTACAAAGTACAATTGTTATGTTTTTTAATATTTTATTACCCTTTTCTTTAAATTCATTCACAGTGCACTGCGTAAATATTTTATCTGTCATATTTCATTTTATCTTAGAAAACCTGCAATCACTAGACATTTTTTCTAGCTGAGAGAATATTTGCTCTAATGCAAAATTGTCATTTGGGATTAGCATTTTTCTTTCATAAATAATTAAAATATTAACATATTTAGGATAAATTTCGAATTTCAATACCGGCAATATCAAAGCATCAGCATTATTTATTGCCTCGAAAATTTTAAATCTAGGTGAAGTTTTATCACGTGATTTGGTTTTTGTCGTGTCATCATTTTGTTTTTTAAACATTGATCTTGTTATAGCGTAAATTGAGCTTGTATTCTCACGAATTTCTTTTAAACTATCGCTATTTATACTTGATAGTGCAGTGACGTTGTCTTGACCTTTAATGTACTCAATTTCAAAATTAAGTTCTTCTGAAACTAAACGTATTCTAATAAGTTTTGAGCTTGGATCCTTCATAGAAAATAAATAGATAAGGGGTTTGTGATCTGATTTGACCAAAAAGGTTTGTCCGTGTAAATAACACCTAAAATATTTAATGGACCAATGAATGGCTATTAAATATTTTAAAATAGTGGGTTTATGAGATTTTCCTTTTATGAAAGTGCACGAAGCATAGGCAATGGGAAGTTTGACACCATCGAAAAGCACTGCCCCACCTCCAATGTTTGATGCATCCGTAACCCGTATAAATTTCTAGGAAAAAATCAGGGTATTGGAATATCGGAGGGTTAATTAAAACTTTTCTCAAAAAACTACCAGCCTCTACTATCAGTTTTGCTCTGTCAGAAGTAGCGTTTTGATTTAGTGAGCGAACTGTAGCGTCCACTGTATCATTTTCGGCTACCTCAGAAGGCACACCCTCATTAATATAGTAAGCCTGTTTGAGTTTACAAGCCAATACTTCAGCCTCTGAGGCATAGTTTATAGGCTCTTTATTATTTTGTTTACAATTTAATATTTTTGCTGACAATAGACGAGTACTTTCTCCATTAATTCCAGACTTAAGCTTAATAATAATTCATTGATAGTTTGCTCATTATTAATTAAATCTCTTGCTTCACCTACCAAACGGGTTTTTATAAAAACGACAGCACTACCTTCATGTTCAGCTGAATTTTGGTTTAACAATTCTAAGCATCCAGGAATGATCTAAGGTTGTTAGCAGAACCATCAAAAGAATTGAGTAGGATCTTGCTTGCAAAATTTAAAAACTCAATTGAACTTAAAGAAAGGCATTTTTTTAAAAATTTCATACTTGCTTTCAGAATTATTAGATTTTATAGATAGAATATTTAATAATTATAGAATATTAGAATAAATATGCAGTATATGCAGATAAATGATGTATATAAAATATCGACTTACGTTTTTATTTATTACAGCTATTATACCATGGTAGGCACTATTCAATCACAATTACACTGTTTATTTTTCTACCTTCACTATATCACTCACTACTTTACTGTCTACTTCTTAGAATTGCACCCCGAACCTATGTTGTATTTAGGTCAGATTTCGACACACCTTTAACCGTTTTGTGGTAAGTCCAAATTAGCTCCATGAGAACAAGAGTCAATAAACTGGCTAGAATCAGGTATAACATCACCTTATCTATAAAATTGGACTTTACGACACTATTTTCTTGCACCTTTTGTTCTGTTTACTTACTATTCCCCATTTTATATTATTTCAAAAAAATATCTTGATAAACTGATTAAATATTTTACTTTTTGGGAGCTATTTTCAAGTAACGCCATTTCAAGTGACTTAAAATAAAATTAAATTAAAATTTATGATTTTTTCAAGTTAAATTGGTATTTCGATACGTTTTAAAATCAAACACTAAATCTGAAAGTTGTAGAAAATGTATATTTTAAAATTTCTTTTGCTTTTGTATAAGAGCTAAAGAGCTTCGTTTATAACTACATTTACAGCAAGAATATCATGCTAAATCTTTAAAAAATTTAAACTTTTTTAGATTTCATCCAATAGGATCCTTTTTTGGCAGGACCCCGAAGCATCCATGTACATTTACAAGAGGTAAGGCTGATTTATAATGAATTTTGTTAGGTAGTGCAGATAAAAAAGCACCAAAGGGCTCGGTCGAAATCCAGAATAACTAAAAAAAAAACTGTCTCCGTATTTTCATAACATAAGAGTAACGAGAGGCGGAAATTTTTTATGGGATCTCAAATTTCCCTCAAAGATTCAAAAACCATATCGCTAAAACTACTGCCTTTTATACAGGGCGAGCCATTTAGAAATAAAATTGCAATGTTCTGTCCATATATTTCGCTATGGCTTTACGTTTAGCCCTGTAGCATATGAACGGTTGATCATAGGTAGATCAAGTACATACATAAAGAAAAGTCTATATTTTCTATAGAAACTGGTGTAAAAATCGGCTTGATCAGTGTTAAGGGTGAATTTTAGGAAATTTTTAAATTGAAGCGCGCACGAATTTTGTTTCTCATGCTCTGGGCCTTCGTAAACTTTATCGAAGGATGGGTACAATAAAATATATAAAAAATCTTTTTTCTGTAAGACCTGGATTTACATTTTTTAGTCGAAAAATTGGATAAAACCTAGTTTCGGGTGGAAATGCATTATTTCTCCATCTGCTGTTGAATTTACCACTTTTTCAAATTGGCCTGACTCTGCCAGCTGTGTAGCTTTGACTGACATGTTATAACAATCAGTTTGACAGGGTCGCGATCTTTTTAACCCGAAAAGTCTTCAACATTTGCATCTGTTGATCTATCTATGTTAAATGCTTTGAGAAGTGGTGAAAACAAATATACCTCCTGAGAAGTATAGAAATATCAGGAATCCTGTCGAAATAAAGTTATAGGGAGTATTTTATATACAAAACGAAGGTCGTCATAATACACAATAATAAATACATGGATGGTCTGGTAACTTAAAGGTATGTATATTCATGTTTTAATCTTAGACTATAAAACTAAGGATAGATTCAACATTTCATTCATAAATAGTTTCGAAAGCTGGATCTATTACTGTTTTTCGCGTGCTGTGGGTGCGAGAGAAAACATATCTTCCTCTGCGTCGCCGGTTCCAAAAATGACAACCCTGGTGGCTTCCACTATAGACTGAACCAGCGGCGGCTCGTTTATCTTTAATTTAATATATGTTTATAACAAGCAATTTAATGTGTTTTTGCCAATTTTAAGTATATGTTAGACGCGTAGTGAGAAATTCGGGCAGGGGTTTAAAATCAGAAAGGAGGTGTTATAAATATTTTGGGGTCCCTTTGACTTTCCTTGTAAGAGGAGAGTATTCTAATTGTATAGAAATCACCCTCCGAGATTTTTGCAGATCTTCACGTTTCAGGGATGTTGAAATTCTCAAATCCGTCGGTCTGTCTGTCTGTTTGCGGCATAGCTAAAAAACTATTTATTCGGTTAACTTCAAATTTTGGTCAAAAATTAAGAGTCATATGGTAATATTTGTGTGAACATCCAATATGACGGAACAAAATGACGGCCTAATAAAATGTTAAAAAAATATTACTAAAGAACTGCTAGTCCAATTTACCTCAAATTTTGCCTAAAAATCATGTGTAACCCAGGAATAAACTGGTAAAATTTTGGTGAGGAGCCTTTATGGCTAAACAAAAAAACTATTTATCCAATTAAGTTAAAATCTTACACAAAAATCAAGTGGGAAAATGGGATCAACCTGTAAAATTTGGTATATCCTATACGGCGAAAAAAAATGGCGGCATAATTTAATGTTTAAAAAGTCAGTAAAATTCCATTTTCTACCAAAAAAAATCTTTTTTTTATAGAGGAAAATAATAAATATCATAAATGATTTTTTTATAGATAAGTTAATATAAAATAATACCGATAAATAAATCAAGAATTTAAAAATAGTATGTATATTTGTATGTTCGTAAGTATGCATGTATGTAAATTAAAAAAAAAATCAAAGCATTGTTCTTTGCCCGGAGCATCCCTCATAACAAATTGCAAAACAAACATTGTATTTGTAATTTCTTATAAAGTAAAACTTGGCTTCAAAAATAAGTCCTTTTAACAGAACCTTCCTCGTAATAGAAAAAAATGACACATATTGACATTTATATAATGTGTTAATTTATTACAACACACTATATAGATATATAAACTCTGTTATATGTGTGTGTGGTCTGTTACTAGAAAAGTTCCAGGTAAAAGGAAATTTACCGATCTTTTAAATAATACTGCAAAAAGTTAAAATGTTAAAGGTTCTTAATTCTTGCATGAATTTTCAATTAGTTTAGTGACAAATATTGCAAGCATTTGTTGATTTAAGTGACAGAATAATAATAGTTTTCCTAGGAACTGAACAGGTACGTATACTACGAGTATATACCATTGACACTATCGACTGAAGGATGTAACGAAACACTTTTAAAAATGAAATTAAAGTTTTAAAACGGTATATTTATTTGTCTATTAACCTATTTAAAGATTTAGCATCATATTCTTGCTGTAAATGTAGTTATAAACGAAGCTCTTTAGCTCTTATACAAAAGCAAAAGAAATTTTAAAATATACATTTTCTACAACTTACAGATTTAGTGTTTGATTTTAAAACGTATCGAAATACCAATTTACCTTTAAAAAAATCATAAATTTTAATTTAATTTTATTTTAAGTCACTTGAAATGGTGTTACTTGAAAATAGCTCCCAAAAACCCACCAAACATATGTATATATATATATATATATATATATATATATATATATATATTTATACAATATATATATGTATATATATATATATATATATATATATATATATATATATATATATATATATATATATATATATATATATATATATATATATATATATATATATATATATATATATATATATATATATATATATATATATATATATATATATATATATATATATATATATATATATATATATATATATATATATATATATATATATATATATATATATATATATATATATATATATATATATATATATATATATATATATATATATATATATATATATATAATTATATATTTCTTTCTTGGGTATAGGTTTGGTGAAATTAATGGTAAATTTTTTTTTTTTTTTTTTTCGACACTAGCGCGACGTTTCGCTTCTTGTTTGGAAGCTTTTTCAAAAGCTTTTTATTTTATTTCATCTAAAAATTTTATGAACAGATAAAGCTAGAACATTTTTTAAATTACAGTGCGTTAAAATGTTTACAATGTACACAACAAACAACATCTATAAACCCTGTCACATAATAATTTATACATTCAAAACTCATAATAAAATAAGACATTTATAGGTAAAAGTTCTTTAAGTTAAAATAAATATATATACTATACCTTGGAAATAGCACCAGTTCAGGTGAGCATTTTTAATGTTTCTAACCGATGGACAATAAAATCATAAATTCCAATTTATAAAAACCTATTTTCTTGCCATGTTTTTATTCTTTGAAATATTAAAAACGTATATATTTTATTTTATATAGTGGATGGTTGAAGACATTTAGAACTCCGATGTTTACAAGTGTTGTTCAAATTGTAAATTATAATGTTGGAAAGTTGTTATTAAAAATTTTGTTTTTTTTTTTTTTTTATATTATTTAGTGTATATCAGTTAATTTTATATATTTATTTAATTAAGTTATGATAAATTTGACTTAGATTCTGAATGTCCTTCTTATCATTTACTACATTTATTTTAACTTAAAGAACTTTTACCTATAAATGTCTTATTTTATTATGAGTTTTGAATGTATAAATTATTATGTGACAGGGTTTATAGATGTTGTTTGTTGTGTACATTGTAAACATTTTAACGCACTGTAATTTAAAAAATGTTCTAGTTTTATCTGTTCATAAAATTTTTAGATTAAATAAAATAAAAAAGCTCTTGAAAAAGCTTCCAAACAAGAAGCGAAACGTCGAGCTAGTGGAGGAAAAAAAAAAAAAAAAATTTACCATTAATTTCACCAAACCTATACCCAAGAAAGAAAATAAATTCATTAAATATGGAATATGGTTTAAGAAGAAAGTTGAAAATATATATATATATATATATATATATATATATATATATATATATATATATATATATATATATATATCCTTCAGTCGATAGGGCCAATGGTATATACTCATAGTATACGTACCTGTTCAGTTCCTAGTAAAACTATTATTTTCCTGTCACTTAAATCAACAACTGCTTGCAATATTTGTTACTGAACTAATTGAAAATTCATGAAAGAATTAAAAACCTTTTAACATTTTACAGTAATATTTAAAAGATCGGTAAATTATATATGTATACATATATATATATATATATATATATATATATATATATATATATATATATATATATATATATATATATATATATATATATATATATATATATATATATATATATATACAAATATATATATATTTTTTTCGTATTCCTACCTAAACCCATACTACTCATAATGTTTACTAACTAAAATGAAACTAACTTTCCTATTTAGAAATAATTACTCCTTTCTAATAGGGTTGTTGTATTGATACTCCTAGATTCATGTGTCTTAGTTAAGTCTAAATGCTTCATGGTTTCGTGATGTATTCTAACCTTGAAATCCTTTTTTAAAATTAATTTTGGATGTTCGCTTAGGACTTCGTCGTCATACAATTCCATTGAAGATGGCAAGTATTTCATAGTATTAAAAAGGTAACTAAATCTTTGATATTTTAATTAAAAATACTATTAGTTTTATGAAACAACCTAAAAAACCTCTCAGCTGCTCTACATGTCTCTATAACTATTTTACTAACTTTAATTTGAACATATTAGGCATTTATTGTAGATCTACTAGAAAGTTCAATAAAAATTTAATATATTTGTTTGTGTTCTCGCCTGGGTTATTTCCAAACACCTGCTTTACTTATACATATATATAATTTGTATTATCTATAGATGAGAAATTATAAAACAAAAAATATATCAGAAATACATTAAACTTTTGAATATTAATAGTATTGATGTATAACGAAATTTAAAGGACGCATAAAATAATTCTTTTATACTACTACGTAGTTTGGAAATTGGTATGTGGAGGAATAACGTGAGCTACTTCCTCGTAGTTATCTGAAGATTAAAATCACAATATGATTTGAACAAAACGTTTTATAACCAAGAGGCATTTGAAAAATTCTCAAAAAATACGTTTGTTTTTAAATAAAAGCATTTAGCCATAGAAATATAGAACTTATTCACATCCAAAATAGTATATTTGTATTGTAAAGTATTGCATTTAAGTATATTGGAGCTAGTATGCATTTTAATGTTTACATTATGTAAATCCCTGCCCAAAATTGGCAAAATATTTGTTTTTGTTCAGCTAGTATCCATTTTTTTCTTGCTTTCCATGAAAACATACTCGAATGGGTTAAATATCAAATTAATGTGTGTAAATGCTAAGGCCTTACGATTCGGACACCACTGATCTCTAACCTTAATTACGTCAAGACTTACTTGTGATATGATACTTCCGGACTTCAGTAGTCTCTATTTCCACAAACAACACACTTCCTCACCACAGTTGTTCATTTATTTAAGTACTACAACACACAGAACTTACAAAATCATTAAAAAACTAAAAAGATATGTAAATAACATACATCGCACACGCTTACAAAAATGACAACAATGTATGTTTTGTAATTAGACCATAAACAAGAGTTCTATGATGATTGTTATGAATAAATAGTTGTAAAACTACTCGTAAGGGACGTAAATTTGGCGTAGTGTCGTTAGCAGTTCTATTTGGTAATATTTTTATTATTACATTTTTGTAATTTTTCAAAGACCTTAGTTAATTACTTAGAAATAAAACAATGTTTTATAGTCTAAGGTTAATTATTGTGTGTAGTTTTTTGATATACATATAACTGTGTTATGAAAATATATAAACATATTTGAGAAATTCAGTAAAGCTATCGATGTAGTGGAAAGGGAAGAAATTCAATCTATGATCCTGTGTTAAATGTAAATAGACTAGGTTTCTCCTGTTTTCATAGCCTAAGGTTTTAATTATTAAGGGATTTCACCCTTTTAGGCAATAGTAAGCAGTGTATATTTCTTCCAGCATGATTAGTAACGGCTAGTAAAGCAGTTTCGAAATACTGCTTTCTTCGATATACGCAGAACTTGGAATTAATTATTTTCTTATTTTTTGCTTTATACCCATGACAGATTAATACAGATACCGCACTTTCGCGCAAAACATCACATAACCTCAATTTGGGCGGAGAATCTATCAACTCAGCAGCGTTGGGTCGGCCGGAGACTGGCATTATTGTTTCAGACATAGTGGTGCCGTGGCGGCGGTTTTTGTTCTTCGAAGCACCGGCCGCCGAAGTAAAGTATAAATTAAATTTAAATATTTAAAGACTGTATAGGATTTTTAAATGTGTTCAGATTATTTGTTGCGTTTAGATTGACAAACAAAAATCTTTTTTGGCTTTTTCGCAACTGAATAAAAATATTTAACTTTAAATTAATTGAAGCAGATATTTAATATAATTACATACCTCAACATGTAGACTAGTCTGTCTACGGAATGTTTCGATACATAATATAAATAATATTATTTAAGCAAGCATAAGAAATTATATCATTTACCTTAAGTTTTTATAGACACATAGTAGTTGTACAAATACTTTCATCCTATCGGGACTCGTCAGTGCGCCGATCGTAAGAGAAAAACATTAAATAATAGAAAAGAATTGATTTCAAAATTTTAAAATGTGTCAGTTTGTTTGACATGTAACCTAGATATGAAAAAAATGATAGTTTGCAGCCATCTATAACGTTATTTTTAAATGTGTTCAGATTATTTGTTGCGTTTAGATTGACAAACAAAAATCTTTTTTGGCTTTTTCGCAACTGAATAAAAATATTTAACTTTAAATTAATTGAAGCAGATATTTAATATAATTACATACCTCAACATGTAGACTAGTCTGTCTACGGAATGTTTCGATACATAATATAAATAATATTATTTAAGCAAGCATAAGAAATTATATCATTTACCTTAAGTTTTTATAGACACATAGTAGTTGTACAAATACTTTCATCCTATCGGGACTCGTCAGTGCGCCGATCGTAAGAGAAAAACATTAAATAATAGAATGTAATTATATTAAATATCTGCTTCAATTAATTTAAAGTTAAATATTTTTATTCAGTTGCGAAAAAGCCAAAAAAGATTTTTGTTTGTCAATCTAAACGCAACAAATAATCTGAACACATTTAAAAATAACGTTATAGATGGCTGCAAACTATCATTTTTTTCATATCTAGGTTACATGTCAAACAAACTGACACATTTTAAAATTTTGAAATCAATTATTTTCTATTATTTAATGTTTTTCTCTTACGATCGGCGCACTGACGAGTCCCGATAGGATGAAAGTATTTGTACAACTACTATGTGTCTATAAAAACTTAAGGTAAATGATATAATTTCTTATGCTTGCTTAAATAATATTATTTATATTATGTATCGAAACATTCCGTAGACAGACTAGTCTACATGTTGAGGTATGTAATTATATTAAATATCTGCTTCAATTAATTTAAAGTTAAATATTTTTATTCAGTTGCGAAAAAGCCAAAATAGATTTTTGTTTGTCAATCTAAACGCAACAAATAATCTGAACACATTTAAAAATAACGTTATAGATGGCTGCAAACTATCATTTTTTTCATATCTAGGTTACATGTCAAACAAACTGACACATTTTAAAATTTTGAAATCAATTCTTTTCTATTATTTAATGTTTTTCTCTTACGATCGGCGCACTGACGAGTCCCGATAGGATGAAAGTATTTGTACAACTACTATGTGTCTATAAAAACTTAAGGTAAATGATATAATTTCTTATGCTTGCTTAAATAATATTATTTATATTATGTATCGAAACATTCCGTAGACAGACTAGTCTACATGTTGAGGTATGTAATTATATTAAATATCTGCTTCAATTAATTTAAAGTTAAATATTTTTATTCAGTTGCGAAAAAGCCAAAAAAGATTTTTGTTTGACTATATAGGATATTATTATAAAAAATAATATCAAAATATGAGCATTTCTAAAAAAAATCTGTGGTACTGCCAAACATGGCAAAATAATGGTATGGTTTCGTTTGCGCGTTCGGCGGTAGCGTCCGGCGGTCACTGCTAGATGAACCAGTATTACCGCCGCGTTCAGCCGATTTGCACTATTGATTGCATCATATTTTGTGTTAAAAAATGGCTCCAAAATTTTCGGCCGAGCAGGATGAGATTTTAATTGAACAAGTGAGAAACTATCCAGCGATTTACGATCCTGAACAAAAGGACTACAAAGATTTGACTATTCGCGATTCCATTTGGAATAAAATAGCTCTGGTTGTAAGGAAAAACTGTAAGTATTTATATTTGCAAAGTAGTCCATTCTCGAAGTGGAGTTTTGATAATTAATTAAACCAAATAAAATTCGAAGTCTTTCTTCACAAATTATTTATTTTATTAGACATTTTTCGAGGACAGTGGTCCTCATCTTCAGGGATATACGGTATAAAGATAAAAGAAAACTGAATTGGTACAATATGATTTAAAGGTTACATTTTAAGATAATTTTAGGAAATCTTTTTTAAAAATTTGTGAAGGAATTTTTTGGGTAAGAACCTGAAACCAAAGTAGTCTATAGTGATAAAAATTTGATAGGTAATTGAATTAAGTATTTATTTGCGATTTTTCGTAGTGCTGCTGGTCCTAGATACGAAATGTTCTTGCCAATCAACTTGTCCTTCCCCAACAAAAAAATCCATAAACTGATCCCTCACGTCAAATCCATTTGCATGTGCAAATCCTCCAGCATTTGATAAAGTTGTAAAATAAATTGTTTGATCTTCTTTTTGATTAAATTCATAATAGGGAGTTTTATTATTTTCCAAATATGCGTCCCTTAGTAAATTATGCAGACAGCAAGCCGCCATTATAAGTTTATCACACGTTTTCGGATTCAAATGAATTGGAGTAAAGAAAACTCTAAAAACTTGACACAAGAGACCAAATGCATTTTCGGTAACTCGCCGAGCTCTCGAAAGCCTGTAATTATATATGGCCTTATTTTTATTTTGTCTTGCAGAAGGCCGGCTATATGGTTTTAAAAGGTGTCTATGTAATCGAAATGCCTCATCCCCTATGACTACGTACGGCAACTTTTTTTCGGAATTTGGAACATTTTCATCAGGTGGAAACATCTTTCCTGAATAAACTATTTTTCCAATCTCGGATTTTGTAAAAATACTACTATCTCCCTCCTTTCCATACGCTCCAATGTCGACAAAGACAAATTTACAGTTTGCGTCGACACAAGCTAGTAAAACAATGGAAAAATAATCTTTATAATTAAAGAAAAGTGATCCTGAATTTTTCGGGCAAAAGACTTTGATATGCTTGCCATCCACTGCAGCAACGCAATTAGGAAAATTCCATTTATTCCAGAAATCTGTTGCATTTTGCTTTAGTTGATGTTGGTTTGGTGGCTTTAAAAATATTGGCGCAAGATGCTCACATAAAGCGTCCAAAGTATCTTGAATTATAATTGAGATGTAACTGTGAGAAACTCTAAAGGCAAACGCAAGTGACCTTAATGATTCTCCTGTCGCCATAAACCTGAAAAAAATAGACACCAATAATAATAATAATAAAAGGACTTTATTGTAAATGTCAAGTTTTCAAAAGGCGAAGTTGAGGCCCAGCCTCTTATCTTAAACTTAATCTATCAAAATTCTAAAAATCAAATTATTTCAGGTGATGATTGCAAAGCCCGTTGGAAAAATATTAAAGATAACTATTTAAAACACAAACGCAAATAAAAAATGGGGACAGGTAGCGTTGCATCTTACCGACCAAAGTGGCTCCTTTATGAACACTTGACATATCTAGACACGGTGAAGAACGAAAGGCAGTAAGTTAATGTTCTATACAAGGGTAATTCTTACGTGAAACCATAAAAATTAACATGATATTCCTGTCCAGATATCACATCGCACGGTCTTAACGTTCCTAGTTTCTTGGTAAAATGAGGTCAGGAATGTAAAATTAAAATTATTATGTGTGTGATTTTAGTTCTTAAGTTATTATAAATTACTCCCATCTTTTAGATCCATAAGTAATATAAGCAGCTCAGAGAACACTCAAGATGTTTGGGAAGATGACGAGCAAGATGATGACTCTATAAGCCAGGATAACGATTCACAGATGTCGGATGCATCTGTAAATCAACCACAATTACTGTTTTCAGCCAATTTAACGAGATACAATAACAATAAATACAAGCGATCCTTAAATACCCCAGATTCCGAACCAGGAACTTCTAGGAGCAGCACCCCTAGCCGCACGCAAGGAATAAAAAGAAAGATTGAAGCAAAGGATCGTCTAGAAGAAAGGTCTGAAAAGAGGTTGGAATTATTAACAAACATTTGTAATCAAAAAGAGGATGATGAAGTAGACTTATTTTTCAAAAGTATCGCTTTAATGGTGAAGAAACTTTCTCCCAATTATATTTCACAAGCCAAATTAAAAATATTAACAATAGTAACCGATCTTCAAGCATATAGTACCAATACTCGTCAACCAATAACTACATCGGTATCTAATGGATATAATCTGGACCAAAATTTACAAATCCCCAATCATTTTACTGTCACCAACGCCAGCAATACATTCACGGTAGAGCCATACACACCAAGAAATCAAATAATTTCTACTCCATCGGACCACAATACAGACATCAGCCAATTTTAATAATATAACTATTTTTTTTATAATTTATTGAATATTTCTACTGTTAGAGTTATAAATAAACACTTACCTAAGAGTAATGGCCAGTTTTTCTTCAGGTGTTATAGGATAGCGGACCGTTTTCGTTGACATTTTTCTAAGATCCTTATCTACAAGATCTAATATGAACTGAAATTGTGTTGAATTCAATCTGAGGAAAGCTCGAAACTTTAACTCATTTGACTTCAGATGTTCATTAATTAAAATATTTTGATATCCTTCTGTTCTCCTTGTTTTGTAAATATTGTCAACTTTTTTACGTTTTTTCTTTAAATAAAATAACTCCTCTTCTTCATCTTCCATTACAATTAAAAAAGCAACTAGCTTCTTATTCATGATGCGTTTAATGTCAAACTGATACTAAAACTGAACTACACCCACTACCAACAGTTTGTGGACGCTGACGCGGGACGCCTTTAACGAAAACAGCTTGACGGCTACCGCCGCGCCGCACGTAGGTCCTTTTCATTAATCTAGGCGTGCAAAAGTCGTAAAATTTAGCCGCGTTAAATGGATTTAAACTTATTTTATTAGGTACTCAGATAGCCATGGAAAACAAAAGAACCGTTGCCTAGGAGACGCCACTAGTCGATACAAATAAATATCTGCACGAAATGACAATTTGTCAGCGGATGTTGTGCATATGCATGTACTTGATAACTATTTACGGAGTTTCGAATCCAAAAAAACTTGTGTCAGAGAAAGATTGTTTAAAACGAACTTTTGTAATTTGTACCTTGAGGTATGTCCAAAAAATTGTGTAAAGTTTGTTTTGATATTTGCTAATTTACCAAAGTAATTATATTAAAACTATTATAGAGAAAAAAGTACTACAAAAAAAGTTAAATTTTATTAGATTAGAGTAGAACTTATGTGATTAAAGAGGATTGGTCTAGGTATTTTTTTTTTAATTAACTTTTATATTATAATTGTAACGGTAACAATTTTGTTTGCCGTAATTTGCCGCATCTATTTTTATTTGATGTTTTCTATCCATTACTCTAACTATTTTGCCTGATAATCGATCTGCCTTTCAAGGCGTTCATCATTACGGGTACTAGGCGTTAAGCCATAGGGGGGTGTGCGGTATCGTTTCTGTAGATTAAGTGAAACCTACAAATTTAGGTTTGTCTTAATTATAGGATAAATATTTAATATAATAGACCATCAAATTCGGTAGCTTAGTAACGCTATGATGTCAAAAGATAGGTGAAAATCTTAGGTTACTAATTCTTATTACCATATAGTATTCTAAAGTCTGGTAAAGACTAATAAGGAATGAGAGTATTATTTATACACATTTTTTAACTTAATATAAAGCAAGCTTCTGAGTGTTTTTAAGAAAAATTCGTTAAGGGGAAGGGGGTGAAATAGGGGGTTGATTGGTAAAAATTGCATTTTTATATAAATAATCAAATAATACTTTTTTATGGGATTCTAATGGTAAAGCTAGGGTATTATTTTTAGGAAAAAAAGGGGTAGGGGATGAAAATTTTTAAATTTACAAAAAGTCGAGTGTCATTTTATGGGTGTAGGGTAAGGGTATAGATTTTAATTTTTTGGATTTATTTTGTATGTTGACAAAAAAATGAAGATATAATTTTTTTAAATTCTGTCACCACTAGCCAAAAACAGTTTTTTGTATCCGAGTAGCTTAGGATTTCCAAAGAATTTTCTAGCTATATTTTTAGTTTTAGTGGTATTACAGCCTTGCTTAAATCTTTAACTTTTATCTCAAATTTTCTTGGACTTATTTTTTCTCGGTTACCTCCTGTTGCTCTTTTCCAATCTTCCATTGCTTTATATCAAAGCGATATGATAGATTTAGGATGCACTCTATGCATTTAATCCACGCTTAGACGCTTGTCCAAATTGTTCGTTACGCACTTCCTCAAGGTTATTCATTGTCTTAGGCGAAGCTCCGCAAATATGACAGTTTTGAGCACCTTTGTGTCGGAAAGGGTGTTGCCTGTTTGCTTCTCAAAAAATCTGCAGTTTCCACAATATTTTAAAAGGATGGTAATATTTTGTAAATAAAGATACTGGGTTGCTCCAAAGAATAAGATCTTCATTTCCAGTTTTTGATTCAGCTGTTGTCATTTAGGGGATATATTTTTCACAATATTCAAGAAAAACGCCTTTTTGTATAGAAACAAGTATTTGTATGGTATGTTGCCCTAGCGGGCCCTTTGGGTAACACATCATTTTTTGCCTTTAGCAGGCTGTTGTAAGTTCGGTTGATTTTTGGGTTGTGCGCTTTTGCAGTTTGTTGGATAATATGCTCTTTGGTGAATTGGTTATGACTAAAAAGAGCCAATGCTTTTTTAAGTGTCATTTTTAGGGAAGCCTTGGTGAAAGTAGCAATAGTTTTTTTTAACCTGGTTGGTTCTATTTGCTAACACGTTTGGAGAGGCCACCATCTTAATTTCTATGCCAATGTTTCTTTTACCTTTTTCCTTTATTTCTAGCTGGGTAGCAAGGGTATCAAAAATTATTGTACTTTTATTTTTCTGGCCGAGTAACTGCTATCGTTAAAATTAAAATTGCTTTTGGCTAGTGTTGTGTCGAAAGGTTCCAAGGCCTCTTCCTTTACATATTTTATAACTTTTTTAGATATGGAGGACGGTCTAAAGCGCCTCGAAGTTTTCAATCTCTGGCGTAATGAAAAAATAGGCTGCCGAAAATTTAATATAGTACTCGACCATCTTAAGGAAATGGTAAATTATCAAGAGCTAAATGAGGAATGTAAAGCAAATTTTACCAAAGCAACCAAAAACTTATGTGCACAATTTGCTTCTAAATGGAGACAGAGCAACCGTTCGATTAATACTTTTTTACTACATAACAAACAATGGTTGGATGGTTATTTGACCTTTAATGGTATGCCTAATACATTAGGAAACAATGTAGTTGCAAAAATGGGTCGCCCAAAAAAGTATTTTAAAAATTGCAGTTACTCGGCAAAAAAAAGAAAAGTACAAGGACTTATCCAAAATTCTACTTCTAGTGAACTGGCTCTTGCTACACAGCTTAAACTAAGGGAAGAAGGTAAAAGAGACACTGCCACAGTAATCAAGATGGTCGCCTCTCCAAGCGTCTCACCAAATAGAGCCAACAAGGTTAAAAAAGCTATTGCTACTCCTACCAGGATTCCTTTAAAAATGACACCCGAAAAAGCATTGGCTCTATTTGTTGATAACAAATTTACCAAGGAGCAATACATTGATATTCAGCAAACTGCAAAAGCACACAACGCAAATATCTATCCAACATACAACAACCTGCTTAAGGCAAAGAAAATGTGTTATCCGCAAGATATTACCATTAGAGAGGCATCAGGAGAAGTAAAGTTACAGTCGCTAGTGCAGCATACCATACAAAGGCTCGCTATAGTACAAAAAGACGTTTTTTGTGAATATTTTGGAAAATATAACCCATCTGAAATTAAAGTAATGTTTAAATGGGGGTGTGATGGCGCATCCGGACAAAGTCGTTATATGCAAGGATTTGAGGATTTTAATATGGACGATGGGAGTTTATATTTAGTATCAATGGTACCCCTAAGAATGTCAGCGAAATTAAAAACTGGAAATAAAGAACTTATCCTTTGGAGCAACCCAGTACCTTCATCAACAAAATATTGCCGTCCTTTAAAAATAATATTTCATAAGGAAACAGCAGACTTTGTGAAAGAGCAAGTTAATGATATTAAAGATCAGATCAAAACACTCATCCCTACAAAAATTCAAATAGGAGAAACAGAACATATTTTTGACTCTGTGTTTTCTTTAACAATGATTGATGGCAAAACCTGCAGCACCCTTTCCGATACAGGGGCTCAAAACTGTCATATTTGCGGAGCTTCACCTAAGGTAATGAATAACCTTGACGAAGTTCGTAAGAGACCTGTAAATATAGACACACTCCAATTCGGGTTATCAAGTCTCCACGCGTGGATTAAATGCATGGAGTCCATTTTAAATATATCATATCGCCTTGATATAAGGCAATGGAGGATTGGAAAAGAGCAAAAGGAGGCAACCGAGTTAAAGAAAAAACTAGTCCAAGAAAATTTGAGACTAAAATTAAATATCTTAGTTGATTTACCCAAACAAGGCTATGGTAGCAGTAATACCGGAAATATCGCTAGGACATTCTTTGGAAATCCTCCACTGGCTTCAGAAGCTACGGGAGTAAATATGGATTTAATCGAAAGACTTGCTACAATTCTTCGAACAATTTCCTCGGGTTTTTCTGTCAATACCTTGGCTTTTGAAGATTTTGCAGCAAAAACAGCACGTTTGTATGTTCAAGAATATGCTTGGTTCTACATGCCTCAAAGTGTACATAAACTTCTTATACATGGAAGCCTAATAATAAAGGAGGCAATTATACCGATAGGAGCTCTCTCGGAAGAGGCTCAGGAACATAGGAATAAGGACGTAAGAAATTTTAGGGAATTTCATGCGCGCAAATTTTCAAGGAAAGAAAATGTTGAAGATATGTTTAACTTACTCCTTATATCATCGGACCCTGTTATATCTTCTATGCGAAGAGTAAAGCCAAGATCTTCTAGTAGCTTACCTACCTCTGTTTTAGCCTTGTTAAAAACGCCCGAAGAAGATTAATTTATTTGTTTCCTTTGTTTTAAGTTTTTTAAGGAATAAATATCTTTACTATAATTAGTATTTGTTTATTTTTTAATTATGAACGGCATTTAAAAATGCATGCATGTATATTCTCCGAATGACAAAGGGTGCTTAGTAAATAAGTAATGATAACGAAATTTATATTTTACAGACCATAACTGATTGCCAAGACTGCACCTTTTAACAACAAATGATAGCTTGAGATATGTTTAATAAATCTTAAAATATAGTGTGTCTGCTTAAGTTGGCCACATTTCGGAAACTTTTTCATTATTAATTTTAGGAAAAAAAAGTTATTCTACTAACTAAAAATTACGTTCAAATATGCAATAACATCTTTCTACTTAAAATTTTAATTTTTACAAATTTAATTAGGTATACCGATAGGTTTATCTTTTTTATTTATTACAAACATGATAACCTTTCCATTTCATTTAGAAGGTATTTAACTGTAACTGTAACTGTCAAAAATTTGTTGCTATAAACAAATAATTTGTTTATCAGTGCACGCAAGCAACTACATTAGTAGTTATAATAGGGGAGCGCCTCCTCCTCCTCCTCTTCCTCTCTCTCATGTCCCTCATTCTTAACTTCCTCCCCTTTTATTCTCATTCGCATCATATTTTTTAATTTTTTCTCTTTGTTCTCCCACATTTGATTTTGCATTCTTAAGTCTTATAAATAGGTGCATCAAGATCATTTTAGTATGTTAAGGTACGAGTGACTGTTAAAAAAAAAAAAAATCTGTTGAATAAATCTATTAATAATAATATTAAAATAAAATGAGTGAATCAGTTGGAGAAAGAAATCGATCCATTCCGCTTCAGACCATTAGCCTCGAAGAAATTATACCAGGAGTTCAAGAAGAAAATATACCATTAGTTCGAGAAGAAAATAATGGGATTGTTTTAAAAAATTTGAATAAAACTGAGAGTGAAGAGAAAAAAGTGTTTTGTGCTATTTGTTTTGAAATAATCGAATATTATGATTCATGTAGACCAAATACATGTTCCCACATTTTTTGTTTAAAATGTATTTTAAGATGGAATGATGAAAATGGTTGTTCTATAATGGTAAACAATTGTCCTGTATGTCGCACTAGATATTACTATTTGGTACAAATCTTCAAAGATGTAATTAGACATCATTTTGTTGTAATTTTAAAAAGAGGATAATATTTTTTATAATTTGTGTTTGTGAAAACTCTGGTAACAAATAATTTTGTAAAAAAGTAAATGTAAATATATATAATAATTGACACACATTTTTTCCTTTTCCTATATTGAAACGACAACAATGATCTAACAAGTTTTTTAATACATACTAATTTTCACATTACATAACAAAACAATTGTTATGGGTTTACACAAAAAGTGCCACGCCCTAAAATGGCACCACTTTTGCAAATGGAAGCTTAAATTTTCTTATGGGAATTTACATGTAAAAATGACGGTTTTGATTGTCGGACCGGCATAGCCTAATCTACTACTTTTTAATTATACTAATAATATTAATATAATTTGCATCAAGTAAGAGAAAACTCAATTGAATACAGAAACAAGCGTTAACAAAATGTTATGCTAATATATGAGTGCTTCTAGTGGCAGTTGACATAATCGACACTTTTTTTACATATGATTAGCTATTTCATTTACAAATACAGTGTCAGATGTTAGAATAAAAAGAAGTATTTTGCATATAGCAATGAAAATATATAACCGCTTATAGTAACAGTTGACATTTTTTAAAATTAATATTGTTGACATATTCTACTTATTATCTTTACAATTTATGTTTAAAATTAATATTTTTGATATAATCTACCCATTACGGTTATAACCTATATTTAAAATTAATATTGTTGAAATAATCTACCCATCACCTTTACAAACTATGTTTATTATTAATATTTAACAACATAATTTTCTATCTCTTTTTTTTCATTTTTGTTGCAGTAAAAGCAAGCATGTTCAGGAATTAGTAGAAAAAGATGTATCCTACAAATAGCACAATGTAAATCAGAAGCACTAACAACATAGGCTCTTTTGTAGTGGCAGCTCACATGATCGGACTCCCCTCTCCGTAAATATCTCCTGTGAATTGCACTACAAGGAAGGCAAATAGCAAATGTTCCTAGTCTTCGACTTTCAATTTTAGAGTAGCTTTGTATAACACATACATCTTTTTCTTCAAAATTATTAAATAATTCACTAGCCCTAAACTTGCTTACTTTTACGTCAGCCTCGGTTCCTAAATTTAGCAGTTGTCCATCCATGTCCACTCCTTCGTCAATTTCCTGATCATCTTCCTCCATCTCTTCTTCTTCCTCCTCAATATAATTAATGTCGATGTTACATAAGAATGATCTTCTAACAAGCCTAGATGATTTGTCCAAAAATGAATGTTTATAAGTGATGGAATCGCCTTCCAAGTTAATAAAAATTTCTTTTCTTTCTTCAATTTGAGCGGCGTTCTCCACATTATTTTCTTCAATTTGGTCAGCGTTTCCAATCATATTTTCTGCCATCGTTAGGAGCTTTAGATTTAGATAGATATATTTGATAAAAAACAATTTTGGTTATAGCTTATAAAATAATATCGACAACTGATATTACAGCGAATGATACTGTATGATCGTCGAGTGGATGTTCTTAAGTATATATCCCATCAACCACCACTTTTACTCCTGCAATACTTAAGTTTTTTTTTTTTTTTTTGTTTCTTTTTTCGCTGTCCCTTTCTGTCAGTTTCCTTTTCTCCCCCCTTAAACCCCCCTCACTCTCACCTTATCTTCTTTCTCTCCCTTCCTTCTTTCTCTTTTTTATATGTTTCTCCGTTTTCCTTCCTTCTCCTTTTTCCTTCCTTCTCCTTTTTCCTTCCTTCTTCTTTTTCTTTCCTTCTCCTTTTTTCTTTTCTTCTTTTTTTAATCTAACCTAACCTAACCTAACCTAACCTAACATAACCTAACCTAACTTAACTTAACCTGAAGAGGGTAGCCCGAAATTGGGGAACCGGGATTTTAGTCTCGGAAATTCAGGGGTCCGGGGGGGGGGGAGGGGGGTAAGGTTGTTGATCGGCTTGGGAAAGTGGTTTTTAGAGATTGTCGTTCAACTTTAAGTAGGACACATGTGATTAACTTTTGCATATAAAATCGCCTCAGCGAAGACACGAATGCAATTGATTTCTGCATTCACACTGTGCAGAGCTCGCGAGTTTTCTGGTGTTTACATTGTGTCTATTTGGTAAATTTTTATTTTTATTTCTAACATTTTTATTTGGCAAGATTTAATTCTTATATATATTGGTGACATTTTTATGTACATTTGTGGCATTTTTATTTGTTATTACGATTTTTTTCATAATGGACAATTTTTTGGCATCGAGTAGCAAAATAATTGACAATGACTTTGACTTATACACATGTACTCAAATGCAGAATTTTGCAAACCAACAAAACAATGAAACAGACGTATTTACAACTAGTCAACAACAAACTATTCAGGACTTGAATGAAATTATTTATAATAGCCAAGTTCAGAATAATGCCAACAAACACAACAACGAAAAATATTTATTTACAGCTACTCAACAACAAACTCTTGACGATCTTAATGACATTATTGACAACAAAACGGACTTAATTACAACAAAAACTAAACAAACTCTTGAAGAACTGAATGACATTGACGAAACTGAAAATTCTAGCTGTGAGGATATTGTTTGTTTTCAAAAATCTAATCCAAATTATTTAACATTAAAATCGCCAATTAATTCTCCGAGACCAATTTGCTCTCCCTTTTTGTTTAGTGAAAATTCTGATTCGGAAGAAGAACAAATTGATCAAAATTTAAGTTTGGTTATTTGTCCTACTAATTCACCATATGATATTGTAAATTCTGATTCGCAAGAAAAACAAACTGATCAAAATTTAAGTTTGGCTATATCTTCTATTAATTCACCATATGCTATTGTAAATTCTGATCCGCAAGAAAAACAAATTGATGCAAATTTGACTTCGGATATTTCTCCTAATAATTCACCAGTTGAACAAAATTCAATTTCGAAACCATCATTTATCATTAAAAAAAAATTTAAAATTAATAAAAAAAATAAAAAACAAATAGCAAACCTTAAGTGTCTGGGTTTCGCTATTCAAAATTTAACTAATTTGATCACAATTAAAAAGGGAGACGAAAGTACGGTGAATTATGTTAAACAGGCCTTTGACAAATTAGTTGACTCATTTGAAGAAATGGATTCATAAAGTCAATTAATTTCTATTGCTTTTTTCAAAATTTGACTATAACTAAATAAAAATGCACAATATTAATTTTATTATTATACAAAGAACTTCAAAAATGCAATTGCTTTTTTCAAAATTTGACTATAACTAAATAGAATTGCACAATATTAATTTTATTATTATTATTATTATGCAGAAAACTTCAGAAATGCATAAGTGTGTAACATGTAATAAAGTCTTTACTAGAAAGGATAATTTACTGCGACATATTAAAAAACATGTTAACGGAAATTCCACAAAACTCAACAGTTGGTTGAAAAAACCAAAGCTTGTTAAAGGTAAGAACATTTTATTTTTCATGTCATATTTTGTAAAATATTTTGTAAAATATTTTTTTCTTAATTTATATAGATTCTACAAATATTGTAAAATATTGTAAAGAATGCAAGAAAAATATAAACCAAAGTCTATGGGGTGGACATCTTCGATCTAGTGTGCACAAGAACAATTCCAAAATAGGTTTGGAGGAAGGTGTTGAAATTATCAAGTCAGCATTCAGGGAACGAATAATATCTTATAGGATTTCCTCACACCAAAACTTCATAAATGTGAAAGAATATTTTCAACATTTGGAATACAAAATTGCACATCTAATAGATCAAGAACTGCAGAAACATAAATGTATCAAGCTAAATATGGAACTGTTCGGTTTCTATTTTAACCCCAGCAGCGACAGCTATGATGTCAAATCTTTTAATGCGCCGTTCCAAGTCATTTGCCAGGGATATCAGAAAAAAGAACTGTTAGAGCAAATCTGCACCATTATTGACCAGAAAGCTGACGAATTTGCAGAAAGAGATTCAGGTAAAGAATTTATTTTCGATTTTACAACAGCAACAAAAAAGTAATTTTTTAATTTTTACGTTGCAGGATGGGCTTTGATGAATTTACTTCATTTGGAAATTAATGTTAACAAGCACAATCCGCTGAGAGCCTCATCTTTTATCGAACTTCCTCAAGAGATCAAGAGACGTCAAGCTGTGATCAACATTAGGAATGATGACAACTTTTGCTTCGCCTGGGCAGTTGTGTCTGCTCTTCACCAACCACGCGGATTAGATTTTGAAACTTCATCCTACCCACACTACTCTTCTGTTTTGGATATGTCAGGTATAGAATTTCCAATGTTGCTAAAGAACATTAAGATTTTTGAAGAAAAAAATAACATTTCTATTAATGTATATGGATTAGAAATTATAAATCCTAAAAAGGGGTATGAAGTAATTGGTTCACTTTATTATTCATCGAATAAAAAAAATCAACATGTCAATTTATTGTTAATAAGTGATGATGATGAAAAAACTTTTCATTATTGCTATATTAAAGATTTATCAAAACTAGTTTCTGCACAAATTTCTAAACATCACGGAAAAAAATATATTTGCGATGGTTGTTTACAATATTTCCCTACAGAAGAAAATTTATTACAACACAATAGCTATGATTGTGATCATTTACGAATTAACCTACCTTCTAAAGAATTAATAAAAGATAAGTTTGGAAACTATTCATATGATAATATTTTGAAATTTGTAAATTATCATAAACAAATGAAAGTTCCTTTCGTGGTGTATGCAGATTTTGAATGCATTTTAAAGCCTTTAAATAATGACAATGTTGATAAAAATCCTTCATACACCTTAAAACAATATGAACATATTCCACATTCATTTGCCTATTACATTAAATGTTCCTTCGACGATAATTATTCTAAATTTGAAAAATATAGAGGTCAAAATTGTGATACATTATTTATAAATTCTTTAGAAACAGATGTGTATAACATATACAATAAATATTTAAAGGCCCCTAAAAAAATGATCCCTTTGAACGAACTGGACAAAATTTATCATAACTATGAAAAAGTTTGTCATATTTGTAATAAACCTCTTTTAAATGACAGGGTTGCAGATCATTGTCATATAACCGGTCTTTATAGAGGTCCAGCTCATTCACTCTGCAACATAAATTACAGAATACCTAACTTTATTCCAGTTATATTGCATAATTTGCGTAATTATGATTCTCATCTATTTCTTAAAAAATTATGCTTAAACAAAGAACAACTAACAGTTATCGCACAAAACAAGGAAAAATATATTTCATTTGAAAAGCTTATTCATGTGGATAACTATTTTGATAAAAAGACACAAAAGGCTAAGAAAAAAAATATATCATTAAGGTTTATTGATTCTTTTCAATTTCTATCCCATTCTTTATCAAAACTCTCTGAAAGCTTAAAAGATGAACAATGTAAGGAAATAAAAAAAATTTTCAATGATGAAGAAAGATTTAAACTTATTCGGCAAAAAGGTGTATTTCCTTACAGTTATATTGATGATTATTTAAAATTAGAAGAAACAACTTTACCTCAGAAAGACCAATTTTATAATACTTTAACGGATGAGCACATCAGTGATGCAGAATACCAAAGAGCTGTAAAGGTTTGGCAATTGTTTAAATGTGAATCTCTTGGTCAATACTCCGACGTTTACTTACTCTCTGATACTTTACTTTTGGCAGATATTTTTGAAAATTTTAGAAGCACTTGTTTATCCACATATAAGCTCGATCCAGCTCATTTTTACACTTTTCCAGGTTTATCCTGGGAGGCGTGTTTGCGTTATACTGGAATAGAGTTAGAATTGTTAACTGATCCAGATATGATACACTTTTTCAAAAAAAGCGTTCGCGGTGGTGTGAGCTCTTGCATTTGTAGAAAATCTGAAGCTAATAACCCATTTCTTTTAAATTTTGATCCTTTAAAGCCAACTAAATACATAATTTATTATGATGCAACAAATTTGTATGGTTATGCAATGTCACAGCACATTCCAACGGGAGATTTTGTTTGGTTAACAGATAAAGAAATCAATGATTTAAATATTATGAATATTTCTAAAAAATCTAATAAGGGATATGTTTTAGAAGTTGATTTAGAATATCCTACAAGTCTACATTCCTATCATAACGATTTTCCGTTTTGTCCAGAAAACTTTAAACCGCCAAATTCTAAATGCATAAAATTAATACCCAATTTAAATAATAAATCAAAATATGTTATTCACTATCAATTATTAAAACAATGTTTGGAACATGGACTCAAGTTAACTAAAGTTCATAGAGTTTTACAGTTTTCTCAATCTGATTGGTTGAAAAAATATATAGACTTGAATTCAAGATTAAGAAATGATTCAAAGAATGAATTTGATCGTAATACTTACAAGTTGGCAAATAATAGTATTTATGGCAAGACTATGGAAAATGTTGATAGGAGAATTGACGTAAGACTTGTTACAGAGTGGGAAAAAAATAGAAGAAAAGATGGTGCTGAGAATTTAATTGCAAAACCATATTTCAAGGACTTAACAATATTTTCTGAAAACTTGGTAGCTATTCAAATGCAAAAGATTCAAGTTACTTACAATAAACCAATATATGTAGGCTTCTCAATATTAGATATATCTAAAACTGTCATGTATGATTTCTTTTATAATTTTTTAAAACCTCTTTATCAGGAAAATATTTCACTTTTATACACCGATACCGATTCGTTCATTTTAGAAGTCACAACTCCAAATATTTATTCTGACATGATAAAAAATATTCACAAATTTGACACATCTAATTATGAATTTAATAATATTCATGAAATGCCTATTACAAAGTCAGTTATAGGAAAATTCAAAGATGAATATGCTGGTGAGCCCATTACTGCTTTCTTTGGTACTGGAGCAAAAGCATATTGTATTAAAACGGAAAACAGTTTAACAAAAAAAGCAAAAGGTGTTAAAAAAAGTGCAATTAAAAAGCAGTTGGATTTTATTCATTATAAAGATGTTGTTGAAAATCATTCTAAAACCTTTTTGTTCAATGTATGTTTTTCGATCTAGACAACATACAATTTTTACAGAGTTAATTAATAAATTGGCTTTGAGTTCCGAAGATGATAAGCGGTATAAAATTCCCTATAGTTTTAATACATTAGCTTGGGACACCAAGATATTGCTTTGTATCAATGGAATGCAGAACATGAAGATTTAGATATATTTATGTAGATATTATAAGGTATTTAAATTTGTTGTTTTTGAAACCAAAGTTAGTCTTCATAAGTCTTTCACAAAATGTGCATAGAAACTTTTGACAAAGAAATTGATAACAGTTATTTTAAAACATATGAAAAAACGACT